>OZ018388.1:48115739-48244439 GCA_963969525.1 Ontholestes murinus | reverse complement strand
AAGTGAGATGATGAATTGATAGATGGTGATTTCGGGGTGTTTATATCGAGGTGTTATTAGGGGATTGCGGGGGATACACATAAGGTTAAGGATCTCTAGGTTATGTGGGTTGGTAGCAAATTTTTGGGCGAGGAATGAAAGGCGTTCATCAATGGGAGTTAGATTAGTTAAATGGTATAGGAGGGTATTTGATGGATTGTGTATGGGATTGAGTGGGTGTCTAATTTTTGTTAGTGTACGAAGGGCTGATCGTTACCTGGATACCTGGATATTTTTAAGGACAGAAGGACGAGGCTTATGGAAAAGGATTAGTATTATTAATTTAATTTTATAACTCCTATAAATATTTAAATATCACTTACTAAACATGTTTACAAAGGTTTTCAAAGCTCTGCAGCTATTCTAACCATTGAAAAATAAAATTAACAGGAGGTAATTATTTAAGCATGTAAATCCCTATGACCACACTTAAAAAAACGCCATTTTTTAAACCAATAATTGATCTAAATGTACATATGTATACAAATCTATTCTACACTTGCTACAATGTTGCATAAATAAACACAAACTGATACAACAATAATATACAAATAATACCCCAATGTTCTTTACAAATTTATTGTTAACACGTGAGGTGAGTCACGTTGTTATCTATCACCGTAGAAAGAGAAAGTATTCGGATTGAAAAAGAACAGACAAAACGCTCGGACTTGGCGATGTATTGTATAAAAAAATACATGATTTTACTCAAAATATTGTTGTTGGAACACCTGGGCTAGGTTATTGCCAAGTGGTAAATAGAGATATATTTGAATACTTATTATAATTTTTGTTAATATTGTTTAAATTTAAAGGTAATTAAATGAGTTTTGTGTTTATTATTTTATTTATATTATTAAATTACTCTTAACTTGGTGCTGTGATACCATGAGTCATTCCATAGCTATGCATTTTAAATTTAGAAAAATAGGCGTAAATTGTATTTTTATAATTTCAAATATCTCGCAGGTATTCTGATTAAATCATTAGACGGATTGAATTTAGATAAAATAAATCATAATATGTTTCGAAGTTTATTAGGATTCAGAAAATGTAATGGATTATCATTGATTCAAAATTTAGCATATTTTCTAGCTTTACGTCATTTAGTTTCCTTCCGTTAAATACTGAAACGTTTTTAAGGGTGAATTGTATGTAATTTATTTAACACAATTGAATTTTGACAGTTCGTAAAATGTTTTGTATTGTAGTATACGATATTATTAAACAAAACTTGTTGATGCTCGACTTCACTTAGAAGAACCTGTAGTATTTTAGTGTTTTATTAAATTTAATTACGAATTTATTTTAAGGCTAAACCCGAATTAAATTACATTTTTAATTTGATTTTGATAATTTTTAAAGAGTTTTAACTTATTTTTAAATTTAGTACAATCATTAACGTCCAGATTTTCTGTAATGGTTTAAGTACATTTCCTATTCAGTTGATTAACTCTCTTCTGTTTCTTTCTGTTAAAACGTTTCGTCTTATATTATATTTTATTATATTTTCGTAATTCTATAAATGCCCATTTAATATTTTAAGTTCTTCGTACATTTTAGTAATATCATAATATAAAAATGAAATACTGATTGCTCATTTTTCTCGTATTTTTTGTTATAACTTAGTCTATTCAATCTACAACCAAATTGTGGCATTGTAGGATTTTTTTTCTTTTATTGCAAAAATATCTCAGTGCCAAGATAGTTTGAATTGAATCTTAGTCTTTTTGGGTGGGTTTGTTATTGTATACTTTTTTTTGTAATTTAGTATATAATATGACGATTTTCGTCTTTTAAGAAACATAGTGGTTTAGTTATTTTTTTTTTAATTTTCGAAGAGCTGAGAATAAAAATCGATTTCAAATATATTATTACAGGGGGTATTTCCATTGTTCTTATTATTATTAAGAATACGAATGTATTATAATTTTTTTAAATTTTGGTGTTTTTAATTCTTTATTTTTCGATTCAACTATTTCTGGTCTGTATTTAGCACCTGTTTTGATTATTTATGTTTATTTTTAATATACACTTTATCATTGGTTTTCGGCAGGTCTTCTCTATTTATTGGTGTTCCTTGTTTATTGTTTTTTTCTTTTTTTCTGTGAGATTTTCTCCTTGTGAGTTGTAATGCTATTGTTTAAAATTTGGTTTCCAATTTGGATATCGAATGGAGAATTACTTTCAATGGACCTGATATGATTTATATTCGTTTTAACTTTGTTATAGTATGAATGTAATTATTGTAACCTAAAACTACGTATAGGACTTTGGTTTTGACGTATTCCGTTTTTAATACTTTTTGACTGTTCAGAACACGAATTTGTTCGATTATAGTTGAGTGAACTCCTTCGATCAGCCGATTTGACTCAGGATGCAAAAAGCTTATGAAATGGATATTCTGTAGCAGGTTATAAACTTGAGTGTTAAATTATTTAATTACTTTATTATTTTTAATTACATCAATCTAAATTTATTTATTGTTTCCAAATTTATCATACCATTTTTTAGTTTATTTTACAGAAATAAATACGTTCAAACTAATGTTTCTTTGATAGGCTTGCTATTTGAAAGACGCAAATTATTTTTGTATCATTCAATGTCTGTAGTAGTTGTTTCAAAAGTGTTTTTTTCATTAGTTGTAGATTTACGAAATGTTTTCGTGTTTTTTCTAATCAATATGAAATGGATAAGTTTGTGTAATTAGTAAAGGAAGGCCGCCGATTCAAGAACCTCCTCCCTTTTTTTAAAGTAGTCCCTCCTCATTATTTAATGAGTAAAAACCTCCTGTTTAACGTATGTTTAATCAATTTTTTCTTTCCCTATATAGTATATACAGGGTGAGTTTTTTTCGATGTTCTCTATGGGGATCTCGGAAACTATAAGAGATAGAGAAACGGTTAAATGGGGAAAGAAGTGTAGATTTACGAGACGAATAAAATTCAATTTTCGAAGTTTTCAAAAAAGTCAAGGGTAACTAGATATTTTGAAAAAAGTAAAAAGTGTCAATTTTTTCAAATCAATATATCTCGGTTATTATAACAGATAGAAAAAAACTGTAAAGGACAAAGTTTTATATAATTTTATGTAGATTAATAAAAAATAGTCAGAAAATTTTTATCGCCATTATTTTCTGAGATATGATGCAAACTTACATTTTTTTAAATGGAAACCATAGTTGGCTATGGCCTCATTCAAAAGGTATTTTTTTTCTCTTTAATCCAATATGACATATGACATAGTTATTTCTAAAAATAAGTGAGTTATAGTCATTTTAAATTTTATTATAAATAAAAAATGGGTAGCCATGAAAAAAATGGAAGTAAAACAATTGTAGTTGTTTATGATAATAGCAATATTGTAATTATTAGTTCTACAAAGTTAAATAAAAATGAAAAACCAGCATAAGAATAATATTTTTGTAATTATCAAATGGCCTTCTGTATGTGGTATAAACACATTCGTCAAGAGGGTAATACGTTTCTTACAAAAATATTATGAACGGATAAATCGCGATTCACTAGTTGTGGTACTTTTAATCGCCTGAATTGATGAACTTAAGAGAATCCACGAGAAGTTTCACAGAGAAAACTACAAATTAAATTTGGGTTTAATCCATGGTGTGTTTGGATTAATTATTCTCGGTCAATATATTTTTGAAAGCTCACTAAGTGAAACTGATTACTTTCATTTTCTTCAGAAAACATTTGAAGATACGCTCGATTGTTTAAATTGATACGCTCGATTGTTTAAATCTATCATTACAAGCAAGATTAAAATGGTTATAATATGACGGTGCTCCACCTCATAACATGTTGGCTTTACAAATTATTTAAATGATGCTTTTCCTAACTCATAAGTGGGAAGAAATAAACCAATCCCAAGGCCACCTAGATCTCCGGATCTGCGCGTTTTAGAATTGTTTCTGTGGAGTTATGTAAAAAACAAAATATATGAAAAATCATATCAATCTGTGGAGGATTATAAACTAGTTGTTATTAAAACATTGAATTCAATTTACATGAGAATAATCAAAAAGCCATAAATTCAATTTTAAAAAGATATAATTTATGTCATAATAGTATTAATAGTGGACTCTTTGGCCATATTTTTTTAATATTAAAATTTCTCTCCCATTGATATATTGATAATTACAGAATTACTTTATGCAGTTGTTTCATTTTGGTTTATCTCTGTAAAACTAATAATTACAATATTGCTAATATTATAAACAACTGCAATTGTTTTACTTTCATCTTTTTCATGGCTACCCATTTTTTATTTATAATAAAATTTAAAATGACTATAACTCACTCATTTTTAGAAATAACTATGCCGTATGCCACATTGGATGAAAGAGAAAAAAAATACCTTTTGAATGAGGCCGTAGCCAACTATGGTTTCCATTTAAAAAAATGTAAGTTTACGTCATATCTCGGAAAATAATGGCGATAAAAAATTTCTGATTATTTTTTATTAATCTGCATAAAATTATCTAAAACTTTGTCCATTACAGTTTTTTTCTATCTGTTATAATAACAGAGATATATTGATTTGAAAAAATTGACACTTTTTACTTTTTTCTAAATATCTAGTTACCCTTGACTTTTTTGAAAACTTTGAAAGTGGAATTTTATTCGTCTCGTAAATCTACACTTCTTTCCTCATTTAACCGTTTCTCTATCTCTTATAGTTTCCGAGATCCCCATAGAGAACATCGAAAAAAACTCACCCTGTATAAGGGAAGTATTGTTTTCGTGATTTTTTTTTATTTACAGAAAAAAAGATAAAATAATAGTGGAAGAGCAGTAACAGGCATGAACTACCTGACTGAACTTCGCCTACTCTTATATATTTTTTTTCTTTATCTATGTTTGCTGTATGTCGCTTATTTTTGATCCGATTTGAATAAATAAAATATAAAGTGAAGCCATTTTTAAAAAGACTTCAATATGAACTGATAGTAAAAGTTTCTCATATATCACCGCTACTTACATTAACAAATGTAATATGTTGGTTTCGATACTTGATATTTTAATACATATTTTCTAACGTCATTTAAAATGTGCCTTACCATAAAGTGTTTTATGAAGTCTGTTAAGTAGTCATATATGTTGTAATATATGAAGTTTCATTTTTAATGCTAAATACTAAACACAACATGAAACAAAAATTATGTATGTTAAGTTAAAACAATGAAAAATATACTAAAGATATTTCAAAAGTTATTTGAAGAGTCTATTTATATAAACCATATTAAATTTACTTAAAATGACATTTAAAGAAATAATTTTGTTATCGAACCCAGTTAGTACATGACCAAATAAAGAGTTTCTGTATTTTATTTAACAAAATCCCAAAAAACTAAATAAACTGCAAATATACACTCACTTCTCGTACATGAAGTTTACCAATTGCTTTTACAATCCTCAGTTAAGAATGTAAAATTAAGCTTTGAATTGAACGTAATATCTCAATAGGTTTTTGATATATACACACAGATTATTTTTTGTCAAAATAGACAAAAGATTAATTTTTTTCTGTAAAAATACGATCACAATATATAAAACAAAAGTGCTATATGTCTCATTCATATTCCTTGTAATTTTATGTGTTTAAATATGGGTTGAATATGGTATGTTCTTTTTAAACACTGTAAATAAAATTAACTGCAACAAATAAGTAATTTAAATGAAACATATATTTACCTTAAGTAACAAATTATAAACTACAAGAATATATTTTAGGTCCCTTTAATTCTAATTTTTACATCGTGACTTGTGATAATAATTAACAAATTTGAATACAATTGTTAGAAGAATTAAAAACTCGTATAGAGAAATATATAACAAATTTTCTTAGAATTAATCAAGGTAAAACATCCTATAATATAGTTTTCCGGTAAAACTTACGTTTAATTAATAAATCAAAAACAAAATTTCTTAGTGTTTCGTTAGTTTCCATTTTAATGTAGTCATAACATATCAATAATGTATGCTTAAGTGTGCAGGTAAATATAATTATAAGCCTCTAAATGTTTCATCAGAACCATATTTACCGATTATCTTGCATTATATTATTTATTGAATTAATTTCCGCCATAAAACCACGTCATAATTTCTATTTACTCAATAACCAAACATATTCTAGTACAAAATTTAATAAAATTAGGAAGAAATTATATTTTTATAATTTTAAATATCTCGCTTTAAAATAATTGTGACGTACTATCAATAGGTGGTTTAAATGGATATCTACAAAATTGCTATGTTGTTACTTTCCCAATATACGTAGTATATATGGGAAGTATTGGTTTTCTACTCCTATAATGAAATAACATAATTATAGGTTACTTTTTGATTATGAAATGTAGTACATTTTATGTTATGAATATATGTTGTGTTTTTTTCTTTGAAATTTTTTTTGCGTAAATATCCGTTTTGCGGTCTCCTGAGTCCATTACACTGATTTCTGAAAAAAAGTGTCTCCGATTGAGATGAAACTTTAAACTTAAGGTTTTATCGTTAAAAAAACAAAAATTAAAGGGAATAGAAAAGTGAACAAGTTTTATTCGATTATGTTTTTCATAAAATTTTTAACTTTCGAGAAGTTGAAAATTTGGCCATTTTTTTGCCAATTGCTAATAAACTATTGGAATTATATGAAAATTATATATCAACTAATTGTAGAAAATTTAAAACTGAACATATTATTAATAATAGTTTTTTGCGTAAACCTCATAGTTTATCATTCATGGCTACATCACCATTTTGTCTTTTGCTAAAATGATCTGGAGAGGAAATAATTCCACATTTATAAAAATGCATTGAATTTCATATGGTACGTTTGTCGACGGACCACGTTTTGAGCACAGTATTTAGGTATTTTGTCGAATTTCCTTTAAAAATCAAATTAAAGTTTTTAAAAAAAGGTCGACTACTTTTCTGTATAATTTTCATGAATTTTAACATAGAGAATAATAAAGTTACAAAATTGTTTGTTTTCTATTTTATCGTACGTAGAAAATATTTTTAGAAAATAGTAAAATAATACCAGAAACTAAATGTCAATTCTTAGTTACCATCAACATTCTTAGTATTCTAATTATTCTAGTAACATGCAGTTAAACTTGAGTTTATATCTAGTGATTTTTTTCTATGAACGTTATTACTCCAGCGACTGTTACTGCCACGCTCGGTTTTTAAGTTTAATTTCGCCTTCCGATAAATTGTTAACAGGGTTGAGAATTGAAAGTTACACTAACCCTGAGCTAACTAATATGTGTACGTTATCTTATATGACATATAAAGCAACTAAATAATCAGCACATACAAAATATTATTATAGCAATACAACAATTTTTCAGTTTTTTATGTTTACGTGATTTTTGCCAGAATGTCTGAAGAAATATTAAAGATTTTTTGTATATTATTAATAATTTTCTGAACAAGTAAACTATTAAAAAATTGTCACACTCAACTGTAAATAATTTCAATATAATAGTTAATTTCTATTAGTGTTAAAATTACAGGTCCATAAATAGACATGGATAAAAATGTAATACTTTTTCATACTAAAATAGAAATAAAAATGGAGTGGCTACTCTAATAATATTTTTAAGTTGCATTTTTATTATCTTTTGTAAATAAATTTTATGTAACTTCTATTATTTCTTATTAATATGGCAAATATATTAAAATTATAAGTTTTAATATCATTCAAAATTTAATAGAATAGAAAAAACACTGTATCAGAAGCAAACATCTATTTTATTTGAAAGGAATAGAGCCAAGATTTATTTTGAACATTCAAGAAATTATTACAATTCAATTAAATATCCCATTAAGTTTTGATTATACAATCTACATACTCGTAAGTAGAAAGGATTATTCTTTAAATAATATTTTTTTTAATATTTCATATATGAAGTCTTTTTTAACGAAAGTAATTCAGTTTCCTATTTGCTTTAAGATTTGTGTGCATCTATGTATAACAATAAGTTCGTGTTTTAGTAAGTAATACAAGTTTTAATTTTCTTAAGCATTTGATATTCTTTACCAATGACCAATTATACAAATAAATGCAGATACACCAATCGACATGTACACACAATTACATTAGAATAGTCTTACAGACGAAATAAATGTATTACAAATTAAAATCAATCGGTAATATAATGTTGCATTTGTATCTATCACAGCAACAGGAATCACACGTTGAAGCAAAACGTTTTTCTGTGTTTACGACTTTAGGCGCATCAGTTTTTATAATCGTCACTTCTCAAACAACAATAAAATATAAAAGGGATACTGTACATACTTTATGTTATTAGTTGATAAATTTAAAAACAAGTTTAACTTCAGTTTTATAAAAGTCAGGCTCATATAATTATTTTCCCTATATAGTATATATAGGGGAAGTATTATTTTCGTGAGTGAATATGTCTGTGGCTGTGTCTGTGTAAAAACGAATGATCCGATTGAGATGAAACTTTAAACTTAAGGTTTTATCGTTAAAAACTGGAATTGAAAAGCTTTTTCAAAATGTTTACTTGAGGCCGTTTTCTTTCTTATAATATGAAAAATATTACAAAATTTTCAAACGAAAGTTGAAGGGAATAAGAAACTGAACAAGTTTTGTAAAAACATATTTTTCATAAAATTCTAAATTTTCGAGAAAAAAATAGAAAATTTTTAATTGTTTTTGCCAATTGCTACTAAACTATTGGAGCTACATGAAATATGTATGACAAATAATTGTAAAGTATTCAAAAGTGATCAAATTACTAAGAATAGCCTTTTTGCGTAAACCTCATAGTTTTCGAGAAAAATATAGGGAAAGTACTATGATGCCCACATCACCATTTTTTATGTATAGTTATACTGCAATTAACAATAATCGTTTTTTATTTAGTTTCTAGTATTGAATCTATTTTTTTATTTGTTCTAAATAGTTTTAGCTGTCATTAAATGTTTGATTAAAAAATTAATATTCGATTGAATTACAAAATTAAATATTATTCTCTTTAAACTGACTGAACCAGAATCTATTTAAATAAATACAATGTATCTGTGTCTGCTATAATTTATATTCATATATTGCCAATAGTATTATACATAAAAATAATAATAAATTTTATAGAATAAACTTACCTTATAAAAAATAATTCGAAGCGGCAGTACAAGAATTATCGCTAGTTTGGAAACACATTATATAACAAACCAAATACTTCTAAAAGATCACTACTTTTGAAATATATTATATAACCAACAAAATATTTCAACAAGAGCACTAAACATCCCGTTCTGCGCGACTGTACGACAGTAACTAACTAAATATTACCTGCAGAACAGCGTACAGGATATTCACTTATACAGCAAAGATTGCAAGGGAGTGCTTTATAATTGCATTAAGTTCGGAGACAAATAATATTGAATTTCCCCTTATATATTTTATGTTGGAAAAGAGGAAGTGTGTACCCAATTAATCAATGCTGGTCTAATAAGAAAATATAAATATTTTAACGATAATATACAAAGACCGCCTTTGATTTTAGAAAATAATGAGGAAAATATTGGATTTATATATATTAAAAATATGAACGCATTTATAGTTTTTTTAGCCTGATATAGTAGTGACAACAAAAAAAAATAGATAAAATAAAATAATTGTGATGAACTATAAAGAGTGATTTAATTTTAATTTTTTAATATCTACAAAATTGCTCTCTTGTGTTTTTTAACATTTATAAAAATACATTGGATTTCCTATGGTGCGTTTGGCGATATATATATATATATATATATATATATATATATATATATATATATATATATATATATATATTTCAATATCAATGAATACTTTTGTATCTATAAAAGCATAACAGCAATCATAAATTGAGTTATCATATTCTCCCTGTGTATGATTCTTAGCGCAACAGGTGCTAGTATCGCAATGAATCGAACGACATTATTTATAACTAATAATAATCCGTAGGGACAACCTATAATTTATGAAAATTTTTACTAGAAATAATATTAAATACAAAACTATCAAAACTATACATTACGATGTAATTCATGCCATAATAAAAACTAAATTTATATATGACTACATTTTTATTTATTGCTTTGAATAATCGTTTTTTAATCTATTTATAAAGTTTAAGCTATTTAAGTATTACCAATTGCATCTACATAATATAATAATAATACATTATGTACAATTAACTTACCAGCAGAATTTCCATTATCAAAACTCCACAAAAGCTTGATTAACTTAAAAATTTTATTTAGATTATTGTACAGAACTGCATTCTGCAACTAACAAAATATCATTCCAAGAACTTAGGGGAGAATATTAAATTATTCGGTAGAGATTGCCTAAAAGTATTTTATAATTATATTAACTTCCAGTCTAACAATGTTATGTGCCGCGTAAAACCTTTTAGGTCAGAAAAGGGGAAGGTATATACAATCAATTTATACTGGTGAGACTATTCCGGATAAAATAAAATATTTTAAGCTATTAAAATTAATATATAGAAAAAATATTTAAAAAAAAATTTAATTAACGCAATACTCAAACTTACGGCTACAAAAGATTTAATTGTTTGAGTAAGTAGGATGATAACATGAAGATATCATGGTTTTATATAATTTTAATCTAAAATATCAGTAGCTAGTTTCGTACAATGCTTATTATATACCGGGTGTTCAACAAAAAAACGCCCAATATTTACCCATTTTAATTAACCGAAAAGCAAATAAAATAAGAAAAGTATATGCAGCCTTTTAAAAATTTTAATGTTGACTAACATATGTCAATGAAGTTAATTTTGAAAAAATATATGATTAATGTCAGTTGATAGTATCCAAACGGCTATTCAATTTGTTAATAAAAAAATCAGTTAATGAAAAAAAATCGGAACAATAGATGTATATATGATTGTAATAAAATACAAATTGGCTTTGTATACTAACGGAGTGAGAATTAATGAGGGTGGGGATTTGGGGGAAATTTGCGGTTGTTAATAAAAACATTTTTAAAGATTTTACAACGAAAAAATATTGACATGGAAATTAAAAAAAATAATAATAATGGCGTATTGTTGGTCTTGGTTTGGTCGTTTAAAATCACTCATCTTTTGTTAAATTTATTTATTTCTATTGAATCCAATAAATTTAGCATACGTCCCTTGTTGCATTTATGGAGAATCTTGAAATTGTTGTTAAATGTGCGATTATGCCCCTGGAGATGTTCTGCATATGCCGAATTACGTTTATTTTGGGTGAAGCACGTCCGGTGTTCTTCTGGTTTTAGAGCTTCTATCTGTTTGACCGACATATACCTTACTTACTTTACCCAAAAGGTGACAAATAGACGCCCGATTCTTTATTATTATCTGTTGAGTCTTTTGCATTATTAATATAGTTATGTAACTAATTGTTGGTCTTGAAGGAAGTTCTGTAATTGAAATTATTTAGAATTTTCCTATATTAACTGACATTTAACCTAAATAAGTAATAGATACATACTTTTTACTAGTGATATTTGTTACTATTAACTACAATAGTAAAAATGCGGTTTATAATTATTATAATTTGTATCTACAAGTGAAGTGTTCATTAACCGCTGTGTCATAGAACGAAACGCTGCTAGTTTATGTGACAATGGATGAAAGAATTGCATGTGAATGTTTGTATCTGTATGAGTAGGTTTATGATATATGTTAAATCCATTTTCCTGTTTACTCCGCTGATATTCATATCTAAGAAATTGATTGATTGGTTAGATTCTAATTCCATTGTGAATTGTGAAAAATGTGCTCAGTAGCTGTAAAAAACTGAGGCATGTCATAACAAATCCGAATTTTCGTAAAACTTTTAGATTATAAAGTGGGGAAATAATGGATATATCAAATGTAACGGTTATCGTGTAATCTAATGAATCTATAGTAAGCTATGTTTTCATAATAATGATGGAATTAGAATAATATTTCCATAAACAGACAATATTTACATAGCGAAAAGCTGCTATTGCAAAATTAGTAGACAATACAGCAGCTTTTATAATGATCGATTTACAATATTTGATCAATTGTACGCAAATTGATGCTCTCAATGTGAGGGTGATATAGTGTATGAAAGTAAATAGGTACCTGTGGATAAGTAGTTAAATTATACATGTGATTTAAAATACAACTACCTTTTTAATATCACACACATAATTTTAATAGTGACTATAGTTTAGACAAATTGAAACTATACTTTAATTAATCAGATCAGTTTGGTCGTTAATGAGCAGAATTTCTGGGTTAGGTTTAATTTCGGTTATTATGGTCACTATTGGTTGACAGGAAGTATAAAAAACGGTAGTACCACCACTTAAAAACCATTTTTTATTGGCCCATCCAATAATAACTAAAAAAATGGTGATGTGGCCATCATAGTACTTTCCCTATATTTTACTCAAAAACTATGAGGTTTACACAAAAAAACTATTCTTAATGATTTGTTCAGTTTTAAATTCTCTACAATTATTTGTTATATAAATAACTCCAATAGTTTATTAGCAATTGACAAAAAATGTCAAAAATTTCAAATTTTTATTAAAATCGAAAAAAGCGTTCAATTGTTATAAATAAAATAAATATAATTTTTTGGAACTTGGAAGATAAATTCCGGCTTAACCGTAAATACACCCTGTATATTCCTTTTCCAATAAGTGTTGCGTGTTAGTTTATAAATGCCTGATTTATTCATTTTATTTATGGGAGTTTTACTATTATATGACATTAAATAATTTGTGAGAGTTTTTTTTTGTGAAAACAACAAAAATGAAAAATCAACTTTCGCTAACAAAGATTTTGATACTGTATTCAAAATTGTTACACTGTCAAACTGGAATTTTCTATGCTACAATTGTATCCGGCGAACTCTCCAAAGGTGTTATTAGTATTTTAAAATTGCACAAATTTTATTACATGGCAAAATTTATCAATCGCAAATATTTATAACACTCTCAAAATATTTGTACTTTCAAAATTAAAAACTTTTGCACACAAGTATATTTAAACATTGAAAAATTTTTATCACATGGAAAAATTTATCATACAAAATATGTTGCACTTATAAAAGATGTTGAATGCACTGTAACTTTCAAATCTCCTTCTATTATTTTTTATGTCTCCTCTCAGTTTTCTTCCATAATAACTTATATTTTATTGGTTAGTGTGTTTTTTAATCGCTTGCAATATTTTAATTTTTCATTGCTTGTCAATGTTTTTTTAATACTCTTTAAACATTATTTGCTTATCGGTTGAGGATATTGTTAAAGTTGATGACGATTCCAAAAAAAGAAAATAAAGTCTACAGGTAACTTGGAACTCTGTATAATTACGTGCACTAATAATTTATTTGCAGCCAATAGTATACCGAATTTAGTTGCAGAAAAATCTAGGAAACGTCCAGCTGTAGGACCAGTGCAGTATTAATTGTACAACTCACTAAACAAATTAGATCATCGCCAGTCCAGCCGCAATTCCAGCTCCAGCTCCAATTCCAGTTTGTTTCGTGAAACAACCCCAAATCAAGTCAAAGATACGATAAGTAAACTTAAAAACACTAAGGGTATAGACATAAATTATAAAGAGCATAAGAGAAGAACTTGTTTTACCATTAACTGCACTAATCAATGGCTCTATTAGATCAGGCGAGTTTCCCGATATCCTAAAATTTGGTACGGTGATACCAGTTAAACATATAAACAAAAAGGGGACTGTAATGATCCCAACAACTACCGTCCAATATCTCTTGTCTGTGATCTCAAAAGTATTTGAATTTACCTTAAAAGGTCAAATTATTACATATTTTGAAAAAAATAATATATTTTTCTCGAATCAATTTGGTTTACGTTCAAATTGTTCTACCACTCATGCCTTGATAGAGCTTTTTAACTTCATTTTTGATCATTTTGAAAACAAAATTCATTGTATGGGGTATTTTTTAGACTTAACGAAGGCGTTTGGCTGTGTATCCCACGAGATTCTTATATATATAAATTATCGATATATGGCTACAACAAACCCCACTAAGGTGGGGTCATATTTATCTAATAGACACTTATAAAAAGAGGTGTACCGCAGGGCTCTATTCTTGGCACAGTCTTCTGGATCTGGTTCAAGATTACCAAGGGTTTGACCAGCGCACCTAGGCCTCACTAGGCCCGTTGTGCATCCTGGCTGGGATATCCCTCCGTAGTTCTATCACTCATTTAGCCACCCAAGGTGACGAGCAAAGGACAGCACAACACTTGGAGGGGTATCCTTAATGTTGGCCATGTTTGGCCAGAGCTCTCCTAGCATGGACTCTCTAAGGTGGGCGAGAGCTGGGCAGGTGGTTAACACATGTTTCACTGTCTCATCCTCTTCTTCATATGTTCTACATATGGGGGTTTCCACCAGTGACCCGTAAGGATACTTGTGATAAGACGCAGATTCCCCCGGGATAGTCGCATATAGTATTCAGCTGTTTTCAGATTGGGTGAGCGCATTGCTTCATTGGCCTGTCTGCAGCCTGAGGTGTTCTGTTTGAGGATGTCAGTGAGGCATTTCGGTGTTGGCGCGATCGGGGGCCAGTCCGTGGTATCATTAAGAGCCGATCCAGCCCGGGCCAGGTTGTCTGCTTTCGTTCTTCGTTATTGTGTCCCTTGACCCAGCGCAGCTCAATACGGTTTGATTGTGCTGCTTGTTTTGGGATTTTGTGACATTCTTTTACTAGCCTTGAAGTGATCTTGTGACCACTCACTGCTACTATTGCTGCCCTACTGTCTGTAAGGATTTGGATGTTCTTATCAAGGATGTCACAGTGTATGATTTCTCTTGCCCCATGGATGATGCCAACGATCTCTGCTTGCAGAGTAGTTGATAGATAGTTTAATTGAATATGTTAATTTATGGTTAATCAAATAGTACTCTTGATTACTTATTTTTATTTATAGTAGACCCTGTCTTTTCAGATCCTCATAAGTTTTTCTATTTACAACATTGACTTGAGAGTCCTCATACTCTTCTTCAGTTTCAGGTTGCCAACGTTCGCTCTGCTTCTGGACTTTCAATTTTTCCCATAATGCCAAGGCATCCTCAATTTGTGTAACATTTGCAAAATGTGCTGTGTTTGGTATTCTCTAGGGTGAAAACTAGTGATAGGTTCATTTGTTGCGAGTAAATAATCGCCTTGGATCCTCTTTTGGTTTTAGAACCATAGGTGTAGATTCGAAGGGTTTCCCCACCCTCTATACTCCCGTTTCCTCTTTTTTCTCTTTCCTCTTTCGATTCAAGGAAGGGTGTCTTCTTGACAGCCTCCTTTAAGAGATGACAGTATCTACCAGCCCTGCCTCCTTTGTACCAACTGAGATTAGGCGCAGTGCTGCTGCTGTGGCCATCTCCTCTACGTATAAGTCGAGAGGTGAAAGGCTGAGCATTGCTTCCATTGGTGCAGTGGGTGTTATTCGCATTGCCCCGGTCGTGCTGAGGCATGCTATCCTTTGCAACCGAGTAAGCAGCTTTGCTGAGGTTTTTTGTCTGGCTCCGGGCCACCAGATCAGTGCTCCATAGATGGCTTCCGCCCGGTGTGCCTTTCATCCTCCGTAGCTGGTTCCGTCGCTTTGTCCTCTCAAGAGAGGTGGATTCGGAACATTTTTACAAGAGAATCTTCGGTCAGCCTTGTTTGCGACCTTCCTGGACTGACCGGGTGATGGCTCAGAGGCAGCGATCTCCATTTTTTTGTGCGCTGCCAGTCGGCAGCATACTTTTGCCTTTGGGCATTAGGTTGCCAACCTTTCCTGGGGGCATACTTCTTTTCCAGAAGGTGCCTGGGGGGCTGTAGCTGTCTTTACTGCAGTCAATGCCTCCCTGGCGTTCTTCCGCGCTTTAGCTTGGCTCCACAAATGCGCTTCCTATTTGGGGGTTGCTTCTGTGGGTCAGCTTCTTTTGTGGTGACGGGTGGAGTAGCAGGTTGATCTTGCGACATGCCTGTTACTACCGTTGTTTTTATTATTTTTGTTTTGTCAATGCTATTGGATAGTACTACATCCCTTTGGCTTCCCACCCGCCATGGAGCCCGCATTGGGGACGTCGACAATCGATCGCCAGGGCTACCAAAGGGATATAGTCACCGAGGACGGGTTGCGCTCGAACGGGTGTCTGGCTATTGTGCTGGATCCGTTGAACACCCCTCCGAACCCAGGGGCTCACCCTGCCGTAAGTCTGACCTTACAACGCAGCCGATTGATCTGAGTGGGTTAGTTCCGACCGCCCGTTTGAGGAGAACTCTGGGCCAAAGTGGAGTGTTGCCGCCGTAGGTGACACATCACGAGGGCGACTCAGCCACCAGGTTTCATTTGTCCTCCCTCACGGCACAAACACGTGGGTAGCCTTGTGCTACAACGATGCTCGGTTGACCTATTATTCGTCTGAATCCTCATGTCAGGCCGCATCCCGGCTATTCGTTCAGTACGGAGGAGACAGTCTTATTTTTAATATATTAATGGTCTTCCTCAAGCGATTGATGATGCGTCACTCATTATATTTGCTGATGACACAACCATAGTCTATGGTGTAACTAATGCTGATGCTATGTATATACAAAATGGCACATCTTTAATGACTGAATGATAGCAAAACAAAGAATATCCTATTCTCTACCGATAAATCGCGCATAAATGAGACCAAAAAGTATGCTTTTTGGGTGTTTATATAGACGTTTAGATACCATAGAGATGAACTCTATAAGGAATTATCAAAAAAATTATGCTGCCTTCGTAGCATTGCTCGAGAGGTTAATTAGAATTGTAAAATTGTTTAAGGGTAGCGTATTTTGCGCTAATTGAGGCTAACATACAATATGATATATGGGGCCATTGCCCAATTAAGCACAGAATATTTTTACAACAAAGGCGTGCACTAAGAATAGTCTCTAGGAGAGGATATACAGAAGACTGTAAGAATTATTTTATTTCATTGCTAGTTTTAAATTGTCTATGCTACACGAAACGGCATCTGAAAAACAACATTAGTCATGAACATGTATATGAAACAAGGTTTGAAGACAATATTTATTCAAACAAATTAAAACTTCTCGCAAACAGGTGCAAAATATTATGCCATCAAATTTTATAACCTTCTTTTACGCAAGATAAGTGAATGCGCCTACTTGAATTTTAAGAAATCAATAAAGGAGTACTTGTTAAAAAATGCATTTTATTCGATTCTAGAGTTAGTCACTTAAAATTTCGATGTTAGTTATTTTAATTTATTATATTTATTTTAATCCAATTGTAATTATAGTTATATACAGGGTTATTCACGCTATACGGCACGGAATATTGTGGCCAAAATACGTGACTTTCAAAAAGTATGGATATATGGGGGTCTATTAGGGCTACTTTTTAAAATTGCTTTCATAATATACAGGGTGTCCTAAAAACCCTAAAAGTATCAAAGTTGTGTTCTCTTTAATGAAAGACCCTATATTTTATTGCATTTTTGGATCCTTCGATCAAAAAAGAGTGTGTTTTAATAAGGTTTTTATTTCTTAAACCTTAAGGTTTTTGAAGTAATTTGAATTTTGTAAAAATTTAACCTAATTTTCATGTTTCAAATACTTAAAAAGTAATTAAGTTATGCATACCAAATTTACACTGAAGTGTAACAATAGATAATATTTTATTTTCCAAGTATAATAAACTTGACATCTTATGCCGGGTGTAAGATAATTGGAATTAAACAAATGAGAACTTTAAATGGCTATAACTTCATTTATTTAAATGGAACGCTATATTTATTAATTTATCAGCAAATGCACGTTTTAATTACCTTTCGAATGATATTTAAATCTTAAGTGTTAAGTCTCCTCGTTTTTGCAGAAAACGCCAAAATATTGTTTATTGCACCGTTTTAGTACTTTTTAAGTAAAAATTTGTATGTATCTAGTTTTCTATGGTATTTAAAAACGTCAGATAATTAATTTAGTCTGTCATTTTAGTTTAAAAAGCCTGTCTTTTGTTATAGTTGTCTTATTTTGCATTTTTGTGTTAGATCGTTAGTAATCGTTATTATCAGTCCTCCGCAAATTTTCAACGGTTGTGAAGTTACCAATAGATTCCGCCAATAGATCACAAAAAATTTAAAAATTAATATTTTTAATTCATTCCTTCACTAGCGTACTCAGCATAATCTCTTCTAAGTGTTGAAACCAATAAACTCATTTTTCAACCCCCTAAACATCTATATCTTCTATTTATCTATATATAATTAATTTTAACTAAGTGTTCCTTTTTTCATAGAAAAAATATTTACATAATTGAATTCCCCATACTTCAACTGTTCATTTCCAGCAAAAATATTTTTCTCACCGGACCTCCCTCACCCCGTAAAAAAATAAAGTGTTAAATAATCGCATGTTTTTCGATAAATAATTAATTTTAACTAAGTGTTCCCTCTTTCATAGAAAAAATATTTACACAATTGAATTCCCCATACTTCAACTGTTAATTTC
The DNA here is from genome assembly GCA_963969525.1 of Ontholestes murinus. NCBI lineage: Eukaryota > Metazoa > Arthropoda > Insecta > Coleoptera > Staphylinidae > Ontholestes > Ontholestes murinus. Next base: position 48,225,837 of record OZ018388.1, on the reverse strand, counting down.
CAGCAAAAATATTTTTCTCACCGGACCTCACCCACCCCGTAAAAAATTAAAAGTGTGAAAAAATCGCATGTTTTTTTATTATTCAGCTGGCACCAAGGTCTATTGTATAAGTGCTACCTCCTAAATATCCCTCCCCATATCATTTTCATTATCAAACCATTCCTCTTTCATAGATCCTTAAAAGTCAAAATGCATAATTCATTTTCTTCTTCCTTTACTCCTGAACAAGGACTCCCTCAAGCCTCTCCTCTGTCACCTTTGTTATATAACATTTTTTGTGCTGATGTCTATAACCATGATCCTCTCTACTTTAACCCATCCAAATACCTCTTGCAATTTGCAGACGACAGTGCCCTAATTACACATGCTCCCACACTACCAAAAGCCCTTCAATCCCTTCAAGAGCTTATTGACTCCCTTCACGCCAACAATTCCCCTCACAAAGTTCATATTTCCCAAACTATGATCCCTCCCGCAGTTTCCATAAAATACCTGGGCATAACCATAGATCAATTTTAAAATACATACAGCTATAGTAAAAAGCAAAATAACTTCTAGAGCAAAATGCTTTAGAAGCTTAACTTATGAGAATAAAGGCATCAATACAAAAACAGCTGTAAAAATTTATAAGATGATCTACCACCCACTACTTGACTATGGTTGTGCCCTCTATCACAAACCCAGCAATCCAATTTCCCGCAATATTGAAGTTAGCGAGCGAGCTTCCCTCCGTACCCTAACAAAACTCCGGCATCCTCTAAATCCTTTACATAATCCTTCCAACCAACTCCTCTATGATACAACCCTAGTTATCTCCATTCAAGAACACCTTCGATTCCTATCAGAAAAATTCTCAAAAAATCCTTTTAAATTCCATATATTATCCCTTTACTGTCATCCTAGAAACCCTAGTATAAATCCTAAATTTAAAAATCCCAATTCAACCATATTCGATTTCATATTATCATTTCATCCTTTTACGCATTAACAACTGACTCCATATGACTGGACAAAACAAGGCAGAAAGACCTCCAGTCCTAATTGACAAGAGATTAATTTGCTAAAATTAAAAACCCCAAATTACCTAAATTATATTGCCTTCCAAAAATACATAAACCGGGAAATAAATACAGACTAGTAGTTTTAAATATAAATGCACCATCTTACAATTTAGCTAAATAGCTAGTCAAAGAATTTAGTAAAATAAAATAAAATAATAATTTTTCTGTCAAATATATATATATATAATAGTAGCCAGTCCTTTAATGTCAGTCTTATTGTTCATAGCATTAGGTTTCTTGTTAATATGATACATATCCAGGAACAGTCTAGTTTTTAATGTCATTTCTGTCTCTAACACACATTATTTATTTCTGTGTTTTAGAATTCCCCGATCATTTCAAAGTTGTTGTGCTTGGCGAAAAGGATATAAATATTTTTTGTCCAGCCATTTTAATAATCGATTTTGTGTTTAGTATTGTGTACATGATTAGCTAATGCACAAGATCCTTTTTTGATATTAGCATCATTTTGATGTTGTGTGAGCCTGCTACGTAGTGTCTGCGAGGTTTGACCTATGTACGTAGCCAGACACTCAAGACAGGGAACTTTGTACACAACATCTGATGAACTGAGCAAGGGTATTTTATCTTTTAGTTTTGTGAATATACTATTTACTGTAAGTAGCATTTTTTTATCAAATTGAATTTATCATTTTTCAAAACTCCAGTTAACCGTTGGGTAAGTCCCTCTACATATGGGATGGATATACACGTTGTCCCCTGAAATTTTGAATATGAGTAATGTAATTTGTATTATATCTCGATTATTATTGGTTGCTATGGTTGTTGCTGCAATATGCATGTCAATTTGACATTTTGAAGCTATAATGTTAACAGGAATTTTATGATCATCTGGGATATTGTTTGGCTCAACAAGGAGATGTTTTCGAGCATTTAATAAGATGAACATTGCAGTTATTTGTAATTCGTTACGTCAGCATTGTGTCCGTAAAAATAGTAATATTAAAATAAATATATTTCATTTTGATTCCCTATTTTATTACAAATTAGAAATTACTGATTATTTCCCGTTGGTCAGTCCATTAAAATATGTGACGAGCGTGGTAACTAAGCAACGAGTAATGCATTGAAATGCCCATATTCAAAATTTCAGGGGACAACGTGTATAGGACTTTGCCATTGTAGGTGAGTTATTCAGTTGTACATTATTCGATCGATTGTTAACAGGTTCTGAAGTGTTATAGATAATTCTTTTTACCAATTTTTTTGGATATGAGTTATTAACTAGAAGGTTTTCTAATTTATCTGGTATTTGATTCTCACTTTTTACTTGTTGAAACATTATGTTAATAACAGGTTGTTGAAAAAATTCACTTGGTTTATTTCACTAAATTATTTATTTTATATAAATTGGAAAAGATTAGAGTACGTAAAAAATCTCTCCCAAAAAATCAAGAATACATTAAAGAGTAAAGATTACAATATCATAATGACCAATTCCATTAATTTGGGAAAACTGCTAATAAATAATAAAATAAAAACAGAAAATAATAAAATGAAAACAAGTGGAATATATGAGATAACTTGTGAAAAATGTGATGCTTTATATGTAGGGCAAACGGGAAGATCCTTCGAAACAAGAATAAAAGAACATCGCACGGACATACTCAATAATAAACTCTCTACTGGTTTTGTAAAACATTGTGTAACCTCTAATCATTATTTTAGCGCACATAATTGTAGAATTTTATATACAGGTAATAAAGGAAAAATTCTCAATTGCCGGGAAGGCCTAGAGATTAGCAAAGCCCGAGCAGCAGGCAAAAACGTGGTCAACGATAAGTCAACGATAATGAAGAGCTCTGGATTTCCCCAATTTCGAACGCACTTACCTGACACCTTTATATAAATATGTAAAAATTATGTTTGTACATTATTCTTGATAATGGCCCAGTGCCGAAACTAGTCGAATATAAAATAAACAATTTAGTGAAATAAACAAAGTGAATTTTTTCTACAACCTATTATTTTCTAATTTCTTTAAATTATTGTTAAGTAGTGACTGATTTTTCTTATTCGGTCTGTTATCGTTTTAATGAAATTTATTTTCATATTGAATGGATGGTATGATTTGTAATTGATATATCGTCCCGAACAGATAGATTTTTGATACCAATCACACATCAGCAAGTTACTTTGGGTCCGAACAATTTTGGTATCAAGGAATGGAACGCTACGTTCACTCTCTTTCTCCACTGTAAATTGTATGTATCTATTGTATTCATTAAAACTATCCAATGTAAATTTTATCTGCAAGGACTTTCAAACAAAACATAAAGCTACCGCAATTAGACAAACTTACAACAAATGTACGAAGTTTTTAAAAGAGAATGAACATATAATAATAGTTAAATCAGACAAAGGAAATGTTACAGTTGTCATGGAATTAGGTGATTATAAAACAAAAATGCAAGAACTACTAGCTGATACAAATTTCTATAAGAGAATAAATAAAGATCCCACCACCACCCTACAACGGAAACACAATGACTTAATAAAATTACTCAATACTAAAAAAATATATTGATGACACCACTGCAAAACGTCTAGAGACATATACAAGAGTGGCGCCTAAATTATATGCGCTCCCCAAAATCCATAAAGAGGTTTGTCCTCTTCGTCCAGTAACATCATCAATTGGATCTCACATTGAAAACCTATTAGGCTACATTGCGTCCATCCTCAGTAAGTCTTGCAGAAAATACAACAATTTTAACGTATCAAATGTGTTTGAATTTGTAAATGAGATTAATAATTACAAATTGCCTGATAACTAAGTTGTGATAAGTTTGGATGTGGTCTCACTCTTCACAAATATCCCCTTAGAATTGGTTATCAACTGTATGAACAATTCATAAATATTCATATTTGCAGCAAACATATTTCTTGCTTGTATTAGGATTTTGCGAAGGAAATTGTTTAAAAAGTGTTAGATGTTGTTTTTATTTATTGTATTAATTAATATTATTTAATTTTTATTCAATTGAGTAAGTTGCTTTACTTTTTAATGAGTGCAAATCTGCATACTATGTTTATATTTTATTTTTTTTGTGCAAAAGCCGTAAAAGATATCAAATATTATTAAGATACAAAAAAGTTTTAAAATTAATTGGTCTTTCAAGAAATAGTGTTTTAGCTTTTATTGGATGCACCAATAAAAAAATATTTTAGTTTTAAAGTGGTGGTACTACTGTTTTTTATACTTCCTGTCAATCACTAATGACCATAATAACTGAAATGATGTATTATATTATGGTAGTTATTAATAATAAATTTCATTCAAATCGAATTAAGCGTTCAATTGTTATAAACAAAAGAAAGAAAAAAATTTGAAACTTTGAAGACAAATTCCGGCTTAACCATAAATTTTTGGATATAGATAAGTTGTGTTAAATCATCAAATTTTGACCCCAGGAATATATGGTCCAGCCATTTCCCCACATTAACGGGACACCCTGTATATATTAGTAGGTTAATTATTGTTATTGTGAAATTTTGTTCTAAGGAGGGTTAAATTATAATTTCTGAAGTGTACTTCCTTAGAAAATGTTTTATTATTTACTTCGCTACCGGTTTCGGTAGCGACGAGAGGGTTTGTGTAAAATTTGTGTTGTGGGTTAATTTATTAGTAATTAAATATTATTGCCTAACTGACCGGCGTATGTCTATTTCGTGTTTGTTTGTTTGTATTTTTAAAAACTGGTTCGGTGTCTAGGTATTGTATTGTATTGTATTGTATTTAGTCTTTATCTAACATGCATTTTATAAGTAAATATATAATTGTACTACCAACGTAAAAAAATATATAGAAATAATTTTAACTCCATGCAGAAGGACGGAGTTCACTCTTACGGATGATCTTCCACTCGAACCCTCTGATCCTCTTCCTCACTGTTCCGTCGTAGGAGGTCCAGTTTGGAATACTTTTATTAAAGGTCACTAAAACCTTATTTTTGCTCGTTTTATGAGATACATTAATTTTGTCAACTTGAACTTTTCTCTATTTCGTAATTCTCTAATAAATTGAGTTTAAATGCAACACCTTAACGTTGTTAGTGTTATTGCAGTATAAAAACTGTCTTCAAAACAAAACACACATTGTATAACCTGTTACCTACTCTCAAAGAACGTTCAAATCCACTACATAAGAGTGGTGCATACAAATTGTCTTGCGACGATTACAATGCTACCTACATAGGAGAAACAGGACGTAACATTGAGAAAAGGGTGAAAGAACATAAAAGGAATCCAACAACTTCGAACTTCGGAAAACATTTAGAGTTCAATAACCATCACTGCGATAACCCTAACAACGTTAAGCTGTTGCATAAATGCAAAAAAAAAACATTTAAACTCAATTTATTAGAGAATTACGAAATCGACAAAAAGAGACACGATCCCCTCACCACTTCTCTTAATGAACAAATATACCTAGACACCGAACCAATTTTTAAAAAGTTACTTCCATTTAATACATATACAAGCACAAAAACATGAAATAGACATACGTCGGTCAGATAGGCAATAATGCTTAATTACTAATAAATTAACCCATAACATAAATTTTACACAAACTCACTACACGGTCGTAGTTTTAATTTTTATAATTTTTAATTTTATCAAGTGACTTTCGAACAAAATAATAATATTAAACGACATTATACGTAAGTACAAAATTAACTATTTTATACATAAAACAGAACACCACGAGACCTAATCTAAAAATAAAATATAAATAATAAAATAAAACTAAAACAAAATAATATACAGGGTGTCTCGTTAATGTGGGGAACTGGCTCGACCATATATTTCTGGGGTCAAAATATGATGATATGTTACAACTTATCTTTATACAAAATTTTAGGGTTAAGCCGGAATTTGTCTTCAAAGTTTCAAATTTTTTTAATTTCTTTTGTTTATAACAATTGAACGCTTTATTCGATTTGAATTAAATTTATTATTAATAACTAAAGGGTTTTCCAATAAGAGGTTTCATTTTGAATAGCCTGCTATATGGGCAGCTGTCACTTTTACAGCTGTCATCTTTTGACATTTGACAAGAAAAAACTACGCCATTAGTAAAAATGCAACGATATGGTGAAAATTTTGCAGTCACAGTTCGCCAAACTAAAGCACTTTTGGGTCGTCGTGAAGCACCTTTTTGGCCAGCAATACTGGTTAAAAAATTTAAGCTGTTGGGACTTAGTGATGTGAAGAATCGAAACCATGTGCGTCGCTCAAAAATAATTGAGAATATTGCTGCTGTAGCCAATAGTGTTAACGAAAACCCAGGTTTGTCGTTTCCTCGTCGATCTTTGGAATAAGACATTCCAAAAACGACATTACACCGTATTTTGCATAAAGATTTAGGTTTGAAGGCTTTTAAAGTTCAGTTAATACAAGAACTCAAACATGTCGATCACCAGCAACTTTGCTGATTAGGTCCTTGAAATGCATCAATATGATCCGGATGTTCATCGAAAAATCATCTTCAGTGATGAGGCCCTCGAAAGCTACGTGAATAAGCAGAATTGCCGCATTTGAAGCTAGGAAAATCCAAGAATGCTTTTTGAAACGCCTCTCAATCCTCAACGTTCCACTGTTTGGTGCGGTTTTTGGACTGGCGGTGTGATTGGACCTTACTTATTCGAAAATAAGGCTGGTGCAACTGTTACGGTGAATGGATTGCGCAATCGAGCTATGATTAATGGCTTTTTATTGCCGAAATTGGTAGACATTGATGTGGACGATGTTTACTTTCAACAAGACGGCGCTACGTGCCACACAAGCAACGAAACAATCGCAATTTTGCAAGAAAAGTTTCCTGGCCGTGTTATTTTACAAAGAGGTGATCACAATTGGCCCCCGAGATCTTGTGACTTAACACCTTTAGACTTTTTTCATTGGCGCCACGTGAAAGATAAGGTCTATGCCAATGCTCCACAATCGATTCAAGATCTTAAAGATGGAATTCGAGAAGTTATCGAGGACATACAGCCGCAAATGTGCAAATTGGTCATGGAAAATTTCATGAAAAGGATATGGTGCTGCAACCGTAGTCGTGGTGGCCATTTGGCTGATATATTTTTCCATCGTTAATGGCATACCTTTCTCTTTACAATTATTTTTTTTAAATTTCAAAATTGGAAAACCCTATACCATAATATAATACATCACTTAAGTTATTATTATTCATAGTTTTACAATTTGCTGTACAACTTTTTATTGCATCGTCGATAATCAGAGAGAATATTAGCGGACTCAGTACGCATCCCTGCTTCAATCCTGTTTTGGTTTCGAATTCAAGTGATTCCTCATTGTGTGTTCAAACTTTGTTTTCGTTGTTTCTATTCAACGCTTTTATTATGTCTATCATGCCTTTTTCTACTCCCCTTTTTTGTAGTGTTTTCCACACGTCCACTCTTTTCTGTAAGTCTATGAAACATATATGCATATCTTTTCCCTTTTTTAGGTCTTGCGTGTTTCTTCCCCTTCTCAATCCGTGTTGTGCTTCTTCCAATCTTGTTTCTAATCTACCTCTCAGCTGTTTCTCTAATATTCCTGTTAGTACTTTCCCCGGTATACTGGTCAGTGTTATTCCTCTGTAATTTGAGCATACTTTTAAGTCTCACTTTTTGTATAACGGCAGTATTATTCCTATATTTAGGTATTTCTTTTTTCTTGATAACGTCGTTTAATAGTTCTCAAATTATTATTTATTGCTTGGTTTATGTCTGTTATTGGTTGTATATTCCTATCTATATTTTGTTCTATAATTGATGCTTGTACTGTTTCTTCATCATTGTTTATTTTAGTTAATTCTTCGAAGTATTATTCCCATCTTTCTACTATTTGATTCTCGTCCGTGATCACATTTGCATCCTTGTCTTTTATGTTCTTTAGTTTTGGTTTTCTTTTTTGTCTCAGTTGTTTCAGTGATCCATAAAATAATTTCTGGTTTTCTAAGAAGTTTTCATTTAGTCTATGTCCAAATTCTTCCCGCGTAGTTTGTGTTGCATTTTTTATTGTCTGCTTTGCCACTATTCTGGCATTTTTGTTTATGTTGGTTATATTTTTTCCATTTTTCTTTTTTGTCTTTGACTTTTTCCTGGATCTCTTTTGACCACCATCTACTTTTCTTTTTTGTGTCTGAATTAGTTATCTTCACACTTCCTCAACTTTCTCTTGCTGCTTTAATTATATTTTTCTTAAATTGTTTCCATTTTGTTTCTATTTCGATACCCTTGTTATTTCTTATTTCGAATTGTTTCTTTAGCTTTAATTGATAATATATCTGTGTTTCTTCCTCTTTCAGTTTGTGGATTTTTATTTTTTCTTTTACTATATTTCTTCTTTGACCACTTGTTACATTTTCTGCTGTAATTGTGATTTTTATTTTAACTACGCCTCCAATTTCTGCACTTCTTGTTACTTTTACATCTTTTATCTTTTTACAATTGTCTTTATTAACTATACAGTAATCTATGATGGATCTTTCCTTCCTGGATTCTAATTCTTTCGTATATTTGTGTATATTTTTATGCATACATTTTGTGTTCGTTATTATAAAATCATTTTTTACGCAAAAAATGATACGGTTTTAAACACCTGATTATTGGCTATTATTTAAATTTGTTTACATTTAATACTTACTGCGACCCCTGTTTGGGCCTAGTGTAAAGACGTTTACATCCGGTATATCATAGGTGTAATTCCTATGAAGCGTTCGTCTGTTTTATCTGACGGACTTTTTTATCTACTTATGTATAAATGAATCAATTGTTATTGTATTGTAAAATGGTAATTTATACTAATATTTATTAATACCCATACTCAGTTGGTACAATTTTTATAATTTATACAAAATTATAATTATTGTGTCATAAACAGCTACACATTTTAAACAATTATATTGTCAAAAGACACGAAGAAAATATGTCATAAAACTATAATCTATAAATGTTACAAATTTTTTTATGAAAATTCGTTATAATAGCACATTATTTTATAATCAGTGTAAGTTTTTATTAAATATTTATTAAAAGTTTAAGAAAATGCTCTAAATAAGCAGCATTATCTAAAAAAGCATGAAAATAAGCACAAAAAGTCAAAAAAAGCAAAATAATCTTTACGCCAGGTAATCACATTTTTCAAGATTCGTACACATATGTAGTTATTTTTTCGATGCTATAAATATTATGGATAAGCATAATGGCTAGAAATCCGCTCTCTAATTATTATAAACAATTATCGAATAGCTGCAAAGATATTTTATTTTATAATATATTTTAAACATGTACAAAGTGTTCGTATTAAATTTTATTGTTTAATAAATTCTATTTAATGATTTTAATACCGATAAAAATTGCTATTTAGAATCAAATAAAAACAAAATAAGAAAAACAATTCTATATAAACATACAATTGTAAAAATATAGAAGAAATTAAATTAAAGAAATGTATGCCATTAAAATTATTTAACATTGATTATTTAATTGATTATTATATTTTTCATTTAAAATATACAATTATTATTAATATTATTAAATATATAATATTATTACATTTTTACATTTCTTGTTTTATACCTACAATAATTACTTAAGTACTTACTTACTGTAAGTAGCTATTAAGTTTTATATAGTTATGTTGTATTTGTACCTAGATTATAAGTTTTAAATGTCGTTGTCCTTTTTATTTACATTAATTATACTCATTGTATATATATACAACATCTTTATTACAGTAACATATATTTACAAAAATAACATATATGCAGTATGATTAGTGTTAGTCTGTCACTGTCTGGGCTATCGACCGTAGGTCTTTCTGCCCTGTCTTAAAAGAAATTTAAAAAAAACATATAAAGATTGAAGCTAGTTGAATTTAACTGTCCAGATGATGCGATATAATGAATTTATGAAGAGTGTTTATGGGGTGTTTGAAATTTGTGGGATTGCGGGGAATACAGTATTTGTCAAAGAAGGTTAGGTTGGAGGGTTTAGTAGCAACTTTTGTGCTGATGGCTAATGTACGATGGGTAATAGGAATTATTTGGATGGATTCGTAGAGTACTTACTACTTAGACGGGTTATTAAGAGGGTTAATTGGGTGTCTGATTTTGGTAAGGGTTGCAATCCTGGTAATGGCAAATATATTCGGGAGGGAGAGGAGTTGATTCGGATTTGATATTTAAATCAAATTGTATGGATAAGTGATCGGAACAAAGGTTGGAATTAGAGTTACAGTATGGATTAAATGATGGATGTTGCATGTAACAAGGTGGCGTAGGAATACGGATAAAATTAGAATTAGAAATGAATGTGGCTATTTGACGGGATTTAGGTTTATTGGTATTATGATCGTAAAGTGAGGCTTTGGTAAAAATTGTGTCATCGATGGGAGAATGAGGATGAATATAGACAAGAAAAACATGAAGCTTGAAATGGGTCAAGGAGAGGAACATTCATTTAGGGGGTTATTGATGCATAGAGGGTTTGCTTTGGATATTGAAGGGTGAAATGATGCCATGGAACCTCCTCGTTGATAATCATTAGAAGTTGATGAAGGTATTTGGATTGCCTTACAATTATTGAAATTGAAAGGAACCTTGGTTTTAGTTTTAACGAGAAGGTTGACATGTACAGGATTGTTGGAAAGGTAATGGTATACTAGATGGGATTTATTGCGAATGGAATTGATGTTGATATATAGGAATCGTACATTAGCCATTGTTAACAGAGGTTGAAGCAATGTGGACTCCATCTTTTGGGGCAACGTGTGGGATTATATCGCGGAACTTTAAGTCAAATATGACGATGAACATACGATTTTGTGAAAATGAAGCATGAATGTCTATTTGATAGGAATCTATGAACCTGTTTTAATAGTTCTTACCTGTCTACTGAAGATGGTGAATTTATTTCTGTAGCGTAGGTGTCTAAAATAAAATCATGGAGTGAAAATGGTTTGTAAACTCAGTTGTGTTTAATAAGTGATTTGTCCATGTCGGTTGTTTTTATGTTAGTACTGTGGATTTTAACGTTTGGTATTCCTTCGATGGGCTTGGTTGGGCGTTGTCCAAATACATTTAGCGCATTTTATTGCTTCGGTGCAATCAGCGGTTTTGTGCGTGTATTTGTTCCACTTATTGCATGGGACTGTAATTGGTTCTGGTGCATGGCTTTCATTTACACAAATTTTTGGTGAAGTAATTGTGTGTATGATTCACGTGATGCGGTAATTACTCGAATCATTTGTGATTTTTGATTGGTTGCTTTTGCTGTAATACATTTACAATAACGGTGGGTGAATCCTCTTTCATTTAAAGCCTTGCTTATTGTATCGTCGGAATCGCGGCCGCCTCGGTGAATTTAACAATTACCTTCTCGGTTTTGAGTGTGTTGAGGTTATTAATGATATATTGCCTTTCTACATTTGATTTTATAATAAACCCTAGTTTTGTTTTAATAATTAGGGCTTGGTCGTCATATTTATGACTAAACCAAATTTGGGCCATTTGGAGTCGTGATAATTCTTGTGCGGTGTTGCAGAAAAAAGTGTGTTTGTATTGTGGTTGTTTATTGGCGGTATTTTGTGTAGTCATGTTGGTGGTAGTTGTTGATGCGGTTGTAGTGAATTGTATAGTGTGTGAGCGTTTTGGTTTTTGCGTTACCTCGTGCGTGGACGAGATTTCTGAGAGGTTGGTTTCACTTCTTTTTTGACGTCCTCTTCCCCGTTGTTTCGGTGTTTTGAAATCCTCTTCGGAGTCCGTGGATAGCTCCATCCATTTAATCTGATATTATCATTTTTCCTTTTTATTCGACCCACCCATAAATGTAGATATTCTTCTTGAAAATAAAATAAACTACCATATAATGACTCAAGTCTCTTGAGCACACTAGTTCTAGTAATTTAAATTAATGATTATATTATTGGTGTTGGAATTAATTCGTAGCGTTTTTTTAAAACAAATAATAATTTATTTAAAGAAAAAAAATACATTATTGAAAATACTGCCCATCGCTTGCCACTACTTTTTTCCATCTTTCGGGTAGTAGACGGATACCGCGTCGAAAGAACGCTTCGCCCTTGGAGGCAATCCATGAATCCCCTGACAAACCATGAGTCATCGATTGGAACAGGTGGTAGTCTGAAGGGGCAATATCTGGAAAATACGGCGAGTGGGTTCGGAGCAGGCCAAAATATCCACAGCCGTTATTTATATTAGACATGAGCCTACTGTGAGACAAGTGTTACACCCATTAAAGTGAAGTGTGAAAAATTCGCCTCAAGCGCATCAATTGTAATCGATAACGATCCCCAGTGATGGTTTCGCTGGGTTGTAAGAGCTCATAATAAAGCACACCCTGTTGATCCCACCAAATACAAAGAAGGAGCTTAGATCCATGAATATAAAATTTTGCCACTTTTGACACGTTTGCTCAGCTAGAGCACGTTCCCCATATACTTCTTTCAAAATCTGATGACTTTCCGCAGCACTTTTATTCATATGAAAGTAATGAAGTAAAACTCCCCGCAAAAACACTTCATTTGGCACAAATTGTGACATATTCAAATAGTGGTAACTTATTATTATTAAAAAGTCGAAATTAAGATGTGTCGCAAAAATAATACTTAATAACAGCTGGTTTACGATAAATTTGTTTCTGAAGGTAAAAACAGAATACTGTAATACCCGCACTATCTCTCGTAAAACGCTACGAATTAATTCCAATAGCTAATAAATCAAATAGTCAGTGTTTTTTTAATATGATTATTTAATTTTTTTTAAGTACTTCCGTTAAGAAGTAGTGTCGATGTTTAATGTACTTAATAGGTATTCCATTTTTGAAATTTATATTTAAATCAACTCTTTATTAAATTTTTCAGTACAAAAATTATGTGATATTGAATCGAAATATGAGAAGTAATTGAAGATAAGAGTTATAATTACAATGGTCATTTGTAGCTGCTTTAGGAGTTGGTGTCTTCGATAACGGTGAAAATTATAATTCTTATAATATGATGCTGCTACTAATAGTTTTATTTAAAAAAATTATATGCCTAATAGGAAAGACGCTTAATATAAGAAAGGGATTAGAATGGATAGGAACCTAATTGAATGAATTAATGATGAAATTAATTTATAATATTTATAATATTAAATTATGTCCTAATAGGCTTTATTATTGATGTTAAAATGTATTTAAAATTCGTTCCAATATACTTAGAATCGAATATACTCAACTTCGCGAATTAATTACGAACTTCCTTTACTCTCCTTATTTAAAGGTTCAGTGTATACCCTATGCTATTAAACGGAGGGGAAGGCTATGTAATTAAAATGCACTCTCTTGTCATCTTTACTAGATAAGTTAATTTCCGGCCTAGTATACCGCACATAATATTTTGTTAGTTGCCGCCATGTAACCGTGTAGTCAAGCTGTTTTCTTAGTGCTTTCCATTTACTTTCTTATATTTTTAAGTAATTTAATACATTTGCAAGCACTCGGTAATCTATATTTATTAATATCTCGAATAAGGTAAGTTAATTTCATCAAATTAATTTTAATATTTTGTTCTTATTTATATACCTACATGTAATTTTTATAAAACAAATTTTTACATAATTTTCTTAATTAAAATTTATTGAAATATATTTCGAAGCAAAATAGTATTTTGTTAATGTAAGAAGCTTCTACTTCGTTATACATGTTTGAATATTTAATAAAACACTTCAACTTTGTTTGTATAACACTCTATATTTTATTTCGTTGACTGATCTCTAATCCCTCCATCAGGTTAAATTAGAGATTAAAAAAGCCGTTAAGGAAGGAAAGCACCTGCTCAATAACCATAATGAGTTATTAACTAATGACAACATCTTAATCGCCGGCATCTAATCCGTCTTCAGTATATATTTAATGGACCGCTTCACTTAAAATTAGTATTCACTGTATCATCCTTTGATAATGGTTGTAATAAACCGAAACACGTGTCAGGAAACTGAATATATTAATATGGAAAATAACAAGTGTTTTAATTCAAATGTTTCTATTATACTTTTCCATCAAGTGTGTAGCAGAGAAAGTGTGAACTTTATAGACAGGAAGACTAAAAATCAGTAGCACCAAAACATAAAAACAAATGGTGATGTGGCCATCATAGTACTTTCCCTATATTTTTCTCGAAAAATATGAGGTTTACGCAAAAATGTTATTCTTAATAATTTGTGCACTTTTAAATTGTCTACAAATTGGCAAAAAATGTCAAAATTTTCAATTTTTATTTTTTTTTTCTCAAAAGTTAAGAATATTATGAAAAATATGTTCCAATAAAACTTGTTCAGTTTTTTATTCCCTTTAACTTTTGTTTGAATTGTTTTTAAAAAAATTTCACATTTAGAAAAATATCACGAAAAAACAAAAAAAAACGCCTCGAATAAACATCTACTTCCGGTTTATGAATATTTACTAAAAGCTTTTCAGCTCCAGTTTTTAACGATGAAACCTTAAGTTTAAAGTTTCATCTCCATCGGATTATTAGTTTTTGAGATACAGCGCCCACCGACAGACACACACACACACACATACACACAGACACAGTTTTTTTTTTCCAGAAACTAGTTTTTTGGGCTTAGGGGACATCAAAACGGATATTTCCGCAAAAAAATTTTTTCAAAAAAAATCACGAAAACAATACTCCCCCTATATATACTATATAGGGAAAGTAATAAAGTATTTTTTTATTATCTTACAAAAAATTTAAAAACACTAGAAGGAAGATTGGTTCATTCTAAATGTTTTTTGTATTTTAGTCATGTTTGATATCTTATATTCTTTTCCACAGAAAATAAAATATATTTTTATGTCTAGTGAAAACAAAATCTAGTTTTCCATCGAATCAAATATACATGTTTTTCGTTGCCGTGTTTGTTTAAAAATATAAATTATGTATAATAATAGTCACTTGGTAACTATTATTATACATAATTATCCTTTGATAATTGAGTGTTAACTTTATTATAGTCCAAAATAATTCATGTCGGGTGCAAACAGATATCTTGCTTGTATTAGAATTTTGCTATAAGCCTACCATATTAATATTTTATTTTTTGTGAAAAAATCGTACAAAATATTTTTTTTTTATCAAGAAACAAAGAAGTTTTCAAATTAACTGTTTTTTCAAGAAGTATTTTTATTAGGTTCTCTAATAAATAATATTTTAGTTTTATTTTGCCTAACTGCTGTTTCTGCACTTCTCGTCAGTCAATAATGGTCATAATAACTTAAATGTTATATTATGATAATCCTCAGTAATAAATAAACCGTAAATGTATGCTATAGAGATGTTGTGTTAAACCATTATATTTTGGCCCCAGGAATTTTCCTGCTAATAATAATCAATATTAAATCATTATATAAAAAAATAATTTAGATATATATATGTTATTGTTAAATTAATCGACCATAAAATAATGTTAAATGTATCTTTGTATGTATATTTCAGTGTTTAAACATGTGCACTGCTTATAATAGCAACATTTTTTAAATTGGTCTTAAAACATGCAACGAGTTACTAGAAATCTATCATTAAAATATTTTAAATATAATGGATTTCTATTAATTGCTGTATAATATAAAAAATACTATTTATTCAATTGAGCAGTTCCAACATATTATTGTTACCCCGTTAATATGTGGACCATAGATTTCTGGGATAAAAATATGTTTTAACATATCTAAAAGTTTTCGGTTAAGCCCGAGTTCAAAAAAATATTTCTTTTGTTTATTACAATTGAAAGCTTTATTCCATTTGGATGAAATTTATTATTAATAACAAGCATAATATATAACAACATTTAAGTTATTATGGACATTCGTGATTGACAGGAAGTCTAAAAATTACTAGAAGGAAGATTAGTTCATTCTAATGTTGTTTTGTATTTTATTCATGTTTATCTTATCTTATATTGTTTTCCACAGAAAATAAAATATATTTTATCAATTAAAATTATGTAATTTTTATTCGTTTGAGTATTAATGAGTGGATAATAGTCAATATTAAATCATTACTATATATATAAAAAAAATTAATTTAGATATAAGATTTAACAGAAAAATACAAAATACTATATATTATTGTTAATTTAATCGACCATGAAATAATGTTATTTATATCTTTGTCTTTATATTTCAGTGTTTAAAAATGCGCACTGTAGAACCTTAATATATACTTGAATTATTCGTACATTTTGTACCAATAAGTATCTACTTGGTATTATGCTAGCAATCATAAGAAAATAATGTTTATTGAGTCTAATAATTTCTGCGGTGCTATATTTGATACTAACGTCATAATATTTAAAAATCAACAATATAATATACCGTTACAAAATAGAATTTTAAATAAAACTCTAGCAAACTTAATATATTAATTACACAAGCATAATGAGTTCTCATTAAACTAGAAAAATTAACTAATTATACAACATCCAAAAATAGTTTGTTTGTTCTATTAAATATTAGATCAATAACAGATTTGTAATAGATATTTGGGTAAAACATACAGAACTTAATAATTTGAAAAATAAAAGTAGAGTACTTAATTGCAGTGGGCGCATTATATTATAATCGACTAGAGATTTTCATATTAAACATTAAAGTTGGGTTTTCGAATTTTCAAAATATTAGATAAAAAGAAGTGATAGGTAATCAAAAGTCATTAAACCAACATTTCCATAAAATGGCTTAATTTGCATTTTATTATAAACGGTGCAAAAAAATATATTAAATAATTAAAAAAGATAAAATCAGTAATTTATAAAAAATATATATTTTGTTAAATCATCATATTTGGGCCCCATGAATCTATGGTCCAGGCAGTTCTCCACATTATCAGGACACCCTCTTATATATACAACATATTAAATATCTTGTTATTAATTGACAAATTCAATATTGGTGGATATTCAAATTACAGTTATTTAGTATAAAATTTAAATATTATTGAAATTTGTTCTAAATTCTCCTCTTTCTAGCCTAAAAGATTTTAGAGGAATTTAATATTGTTAGACTTTAAATGAATATAATTTTACAACTCTTGTTATGTAATCTACTAATGAAGCACTTTTTGTAATATTTATCATAGTTATATATAATCTATGTTTGCAGCTGATATTTTTGTTAGTTCCTAGCCCAACGACATACCATATTTAGTACTCTTTTACAAATAATATTTAAATTAATAAATTATATTTAAGTTCTTTAGTTCGTTGTAGAAAATTAACTAACAATTTACAATTATTAAAACATTTCCTTAGCTTTGACAGCTGTGCTATTTGTAACACACAAATTACTTTTGTATAATTCAATATGTCTTACGTTAACTCACCGAGTTGTTTCAATAAGTGAATAGTTTGGTAGTCTTAGTAATAATTAATAGTGTAGATTTACGAAATGTTTTCGTATTTTTAAATGATTAATATTTAAGTTAATTAATATGCTATGGACTTTTGATTATTCTAAATTATTCTACTGCTAAGTTAATTGTTAATTTACGTAAAATTTATACATTCGGTAAAAATATGGTTAGAAATAATCATAATCATAAAATATTAGTCGTGGAAAATATTATTATTATTATTCATATTCATACGTACGTTTCAGAGACCCTATTATAAGAAAATATGTTAAAAAATTATAAATTGTTGTATTTTTTAAGATTCCATGACAACTTTGAATAACTTCAAGACTGATAAGAATATATCATACTTATTATTAATTACCGTATAACTCTGATTAGCAATTATCAGTAATAGGAGTATAAAGAAATATTTTAAATAAATCCCACAGACGAGTACTTTTAAAATATATATTTTTTGGGTTTAATAAAATTGGTCTGCTTAAAATTTGGTGTGTTTGATTGTTGGCGATTAAATATGCATTATTAATAACGGTGTACTTCAGTGAACCGGGCCATAGATTAATCATTATGGAAATTATACATCCATAATTACAGTAATATCTCATTTATTTAAATCCATATTCATTTTAAAATATAGTAAGTAAGAATAATAATGTAGTTCTTACTTACTTCAATTTAAAACGATTTTAATTTAAAAAAATGTATAAATATACTAATTTAAAAATTTTCAAAATGTAATAAATTCCAAGGGTAATAAATAAATAAAAGTATTTAATAAATATATAAAAATTATCCAATTTGGGTGTATATCTATTCCAGTTCATATGGTATTATCAAATGAAAAACATTTTTCAAATTTTAATATTCTATGAATGTTGTAATAGCTAAAGTAAATTATAAATTTGAAGTAAAACACTGTTAATGGCATAATAGATATTATAACATTTTGTGTAATATAAAAAAATATTGATAGTACAATAGTTGTAAAGATTGTATAACCATCATACTACTTTTCCGTAGTTTTTTTATTGACCTTTTAAAATATTACTATTATAATATAATATTACTCTTATAGTGTTGTGTTATTATCTAGCAATTTCAATGAACTGTATTTAAATTAAATCGCAAATAATGATAAAATTTTGCTTCGAGATTTATAAAAAATGTGTCACCAAAATATCAAGATTCTCGTTGTAATCAAATATATTTTAGAAAATTAATAAATTAAAATGACATATGCGTTTACCGTGCTCGCTGTGATAAAATTGTTCTTTATAAGTAACACTGAATTAAAAAATATTAAAATTCTATAAATTGAAATAAGACAATTATTACTTGATAAATATTGTAAAACTGTTATGTAACGTGTAGACACAGTTATTTAAATCTAAACAATAAAACACGGGTTTTTAACGGAGTTAATAGTTCAATAAAAATCTTAGCGGTTCTTGAACCACAGCGCTCACTGATACATAATCAAAAATAGTTATAAAATGATCTTACTAGACTCAACAAGCATAAATTTCCGTTTATATTTTTAATTAAAACACATCAATAATAAACTACAAGTTATTAAGGTCAACAGAAGTATATATTATATACACTACAATTATCAAAGTCATACTTAAATATATATATACAGGGTGACTGACGAAAAACTTTTGGTGCTGTATCTCGCTTATTTTTCATCAGATTTCAATAAATAAAACATCAAATTAAATCAGTTTTAAAATAATTTAATATGAAGTGAACTGATATTTTTTCCTGCATTCAGTTTTTGACAAAAGACGATTACCTTCTTTTTCAAAATGCACGGTATATACATTTTTTATTATATCTGAATATAAAATAGTAAACGATTTTATCCATTCATCAAACCAAAGTCGAGAAATTGAGGATTTTTTGAAAATTTTTTGCCCATAGTAAACAATATACAGAGCCTATTCCAAATGTCAAAAGTGACAGTGTCAGTCATTGGTACAATACTGCATTGATTTTTAATAATTGCACCATTAAAATGAATAAAGAAGTATTAGTATTTATAATAGATAATTTTCTTTCGAATACGTAATCATAAAGAACAACAAACAATGTATTTTAAAAGGGAAGAAGAAACTAAAACAAATATTAAAATAAATTAAATATATGTGCTGTAGCATCGTCTTGATGAGAGGTGGGAATAGAGAGAGGGAGATTTGACAGTGTAAGACAGTGTTTTACATTTCTCCCTGTCCCATTATTTGTCATCAGCATAGGAAACCCTATTTTACGAAACCCCCTAGTATTTCTCAGGAAATCCCCATTTTCAACGATTTTTGCCAATTTTGAATTTTGTGGATTATAGCGTCGTCTGTCACGAATACAAAAAAAAAATCATATAAAACTTTATTATTTTTCCCGGAGTATTCAAATCCGTACAAAAAATGAGTTCCTATTTAACTTTTCTAATTCTCACCCCCTATCACCTAGGGGGTTGAGGGTAGTGGGTCGAGTTTCGTATCATTAGATGTCCCCCTTCGAGGCGAACAAATTTTAATTATATATTTTTTTAATCGATGTGTACTTTTCGAGATATTTCAATGTCTTCACTTAAATTAAATACCCTGTATATAGAATACATAGACATACTACATTAAGAATAGATAATTCGGAAAAAAGTGACTTACAAGTAGTGGATCACTTATTAAAGAGAATTTTTTTTCTGCATAATTAGTAGGTCACTGATCCTGTTCGAGTTTCCCCACCATATTATTTCAATTCCCACAGCCGCCATAAAGTAAAACAATAAGTCAACATTTTCGTTAAAATTTAATCTACCAATAAGGATCGGAAATAATATAGACCCCTAAAAATTTTACGTCATTGCTCATCGATATTGTGATGTTAAGTCTTACAAGTTTACAATAATCCTGTTGATATTTATTTATGTTTATTTATTCATTCAAATCACGTTGCCACGATTTACAAAATTAATCAGATAAAATATAAACCTATATGATAAAAATGCAATGGATGTGAGCGTCAATTATAAAATCTTAACCTAGGTATACATTAAACAAATTGAAATATTAAAACAACATAACATTTAACATTTAAATACTTATTATATTGAGACATATTAAAAAAATATAACATAAATGAACAGAATATTTTTAAGTTTTGTTTTAAATGATATTAAACTGTAGATGTTCTTTATTTTGTGTGGTAAATTATTGAATATAAAAGTGCATGACTAGTGTGCGTTTTTTTATACATTTTATGAGAAGTAGTTCTTATATTAGTACCATGACGAGTATAATAGCCATGAGTATTTTTAATTAAAACACTTTAACTTTGTTTTACCACAAAAATATTTATTGCTGTGACTATAGTTTCGAACATTCACTGTTCATTATCAAACACTTTATGTTTGATAAACCTTCATTGTTCATTATCAAACACTTTATGTTTGATAATGAACAGTGAATGTTCGAAACTATAGTCACAGCAATAAATATTTTTGTGGTAAAACAAAGTTAAAGTGTTTTAATTATCTTATTAAAATGTACCACCATGTTAACGCCGACAACATTCAAAAATGAGTATTTTTATTGGTTATAAATTTGTTATGAATTTTAAATACATATAGTGCACATTTATATGTAGATGCATGTTACCGTAAGTATTTCAGTTTTTTTTTGAGACTGAAACTCTATTAATATCTGATTTACCCCACACCAATATATTATAGGATACATGTGGGTAGACAAGCGCATAATATGTATTCATCAATGTATTTATATTAAATTTTGGTTTTAGTTTTGAATCGCCATAGTATACACTATTTACTTTCGAGAGCATATGATCAATTTGCTCCTCCCATACTAGCTTTACGTCAATATATGTTCCAAGATATTTTATGCGTGTTGTTAACTTTTTGTGTTTGTTAATTTGTTTTCAGGAGGCTTCCTATCCCAAAACTGAATTATCGTAGATTTAACTCATATTAAGAAATAGATTAGATCAATCACATATATCTTGATTTGATTTTTGAAATTTATTGTAATTCTTCGTGGCTTTGAAATTGATCACATGCCCCGTTGTGATATATTCACTTAGGTCGTTTATAAATAACAGAAATAGAAGTGGTCCCATGGTTGATCCCTGCACAATTCCTCTGTTCATGACACTTTCGCCAATAAATAATTTTCGATTTGTCAGGAATTTTCCTATTAAATGTTGGATATTTCCTTGTAAATGCCCACTACACTTCTACCCGCGTCTATATTCTTGGTGTCTGTTTCCACTAGTTCCACGCATGCAGATTCGGTAGAGCGATTTCGTCGGAATCCATGCTGGGCTTCATTAAGAAGTTAGAATTCTTCTATGTACTTTTCCAAATTGTGAACTAATAGCCCTTCCAGCAGTTTTGAAAAGGTATTCACGATCGATATAGGCCGATATTTGTTAACATTTCTTTCTTTGCCATTTTTGTAGATAGGTATTACTTTTGAGGTTTTTAGTTCAGAAGGAAGGCTAGACTAAATAAGTTAAGGGACTTAAAATTTCCTTTCCTACATATTTAAGTGCTTCTGGCGTAACCCTATTCTCTTCCAAACTCGTGGTATTTTTTAAGGCCATTATAGAATTGTATAATTTGTTTTCCGTAATTTTCAAAAGGAACATTGTCTACGGTCCAAGGTTTGTGGTGGTGCATTCTTTTGATATGTTTTGTCCAAAATGATTTTCAGTTGTCCTGTCTGTTATTATAGAGAACATCCGGTATATTGGATACTTCATTCTTGCTACTGCATATTATTCGATGGTTATTTATAATTTTAATACTCTTCGTTTTTCCTTTACCCTGTAGGTATTCTCTAACAATACTCCATACTTTACTTTGTTTATTTGCTGCAGTTGTTATTATTCGGTTATAGTGGTTTCTTTTCACATTTTCTACAAGTTTCTGATGGACTTTTTTCTCTGCTTTGTATTTAATTTTAATTTGCGACTGTAATTTATTACTTCGTTATTTACATACTTCTTATTAGACTTAATGACTTTTTGTCGCTTAATGGGACATAATACATTAAAATAGAGCATGAATTCATCATTAAATAATTTGTGCCATCTATTGTCTATGCGTTTCACTAAAAGGCTAATTATAACTACCGAAAAATCAAGCGAACCTTTATGGTAATATTAAATATTCAATTATCCTTATCATTCCAGAAACAGGATTGTGGTGACCGCTACTATGTGGTATTTCATTTTCAAATGTAGGATAAAATAACACTATTTTCTATGTTTTTTACTACTGTACATTAATGATTTTACAACATTTTAAATATTCTACGACTATACTTTCCACCCTTTCAAGTCATTATCATAATATAGTGTTTTATTTCATCTTTATCCTTCCAATTTAACCTTTAAGGACATTTATCTACAAGATATAAAGCATTATTAAGAGACAAGAATTGTTCAAATAAAGTAATATTTCAAGTAGTATTTTGTAAATTTTAAATTAGTTTTTATGTGGTGCTATTATTTTTAATAAATTTTGTCAATCAATGATATAATAATAAAATTATAAATTTTAGTTAGATCGAAAAATAACACTCTTTTATTAAAAACTTTTGAATATAGATAAATTGGTAAAATAAATTATAAACCTCGCCGAATAAATCTCGTATAAATTACAGTCCCGGTAATGTGGACAAATAAACTGATCTTTCAAATAGTATTTATAAAATCTTTATTAGGTGCACCAAAAAAACAAATATGTTAGTTTTTATATTGTAGTACTACTGTTTCATGTGCTTCTTATCAATTAATGATGCTTATAATAATTGAAATGATGTGTTATATTATGATAATCTAGAGCAATATATTTAAATTTTTATAAAAAGAAAATGCTAATTCTAACTTAACCGTTATATATAGATTAGTTCTATTAAATCCATATATATTTTGATTTCAGGTATCTAAATGTCTCTTGGTTTAAAAATATACTAGGGAATTAAACTACTATAATTTTAATCGTTCTTCATGTTATCTCATATATTCCACTTCTTTTCATCTTATTATTATCTCTATTTATTAGCAGTTTTCTTATATTAATTGAATTGGTCATAATAATGTTGTATTCTTCACTTTTGAATTAATTTTTGATTAACAAATATCTAAAATATTATCATAGTTTCAATGTGCTATTACATTTTTTTAAAGTTTGGAATAATATGTTATAGGGCGCAATCTCAGTAATAATACCTTACAAAGGAATGTACCTTGTCGTAGACTGAGGGCTCAGTATCCTACCAACGATGAAGCACTAAGATGACCCCAATAGGGTGTAAATAACTTTGGGTTTATCCTGGGTTGAGTAGATGGCCTACTGCAAAGAGATTCTAGGACCCATTACAATCGGCAGTAGTGGTTTCCCTTTTATAGAGTCACTATTTGCCCCGACTATGATCTGGCGCCTAACTTAGCCTTATTTGAACCCCGAGTCTATTAGGTTTCGAGGGATAAACTACAAATCTGTTCCTACCCTACCCCTGTCCGGTTGTGGTATCGTGGCTTGGGGCCTGCACCAGGGTCAACGATACCAATTATGTTTGTGTTTAATAATCATTTGGCCTGATATATCGTACTTTTTGCAGTCAGTGGTATGTGCGTATAAACATGGAGTGGACGACTTCACATTATTAAAAGGCGCTAAAATGAAGCCAAAAACAAGAGTATCTATGGAAACTTGCAGAAAAACACTTGAAGCCGAGCTGATGAAAAGCATCGAAGTCGAACTTTGAGAGGCCTTAAAGTTCTAAACACCTAAGACCGAAAGGTCATAATGAGTTCTCAGGATAAAATGCCTCACCAAGAGCGGCATGGGGCCAGGGGAAGCTCGGGTAAAGGCATTAGTATCCCCAGAGAAAACACCTGGAGAAGCTACCAAGGGATCTGGAAGGGAACCAAGATAATGATACTGGAAGAGGTAGAGATACTTCACCATAATGTCCTTGGCTACTTTGGAAATAGCGAGGGTTACACAAATAAGAAGAAAATCTAACTGGTTAAAACTACAACTAGAGGGTACTAAGAAGAAAGTCGAAGTGGTCCAAGATGGAGGTCACGCTGTCGGTGGATTTACAGTCCCCTGACATAAAATCAGTTATCGGCTTGGCCAAGTTAAACTAAGATCCAAGGAGGGAGCAAAGCGACATGGGTTACCAAAAGAGCCTCCTCAAGGTAAAGCCACTCAAGGAAATTAACAGGAAACAGGTAAGGGGCTTACCGCAATAAAATTGAGTTCTGGTATATAAAACTGACTGCATTACTCCAAAGGCAGTTCTATATATATATATATATATATATATATATATATATATATATATATATATATATATATATATATATATTTGATATATTGACGTGTATTGACATTAGCACAAAAAATTAATTAATATATATATATATATATATATACACAGGGTGGGTTTTTTTCGATGTTCTCTATGGGGATCTCGGAAACTATAAGAGATAGAGAAACGGTTAAATGGGGAAAGAAGTGTAGATTTACGAGACTAATAAAACTCCACTTTCAAAGTTTTCAAAAAAGTAAAGGGTAACTAGATATTTTGAAAAAAGTAAAAAGTGTCAATTTTTTCAAATCAATATATCTCGGTTATTATAACAGATAGAAAAAAACTGTAAAGGACAAAGTTTTAGATAATTTTATGCAGATTAATAAAAAATAATCAGAAAATTTTTATCGCCATTATTTTCCGAGATATGACGCAAACTTACATTTTTTTAAATGGAAACCATAGTTGGCTGTGACCTCATTCAAAAGGTACATTTTTTCTCTTTAATACAATATGACATATGACATAGTTATTTCTAAAAATGAGTGAGTTATAGTCATTCTAAATTTTATTATAAATAAAAATGGGTAGCCATGAAAAAGATGAAAGTAAAACAATTGACACTTTTTACTTTTTTCAAAATATCTAGTTACCCTTGACTTTTTTGAAAACTTTGAAAATGGAATTTGATTCGTCTCGTAAATCTACACTTCTTTCCCCATTTAACCGTTTCTCTATCTCTTATAGTTTCCGAGATCCCCATAGAGAACATCGAAAAAAACTCACCCTGTATATATATATATATATATATATATATATATATATATATATATATACCGGGAAAAATGACAGTCGACTTTAAATTTTTCAATGGCTGCATATACTTTTCTTATTTTTTTTATACTAGACATTATTTTTCTGAATCCAGTGATGCCCAAAATAATAATAAATCTTATTAATATGATATTTTTCTCTAAATTTAGTGTGCCTTGAAAGTAATTGGAACAAAAAAGAGAGAGAGGGAGATTTGACAGTGTAAAACAGTGTTTTACATTTCTCCCAGCACGTCGCATTATTTCTCATCGGCATAGGGAACCTTATTTTACGAATTCCCCTCGTATTTCTCAGGAATGTTAACCATTTTTGCCAATTTTGAATTTTGGCGAATTTTTTTTCCCGGAGTATTCAAATCTGTACAAAACAAAAGGGGGTTCCTATTTAACTTTTCTATTTCTCACCCCCTACCCCCTAGGAGGTTGAGGATAGTGGGTATCATGTTTTGAGTATAGTGATTTAAATAATTTGTTTGAATGTATATTATTTAGGAATTAAGGCCAAAGTTAGGTAAATGAATAATTCTCAGCAAAAACATTAATTACACGTTCATTTCAGAATTCGCCACAGGCCAGAAGACTTAAAAGTTCACACAATGAAAGACACGTTGGCCTACTTTCCAGGAGTCACGGAGTGGTGCAGAAGAGGCAATAAACATCTCGTGGGCTGTGATTCCAACGCCCACAACATTAAATGGGGCAATACGAATGTCAATAATAAAAGTAAGTTCTTTTTTGAATACAATTAAGCCGGAGGTATTGTACATCACTCTAGCTAATGCCTTCGCAGCAAGCACAATTTAACATTCTCATATTGTGGAATAACCCTTAATATACAAACTATAGAAGATCTCTGCTCAAAAATAGTATTCCAAACACGTATGAATCCAGTTGTCCACCAAAGAGGAGATATCCTTTCAGGGATGTGCTGGTGGAACACGGATTTATTTATTTGTAGGAAAACCCTATAGGATATCAAATATTATTAAGAGACAAAAAAGTTTTTAAATTAAATGTTCTTTCAAGTAGTATTTCCTTAGTTTTTATTGGAGGCAACAATAAAAAATATATTAGTTTTTAAGAGGTGGTACTACTGTTTTTTATACTTACTGTCAATCTCTAATGGCCATTAATATCTGAAATGATATATTGTCGTAGTTATTAATAATAATTTTCATTCAAATCGAATAAAACCTTCAATTATTATAAACAAAAGAAACATTTTTTTTTAGAAATTTAAGGACAAATTCCATCTTAACGAAAAAACTTACGGCCCCAGAAATTGGTGCATCCAATGAAAACAAAAAAAAATTACGTGAAAGTCCATTTAATTTAAAAACGTATTTTAATGATATTTGTTATCCTGTACAGTTTTCGCACAAAAAAAAAAATAAAATATGAAAATAATATACTCATTATGCACTTATTAATAAGTAATCAACTTACTCAATTGAACAAAATTAAATAATATTTATTAATAAAGTAAATCCAACATATCTAACACTTTTCAAACACTTTCCTTCGCGAAAGCCCCTACCTAATACAAGTAAGATATCTGTATTTGAATAGTTATTAATTATGATAAAGTTCAGTAACAATTAATACAATTAATTAATTAAGATACTCGGTAATTATTATAATAGATAATCAACATTTTTTAAACAAAGACAGCCACGAAAAGCATGTATTTTCGATCAGATGGATAACTAAATTTTGTTTTTACTAGGTAAAATAAATATATTTTATTTTTTTGTGTGAAACACGAATAAAATATCAAATATAATTACGAGGCAAAAAAGTTTTCGAAATTAAATTATCTTTCAAGTAATATTATTTAAGTTTCTAATTGATGCATCAATAAATTATTTTTTTCCTAGATTGCTTTAATGCGAAAAACAACACACGAATTGTCGGGAATCAACAATGTCTCAATGGACTATATGACTTCGACGTAGCTATGCTCATCGAAATTCTTAATTCAAATAATTGGGCGTACTCATCGAAGGTTACAGGTTAAAAATCTACAAAATAAGGTAGATTCATTTGGTCGATTAAGTAAACTTCGTCTCTTTAATTATTAACCTGCTGACGCATCTGAGAAGATAAAATATAGTATAGTAAAGGCTTCTTTGACAACAAGAATACACAAATTAGAGAGGCAAAAGCTAAGCTAATTAATATGAAATTAGTGAAGATATTATCCAATAAAAATATGTAAGTATATAATGACATTAAAAAATATTACCATTAACCTACCTAATGAAATGTTAGTGACGAAGTTGTATCCCCGATTTTAGGTATTTAAACGAGTGCTGAATAATTAAAATATTTGCTAGCAAAACACTCATACTGGAAGAGAAGAAAATACTAAGAGTTATTTGAAATATAAACTACAAAGTGATGAAGAACCTGCAGACTATCAGGTAAAGATATTAAAATATGTAATTACAGTGCTTTGTATGTTTGAATGAATTTATTGTAGTAATGTTTATATTTTAAAAAACACTTAAATAACTCAATTACTTCCACTACTCGTAGAATTCGAAACATGGCTTCTTTTATAATCATATTTTAACATATAAATAAATATTAATTTACAATAGAAGTACTGTTTCAAATTAAATATGTTGTTAAGAAGAATTAATTTGTGAGAAATAAGTGTATAATTTCTGGCCTAACTACACTAATGAGCTATGATATAATAAAATACATTTCTATAGTATGCTATTGTAAATCAAATCCCGAGATCCGTTTAAAGAAACGACGACAGTACAAAAGACATTACATTTTGATGATTGCGATTTCAACTTTGAAACGGCCGATATCATTACAATGTCTTTAAGGGTAATTTAGTACGAGAAGGAGTGGTTTTAACAGGTAGCTGTTTTTATATAAATGTAATGATTTTCGAAGAAATTATTTTCTTCTAAATAAAATACATAGTTAGCAATAATACTCAATCAGAAAATTAATATTGATTAATTTGTACGTTAATATGTGAACAGAATCCTGCAGAAAGGTTAATGAGAAAAATAAATACATCAATTACTGCACCGTTATCTTACAGTAATTGTGCAAGAACCAAGAGCTAATAGTTAAAACAACTACTCCTTGTACTAAAGCACCAATGGCAAATAATTACATAACGTTTAATTGTGGAGGCGTTTACTTTGTGGTACATCTTGAATATACTGGAGAAAGAAAAAAGGGTCATTTTGTTTTACCACTTTTTATTTAACAAATTACATGTGACTATAGTTTCGACTATCAACTAGTCATTATCAAACATAAAACTTTATGTTTATGTTATAATTACATAACTATTAGCTGCCTAAACATGACTCACATTAAAAATCACATTAAGCAGAAAGTAACAGATTTTGTGATTTTATCGTTTTTAAAACACAAAAATTATTACGTTATACATGATTATTCGCTTCATGTGAAACACGTGTATGTAGAAAATAATTTTACTCAATACAATTTTAATTTTTAATACTGCATCGGTAAATTAATATTTTACTTAATTAGATATGTTATAATAAATCATCATACTTTGAATCAGGATTGACTGAGTCATTCCTCACATTAACGGGACACCCTGTATATAATCATCTAGTTCACGGTAGATATGCACGGCGCCCAAAGGACGGTAATGAAGAATTGTATTAATGTGTATAATCTGTAGTAAGACTAATTTCATTTTATTTTTATGTTATTGCTTTTATAAATTGCTTATATCAACAATTAATTTTGTTTTTTACTTAGGTTATCCTACCTGCTCTAATACAGATATCAACAAACGAAGAAAATGGAATATTCATTACCGAGATTTCCAAACCATTGCATCAATTGACGGTATTCGAAGAAGCAATGCCTGCTTATTTCCTAATTCCGAATGATTGAATGTGATCGCCGAAGAAGGATGGACATCAAAGATCAAAAAGGGCTCGCCTAAAAATAATAGTTGACCACAAATAGTACCCTTACACAATGGTAATGAAACCCAATAGTGACTTATATTTATATCAATGGATTAGAAACGAAAAAGTCGGGTATGGAGAATTATAGACGCAGGAGCTTTGTTAAATAAAATTATTAATGAATTGATTATTATTTCTTCTGTAAATTTCGGTTGTTAAAAGGAAGTTTGGTGATAATTCTTTAGGACAAACCACGGCTTAGAAATACTTTTGTAGACATTAACAACCTTAAAACTACACAGCAGTGTCAAAAGAGAAAGTATACGTTTTCCTTAAAGCAGACAAAATTCACAGAAGAATATAATTAAATCGATCTAATTTTTTCGTTTCTAATGTAGTGCACGCATACAATATGCATTAAATTAATAAATAGTATTTTTCATTTATTTGTCTCAGAAGTACTAGTTCAGAATAGATATAGTTGAAAAAACCAACATCGGTTAAAAAATGTAAGAAAGAAAAAGATAAGGTGCTATAGTTAAATAAAGGTACAGGAGAAAATCCTGGCTGATCAATACAATTTTCATATACATATATGTAAATACATTAGTTATATATTATACAAAGTAACATATAATCTGAACATAAAATATAAATAATTTCATTTTTATAATATTTTGTACAATTGCAAAGGAAAACATAGTTAACTAATTAACAAAATATCTATTCGATTCAACGAACTTTATAAAAAAACAATAATAATGGGTCGATAAACTACGGTGGGGTAGTAGTACTCTCTAAGACGCTTAGGTTTGCTTCTAATTAGGTCATTGATGCCCTCCTATGGTATTTCATTCCAAGCAATTACTAACACATTTCGAAGTACTTCAAGAGTTTGAGTGAGATCTTGTAAATTAAGTAGTCTTCAGCCCATAAAATCCCACACATGCTCAATATGAGGACGAGCATTATCCTGCTGAAAACTTGGATTTGGCAATGTCTGTAGTTGGCAGATGAGGTTCTAGAATTTCTTCGATGTAACGATGTGCGGTTATGTTGCCTCTAGCAAAGATTAGAAGTGACCTAGAGCCATAATAAATGCGGAATATAGACATCCCGTCCCATGGATTTTTCGTCTCATGTTTCGTTACATGTATTTAGTGGTTTCAACAAGTGTAAACAAGTCATAAATTTTGTTCGGTCGGGATGGATTGGCACTACTCATTCTTGGCCCCAAAAGATTCCGCCGCAGGTTTCGTTACATGTTTTTAATGGCGTGAACAAGTGTAAACAAGTCATAAATTTTGTTTGGCCAGGATGGATTTGTGGCCTCGGCTTTTTTTTGCCGTACACATCTGGTATCGGGCCTACTCGATATTATAAACACTCCTACACTAGTGCCTCGACTAGAAAAGGGACCGTTTAAGTGCCCAGTATTATATACAATGCAATTGTTATTTGTATATGCTAGTAAATTTAAAATCGCATTTACTATTATATGGATAGAATTTGATTATTTCTTTTTTCATTAAAAAATGTAATAATAGTATATGTATGATATCATGTTCTTTACATTATAAAATAAAATCATCAACAATAACGAAGAATGTATAATTAATACTTTAAAGCCGTTTTATTTATATTAAATTAATAGATACAAATAAAACCGTATTCTTAACAAATTTATACAATTTTACTTACAAAATAAAGCTGCTAAAAACAATTGTACGTTTTATAACATAACATAACTTGAATCGAACACGTCATAATAATGATTTACAGAAATATCAAATCCTTAAAAATAGCTAAATATAAAATTAAATTAAATAACATTGGAGTTATTATGAAGATAAAGAATAAAAATTATTGATTATTTTTAAATAGTTCTAAAAGTTAATAAAGATATTTTGAAAGGATGAAATGACCTATAGTCGATAGCTATTTTATAGATGTTTATGTGTTACATTATTTAATTTGTATTTTCGTAAAATAAACTGATAATTTTAAATTACTCCAATTGTATATAAAATATAATACTAAAGGGTGCAACTATAATGAAATGTAAAATGGTATATTTTTGAATTTTCGAGTGGAACAAATTGATGAACATATATTTTTTTGCCGTACACATCTGTTATAAAGGTAACATAAATTCTTTACCGAGTAAGGGTTTTTATTATATACCATTTGAGTTTTACAAGCTTACACCACAAAAGAAAAAGTTCAGTGCTTTGAAAAGTACAAGCGTTCTAAAATTACAGAGTTCAAAGGCACATACTCACTATTCTTGTTAAAACGAGTTAACTTAAAGGTACAGTTGATAAGCAGAGTAAGTCATTTTACTATTTCTTATTTATTTTGTACAAAATTAGAAAACTGTATCTAGTTAAATTACAATTATTAGACTATTCAAAATTTCGAAAGATGCTTTCGTACTTTACATAAGAGAAAACCGAAGTAACTATTTCCCGACAAACAAATTGAATTAGCCTTGATAAAAGAACAAAAAATCACCTATTCATAGTACATTTTTAATTATTTTAAAGCAAGATATCAATATTAATAATTTATTATTATAATAGTAGTAATATTTATTAACGTGATCAACTTTTTCCATAATGCACAAAATAATAAGTAGTACTATAATGGAAAATGCTAAATTATAACTAGATTCAAGAACGTGATAAATACATATACGAAACATAATAAGTATACTATCTAATCAAATCTAATTTGTAGAATAGAGAATTAAAACGCATTCTAATTAAATGACCTAATCTATGCAAATGTACAGATAGAGTGTTAAAAGATTACAAAAATAGCAATATAGTAATATGCGCGCGCGGTACATACACAGACTTAAACATTTATTTTTACTATTTATTAAATTATTTATACGATAGTCGAAAACAATACAATTCCTTTTGCGCGAAAATGTAATTTTTAAATATTGAAGCGTAAATAAGAAAATTACATGAAACTAAATGAGATGAAACATTAATAAATAATAAAAATTATAAGGGCCCACTGTGGGAATCCTGCTGTACACCAGAAGAAACAATAATTACATTCGATATATGGTTATCAATCTTTACATATTGTGTTTTATCACTGAGGAACACCCGGTTAATTAGTACTGACACACACGATTCGTTTTCAGATAACTGTAAACTTTCTTTTAACGTTCATAATTCCAAGACGCATAAAAAAGTAATAGCTTTTACCATCAATCATATAAAAAAATTTCAGAACATTTCAAAACTGAAAATCGTTTAATAACCAAATAATAAATATTTGTTATTTAATTTAAATAAGCTGATTTATTTCCGCCCTGCATTCAGCTGGTAATAATATTGTAATAACTTTGCGTAAAATCAATATCCGAAATTAATTTTAAGCAAATACCTGAAAAATTAGTATAATATAAATATTATATGATTATTTTTTGATAAAATCAATGTAACATTTCCTTTGAAATAATATACCAATTTTTGGGTATACGGCAGACCGTATCTACTTCAAGAAGCGGTAATATAACACCATTCACTCTCGGCTCACTCTCTGTCATAAATATTAGGGCCTGTCATGTTTAATGGTTTGTTGATACTAACACAGCGCCCGCCCGATCTTTATAAAATGCCGATTGGGGCCAGAAAGGGAGTTTTCTGATGGATTTGGGCTTCGGCATTTTTTGCCGTACACATCTGGTATCGGGCCCACTCGACATACTAGTACCGCGACAAGAAAGGGACAGTTTATGTGCCGAGTATTATATACAATGTAATTGTTATTTTTATATGCCATTAAGTTTTACAATGAGAAATTTAAAATCGCATTTACTATTATATGGGTAGAAATTAATTCTTTCTATTTTCATTAAAAAATGTATAATATGATATTATTATAAAATAAAATCATCAACAATAACGAAGAATGTATAAATACAAATAAAACAGTATTCTTAACAAATTTATACAATTTTACTTACAAAATAAAGTTGCTAAAAACAATTGTACGTTTTGTAAATAATAAATAAAAATTATTGATTATTTTTAAATAGTTCTAAAAGTTAATTGTAAATTGGTATTTTGAAAGGATGAAATGTTTTTGATTCTCTTAGAAGGGTATGTTACAATTTAAAAATATGAAATACCTATAGTTGATAGCCATTTTATAAATTTTTATGTGTTACATTATTTAATTTATATTTTCTAAAAACAACCTGATAACTTTAAATTATTCCAATTGTATATAAAATATAATACTAAAGGGTGCAACTATAGTGAAATGTAAAATGAGAAAATATGACTGGTATATTTTTGAATTTTCGAGCGGAACAAATTGATGGGCATAAATTTTTTTTGCCGTACACATCTGTTATATAGATAACATAAATTCTTTACCGAGTCAGGGTTTTTATTATATACCATTTGTGTTTTACAAGCTTACACCATAAAAGAAAAAGTTCAGTGTTTTGAAAAGTACACGCGTTCGAAAATAACAGAGTCCAAGGCACATATTCATTATTCTTGTTGAAAAGAATTAACTTAAAGGTACAATTGATAAGCAGAATAAGACTCATTTTACTATTTCTTAATTTCTACAAAATTTGAAAGATGCTTTCTTACTTTACATAAGAGAAAACCGAAGTAACTATTTCCCGACAAACAAATTTAATTAGCCGTGATAAAAAAGAGAAAAATAACCTCATAGTACATTACAATTATTTTAATGCAAGATAATAATAATAATTTATAATAACAATAATAATAATATTTATTAACGTAATCAACTTTTTACATAATGCACAAAATAATAAGTAGTACTATTTGTTCAAATTAAATAAAACAAAAACAAATATAATTTTAATATTTTTAATTTTTTCTGCAGATTTTGTCATGCATACAATAACCAGATAATAAGTATTTGTAATATAATTTCAATAAGTTGATTCTTTCCGCCCCGGTTTCTGTGGTAATAATACTGCAATATCTTATTTAATTTGCAGAAAATCGATATCGGAAATTATTTTTAAGCAAATGCCTGAAAAAATAGTATAATATAAATATTATATGATTATTTTTTGATAAAATTTATCTAACATTTCCCTTGAAATAATATCCCAATTTTTGGGTATACGGCAGACCGTACGTATCTATTTCAAGAAGCTGTAATTTAACACCACTAACTCTCGGCTCACTCTCTGTCATAAATATTAGGGCCTGTCATGTTTAATGGTTTGTTGATACTAACACAGCGCCCGGCCGACCTTTATAATATGCCGCATGGGCCAGAAAGTCTTTCTCCGAACTGTTCGCATTCCAATCGGTCTTCCATGCTTTTCATATCACTGGTTTGCAATGAACCTGTCGGTGGAGAACTACTACAGTATCTATGTATTAAATAAAATAACTTGCAAACGCAGAGAAATATTAATACAAATTACAAAAAAAACATATGTATCATTAAAATCGTTTAACAAAGAAAGGTCAGCAAGTGCGGATCATTCAATCAAAACCGATCATAAATTTACAATTAAGAACGTCAACTTATTAAAATACTCAAATAGTAAAATTTTAAATATGTTAGAAGCAATAGATACCATCCCATTAGATTAGGCGGTCTTACCGCCTAATTTAAATAACCCGAAATTTTCGATAACGGTCATTCTTGTACAGCTATTAATAATGTTTACATCGTGAACGAAATGTACATTTAGCGTAATAATAATATTATATCTCCACGTAACTCATGAATCAACATTATAGTATTTTCTGTGCACCCTGTCTCTAATTTCACGAAAAGAAAGTCCAGCCTCTCCAACTATCTTGCCCTCTATCAAACTTCTTCATTTTATCGAAACCTTTCAAGAACTTTCAGTTATTAATAGTGTGTCGCCATAAATATAAAAACGTATTTGATGGCTTTCCTATTGTTGTGCTTTCTTTAAAAAACAGAAATAATTGAACAATGAGAATTAATAATAGTATTGATACTTTTTCTAATTTAAAGATTGTTACTCAAAATGTACACAGTGAGAACATATTTTACTGCTAGTAATATGGCTCAAAAAATCATCAATGGAATCAATATACTACTAAAATGTAATTTAATTATAATATAACATTTTATATAAACCAACGAAATTGAAGGATCCTTAAGCCTTATTTGAAGTTCATTTAATTTATTGAATTATTTTGTTTCTAACAATATTCGTAAGTATCCACAGCTCAAACATACAAACTGCCTGCTTACCAAAAATATGAAAAAATATCATGCAACTACAATTTTCTCAACAAAAATTTACAGTTCATATTTTAGACCATAGCCAGAATTGAAAGGCTATATGGTAGTCAACTCACTTTTACAAATTCCTTGGCAACACCTTCTTCGTCGTTTACCGACAATGGGTTCAAACATAAACGTATACTTTTTATAGAATTTCGAGAACTTCTTCTATATCAGTTACTATAAGTTGTTGTTAAAAGGAAGTGATGCATATTGTAATCGTATTTTATTTCTCCTTAAATAGTTGCATGTTTTACTGCTGCAATTTAAAATCTCTATGAAGTTAGTTTAATATTTTGTAATTTTAGTAAAATATCGAGTCGTAATAAATATTGGTGTAATTTGACAAGTATGCGTGATTGATGACCATTTTGTCAACCTGTTTCAATTTTCAAACTGCTCGTTATCAACGGACTTATCCTGTCATTTACGTTAAATATGTGTAATTTACCCTCTTGCGTCTTATTGGCCAAAATCTTTCTGATATCTGAATCATTTTGAGTTCTTATGTTTTTCTTTTTTAAAAAGGCCTTGTTGGAATTTGGATTCATAAAATCTTAAATTACATAGTCATTACACCTACTAATTAATTATAAATGGCTCGTGTTTTTCTCTATCTCTTATTGGGTTGTTAAACTACTTTATATATACTTTTTAGTTGTTTTACTTCTTGATAAGTTTTGCAAACAATTTTCTAAATCTGTACGTAGTACGATAATCAATGATTCGTTTCCTTTACACTTTAAATATATGGTAAAGCATCAGTTTTAAATTGCCCAAACATTATTTAGAAAGTTTGACCATATTATTAGCGTGACAGTATTTTCAACTCGCGACAGCCTCTATTTTGTTTAATGTATTTTGTCGACCTTTGTTTGAATTTCTGCTACTTTATGTTTTATGTTTTATATTTTTCTCGATATTTCTATACAGCGTGAGTTTTTTTAGATGTACTCTATAGGGATCTCGGAAACTATAAGAGATAGAGAAATGTTTAAATGGGGAAAGAAGTGTAGATTTACGAGACGAATAAAATTCCACTTTCAAAGTTTTCAAAAAAGTAAAGGGTAACTAGATATTTTGAAAAAAGTAAGAAGTCTCGGTTAATATAACAGATAGAAAAAAACTCTAAAAAAGAAAATTTTAGATAATTTTATGCAGATTAATAAAGCAGAAAATTAATATGACGCAAACTTACATTTTTTTAATGGAAACCATATTTAGCTATAGCCTCATTTAAAAGATATTTTTTTCCTCTTTAATACAATATGGCATATGACAAAGATTTCTAAAAATAAGTGAGTCATTTTAAGATTTATTATAAATAAAAAATGGGTAGCCATGAAAAAGTTGAAAGTAAAACATTTGCAGTTGTTTATAATAATAGTAATATTCTAATTATTAGTTTTACAAAGTTAAACAAAAATGAAAAACCAGCATAAATAATAATAATTTTGTAATGATCAAATGGCCTTCTTTATGTGATATAAACACATTTGCCAAGAGAATAATACGTTTCTTACAAAAATATTATGAACATATGAATCTCGATTCACTAATTCTGGTACTTTTAATCGCCACAATAAACTCAAGAGAATCAACGAGAAGTTTCACAGAGAAAACTATAAATAAAATTTGGATTTAATCTATGGTGTGTTTGGATTAAGAATTCTCCATATATTTTTGAAGGCTTTCTAAGTGGAAATGATTACTTTCATTTTCTTCAAAAAACATTTGAAGATCCGCTTGATTATTTAAATTTATCATTAGAAGGAAGATTGCAATGGTTCCAATAGGACGATGCTCATAACATGTTGTCTTTGCGTATTATTTAAATGATGCTTTTCCTAACTCATAAGTGAGAAGAAATGAACCAATCCCAGGGCCACCTAGATCTCCCGATTTGTGCGTTTTAGCATTTTTTCTGTGTGCTTATGTAAAAAACAAAGTATATCAACAATCATATCAATCCGTGGAGGATCATAAACTAGCTGTTATTGAAACATTTAATTCAATTATATGGGAATAGTAAAAAGCCATAAATTCAATTCTAAAAAGATATAATTTATGTCATAATAATATTAATAGGGTACTCTTTGAGCATATTTTTTTAATATTAAAATTTTTCTCCATTAATATTTTGATAATTAAAGAATTATTTTATGGTGTTGTTTCATTTTGGTTTATCTATTTAAAACTAATAATTACAATATGGCTATTATTATAAACAACTGCAATTGTTTTACTTTCATCATTTTAATGGCTACCCATTTTTTATTTATAATAAAACTTAAAATGACTATAACTCACTTATTTTTAGAAATAACCATGTCATATGTTATATTGGATTAAAGAGAATAAAATTATTTTTTGAATGAGGCCATAGCCAACTATGGTTTTCATTTTAAAAAATGTAAGTTTGCGTCATATCTCGGAAAATAATGTCGATAAAAATTTTCTGATTTTCTATCTGTTATAATAACCGAGATATATTGATTTGAAAAAAATTGACTTTTTTGAAAAGTGGAATTTTATTAGTCTCGTAAATCTACACTCCTTTCCCCATTTAACCGTTTCTTTATCTCTTATAGTTTCTAAAATCCCCATAGAGAACATATAAATTAAGCCAAAAATATTGTTTTGTTTTTATTTTCACAATATCTAAACCTATTCTTTGTGGAAACATCCATTTAATTGATTTTGTTGACCGAATTATATTTTATTAAATTAAATAAAATATTAATTACAGATATGAGTGTTGTTAATAAATATATCGTTCAACAAGGTTAGTTTGAATTTATCTAAAAAATTTACTTATTTTGTTTATTTTAGGTTGGCTGTCAATTCTGGAATCAATTAAGTCATCCAGGGGTCAGATTGGCTCTGGAATTGCTTTATATGAGAAATAATACATAATTTTCAAGTTGGTATGGATTTTTAACCACCTATTCTCATTATAAAATAAAGCACTAAAAACCTTTCTTCACACAGTTTATTTGAAATACCAAATATATATTTCGGACACAAAGTGACCATTATCAATGGTTTAATGGTATTATCAATGGTTTAATGGTCACTTTGTGTCCGAAATATATATTTGGTATTTCAAATAAACTGTGTGAAGAAAGGTTTTTAGTGCTTTATTTTATAATCAAGTTTATCTTCACGTAACTCATCCAATTAATTTAGGTACCTATTCTCAATTCAAAAATAGTTGCAACGTATGTTATGCATACATTGTGAAGTATGATTTTTTATTAGGTCAATTTAGACAAGCTGACTATTAGTTTAGTAATAAATTAACATTCCTATTCAAACTAGGTCGCCTGTAATGTTTAATAATACTTTTCTTGACGTGTAAGAAATCAAGACCAAATTAGTGTATCTTAGTAATTCTAATAGTCCAAGAAAGTTACTCTGGCAAGGGCTAGATGTGGATCGGACGAGAAAGGAAGGAAGGTATGGATGGGGGAAAGGTATGGCAGGTGTGCATTGTGCGAGAGTGGAGGGGACACATGGAGCCAACTAGGCCAAGAGTGCAAGGAGGTGCGTGATGAATGGATATGGGGAATAAAACGAATAGGTGAGTGGATGAGAGAGAATGGGGCAGGCGTAGAGATTGTGATAAGAGTGGGACGGGAAAAAGAAATCCAAAGAAAGGGGGATTGAGACAAGGGGGCTATTGATAGTGTGTATGTATGTATTATTATTAATTAATTATGAATTATTATTATGTGTTTAAGGATGCCAATAAAGGTCTTTTTTAGTAATGCTAACGGGTTAGTGATATTAAGAGCTTTTAAATTATTCGTATTTTGTAACAATTTGGTATTTTTTACTTGAATATTTATAACTTGTGGTTTTTGTGAACAATGTTAAATTGTTACAAAACTGATAAATTGCAATGTAAATATGTTGGAAGCAATTTATAATAATAATTAACAAGAATGTTTGGTGAACTTTAATGTCATCTTAAATAATGCTTTATTTAAAATATTCACCCTACAAAAATAATTGATCACCTTCCACATTTTACCCTAATCCCAACATGTATATTTTAGATCAATTTTAGGTAAATGTATATTCAACGATTTATAAACAAAAAAAAAGTTCCAAACTAATGTTTAATATATTAATTGCTATTCATAAGGAACTTTATCAGATAAAAATTAAAACTATACGTTGTTAATATAACACACGGAATTAATTCAGTGACTATAGTTTCAACCTTTACAGTAATTTACAAATTAAACTTAGACGGTTATTTATATAGAATATATTAAAAGCAGTATACCATCAAATATATTATTAAATTAAATAAAACCAGCTTATAACATAGGGTGGACATATAGTAATATTTTATTTTTTTATCAGATTTATGTCAGATTAAATCTACTCAGTTTTTTTAATGTTTAGGGAGAAAATAATGTATTAATTCTTATAAGAGATACATCCCACTACATAAAAAAATCATACAAACTCAAGTATTCGTAGTTGTTAATAAATTTATATGATAGACAATATTCTATATTCTCTTTTAAAAATATATTACTAAATTTTAACCACTATTAATTCATACTAAAATCAACTTTCCCTATGCTTGTGTATTATGAGTAACTTGTAATTAATTTTCATGTGTTTTTTCAGTGTTTGCAATCCCATGTTCACCAAGGACCCAAGACTTGACCGAATAGATTTATGGATAATGAGATATTCCGTTTTCCGAAGATTAAGATAATAAGTTGAAAACTGCAAAATTGCCTCATATGTCATCTCCCAGAAGATTTTTTTCTAGGTCATTTGGAAATCGGTTCGATTGATATCTACCATCATATGCGGTGTAATATACAACAATATCCCATTATAATTTGAGCCTACATCTACATCATTAGAATACCTTGCGAGTTAAATATATAACATTACCTTAAACCTAATTTTTAATCAACTCCCTGTTATTAACATAATGTTTCACCAAGTGATAAATGATAAACAAATAGAAGATATTTTGTATTTTTGGTAATGGATTATTTTCAGATGATAAAATCTTTGTCTTTAAATGGTAAAAATCTCAATTTAAACTAGGTACTATATTTAAAATAGAGACTAAAGAGTTTCAGGCGACAAATAAAATTAATTTTATATAATTATTTATTGAATTACTTAAGATCAATATTATTTATCTCCCTAACCGTCTATAGACATTTATAATATAAATTACAAATTAATCCGCCCACTTCGATGGATTATTAAGCATTTGGGGCCAATCTAATTATTAAAAATTAATATTTATTTTAGATTTTCTTCTATGCAATAATATATAAAATACTTATGTGTACGTTGCAAATAAAAATATCTGTTTTATATACTTTTGTCTAATCGAAAGCGTTGCATTCAATTCAAGCTATCAGTATTATATAGTACATTTAGGTTTCTGAACTTCACCTTCAATTTGACTTTAAAATAATTAAATGCTTTTATATATTCCTCCATTTGTGGTTTAAAATATTCTGTTGTAGATTGCTATGTATTCTATTACTTGTTTTAAGTTATACCGATTACTTGTTTAGATTATTCTATGTTGAAAATATTTTGGTAATCATTGTTAAAGATTTTTTTCTATATATAAAACAATAAAGTTTTATATAATAAAACATTAGTTCCCTTTCTGGTTTTTAAAATAAAATATTTTTGGCTATACTTATATTTTCCAAGCGTTTTGGCTTATATGAAATAAAGGTTTCTTCCAGCACTAATTAATTAACATGTTTTACGTGGGTAGAATTGTTGTCTTTTATCGTTAAAAATTATTATTTCTCATTTGGGTTTCTTTATTATTAAGAGATTGTTATTACAGGTTTTCAGTTTACGTACTAAAATGTATCATTCTTCGTTGTAGAATTCTATTATTGTTTATTTTTATTTATTTAATAATGGTTTTATGGTCGCTAGATATTATTGTTGTTTTTTGTATATGTTAATGCTATATCTTAAAAACCATAGAAATCCTAACATTTCTATAACATGAACTAAACTGAACAACTTTCGTCAAAATGAAGTGGTAATAATATTTTATTTTATGCTTAGGATTTATAAAAGCTACATCATCTAAATAAGCCTGCATATATATGTTATCACTGTCTGTAAACTGTCAGTTATCAACAAACATCATTAAAGTTATAGAGCGTTTATGGCTTGATAAACAGTATTTTTCACAAAATGAAACATTAAAATTAAAGAGCTCACTCTACTTCATATCAGTATTAAATTAATTTACATTTCTTGAAGTTTATTTTGAATCTTTCTTTGAAGTTTAATAATTATTTTTTTCTTATAAGTTTTATATTTATGTGTTCTTTTAGTTTCTAATATATTTCACCTAATTCTCATGTTAGTTGTACTTGTTTTTGTTATGAATATATCTTAACTATGGTCAATATGCATTTGTAGATATAATTCTTGAATTCTTTGAATTTATTTAGGCAAATTCTATGTTAGCTCTACTTGTTTAAATACAATTTCTAATGATTTTGTATTTGTTAGTTCCGACAATATAATTCTCGTCTGAAAATATTATATTTCTTTGGGTACCGAAAGCAAACTAAGTATTCAAAAAGCAGAAACTTCATTCAAAATAGTCGAAACTTAATTTC
Organism: Ontholestes murinus; assembly: GCA_963969525.1. Lineage (NCBI taxonomy): Eukaryota > Metazoa > Arthropoda > Insecta > Coleoptera > Staphylinidae > Ontholestes > Ontholestes murinus. Next base: position 48,183,287 of record OZ018388.1, on the reverse strand, counting down.
CGATTTTGTGTGTGTATATATGCTAACTAAATTAATAGTCATAAATTCGCATCAGAGTTTTAATACAGATTATTATTAATTAATATTCTTTTAATCTGAATTATAAAAGCAAACTATGATTGTACTCTTAATGTAATTTAAAAATCAAAATAAACGTATGTTATACAATACATACATTTTTATTTATACTACTTGGACTGTATTTGTATAAAACACTTTTTAATTATAAAAGAAACCACGATTAAGACACATAGTTTGGACCAAAGATTTTCATCTGTTCTGACAAATAATACAAATTTAAGTTTAATGTCTATGTTTTTTTATATTTAATGTGATCTAGATATACAGCAATACATTCTATATTAGCTTTAGATAATGTATAAAAAATTAGTAATTATTATACCAATTATTTCATAACATATCCTAATTATGGATAAAGTATGGATAAAACCAAAACAGATATTGTTTATCTCGCATACCTAAACACATTTTATATTTTCAATGTAAGACGTTTCTATTTTAATTTTCATATTGAATAATAAAACTCGATCACTTAGTTTTTCTTTGGTTTAATAATGTACAATTTTTAGTATATAAAATATATTTACGGTAACTTAGCTTGAGATTATTAAAACAAACAATAAATAAAACATATATAGAGACGAAATACGTTTTATAGCAAAAAATGAGTATAGTAGAATATTTGAGTTTCCAAACAACCACAACTTTTACAAGGGTGTGTGGCTTTGTGTGCAAGATAAAGTTTACAGTATAAATATTTATGTATATGTATGATTAGTGTTTCCCATCTTTAATTTTTCTGTGGTAAAAACGCGATATATGATATTTATATAAAATTCAATTGTAAATAATAAATTGAGTAACTAAATAATAAGCTTATTGTTTAATTTGAAGTTACTTCTATAAAATTATGTTCTTTATTATTACTATTCAGTATTTAAATAAAGAAATAGTTAGAATTTTAGGTATGTAGGTTTCTTTGTTTTTAAAATGTTATATCGGGAAGAAAATATAATACAAATAAGTCCTGTATATTATTTATTGTTTACCACAAATAGGTTACATTACAGAAATTCGAATTTTTTTATAACAAAAAATTGAAGTCTTTGATTACCTTTATGTAAAATTTTGAAAGTTCATGTTTTTAACTGTTAAGTTCTATAACAAAAACGCAAAACTTTCAAAGAATTTCTTCGCCTGAAGAAGCCACTATATAGCAAAACATCTGTTGCAACAAATAATAAAATTTCTTTGGATCGTCATTTTATTATAAAACCTAACAGTTTTATATAAAACATGTTTTCTATTTAAATAGGTTTTAAATTGTAAACTTGTATAATAAAAAAAATTGTTAATTTGTGATTAACATAAATACTTTCCTTTCTCAGACATGAATACATTAATTAATTTATTATTTGTTTGATAACTGAAATCTTGATATATAACATATTTTGCTATAATACAAACATGCAATGGAAATATATCAGATATCTATATATAATTAGCATTCCTATTGCTAGTATTTAAAATATTTAATTTAAAAATATAGTTTGGGACTGCATTGCTTTTTTTGAAGTGCCTAATAAAAAAATCTGATATATTCTCGTTTTGAAGGATCTTAGAATTAGGGCGACGATACAGTTTGTTTTGGTATATATTCACTGCAGCATCAGACAAGTGGACAATGCTCTACTTCTCCTCCTTGGAAAGGTACCCTGAAAAATAAAACGAATTGTTTAAATACTTTCAGTTCAAAACCAGTGTGTATGTAGAAATAAGCAAAATATAATGATCGTTTCTAAAGCAGATCACTACATCGCCAATTATAAATCTAATATAATGTGTACGATTAAATAATGCATTGATAAGTACATATAAACATACTTAAATGTATTTCCAGCGTGGCTTACTAGGGGCGATTTACTTAGTAATTTCCCAGAAGTCAACATCAAGGATGTTCTCTCCAATTCCTTGTTTTTCGGCTCAGTAGAATTCTCATAATGTAGATAAGCTGTTGAGTACGATGTTGAAGCTATTTGCGGAGCTTCGGCAGCTTCAGGTTTAAATGAAATGGGATACGGGGGTTTCTTTTGAGTGAAATGCGATGCATTTATTTGTGTTACGGTGATCGATGGAATAATAGAAAACGACTGGGAGGTCGTCGGGGTGACTGGACTATTCGGTGGTACCGTAAATTTTGATATATTTAATGTATACAAGTTACCTGTCGTCCACAAAAGACAATCCATTGTTTATAATAAATTAATTTCATTATTCAATTATGTATATTCTTATATTATGTTTAGTTGCTTATTTTATGCTTATCTAATTTCCGCCAGATGTTCTTACGCTTAGCTGTTAGTTTTATAATTATATAAATAGGAGTAGCATTAATTCAATTCAATTATTAGTTAGATTATTATTCAAGCCGTTACCTCGCCAGTCGGCATTATTGTCAGTCGTTATTTCAAATGTAGTAATTAATTATAACAAGTCTAATCTAAATCGCTAAATGTACTATAGAATTCGGAAATAAACAGTTTTTAAAAACTCAAAGTTCTACCACGAAAATATAATTGGCGCAGTCGTTCGGATTTTTCCAAAGAGGGCCTGAGCGAATATCAAGCTCCTTTCGTTTCAACGATTAATTGGAAAGAAACCTACATCATCTCCGTCGCTTCCGCACCAAGGGGTCTTCCAGACATCGATGAATACAGCTCCAAGGGCAGCAGCATCGAGAGACGGCATCACCACTTCCACAGCATCCCTGAGGGCATAGCAGGCAGATGGACAGAGTGATCATCCCGTGGTAAGACACATCTTTTTTAGAGGCTTTTGTTTCGCGAGTAGATAGGATTAGCCGATTCTAGCACCACCACACGCACCACCCACCACACCCACCACACCACACTAGCGCCACCTAGTGTCAAATAGCGGAACTATATGTAGAAATCTGCACGTGTTTTAGCGCCACCTAGTGTCAAAAAGCGGAACTATATGTAGAAATCTGCACTGTTTTAGCGCCACCTAGCGTCAAATAGCGGAACTATATGTAGAAATCTGCACGGGGTTTTAGCGTCAAATAGCGGAACTATATGTAGAAATCTGCACGTGGTTTTAGCGTCCCCTAGCGTCAAATAGCGGAACATTTCTGAAAACTATTTAATTTAATTATGGAAAAATTTAAGTTACAAGTGTATGAATGGTTGCATCACTTATACACACAACACCATCGACCATTAAAATGTTTAACTATGAAAAGAAATCACAACACTAATGAAATTATATTTTAAACTAATATATGATTTTATTATAAGTATATAAGTGTCAAAAAGCGACAAATTATGTTTAGGTAAAAGAATAAGTTGATATAATATATAAATATTTATTTTTTAATATAATATGTAATGAATATATTATTACATGTTCCCTTCTACTTCTTCTTCTCCATAACGCTTTCCTTCTTCATCACGCTCTTCACACCATGCTTAAATCTATTGAAAAACAGAAATACAAATAATTAGTAATCAACGTTTACAAGATAATTATGAAGATTAACATACCTTATCTTTTATTTTCACCGCATCTCGATGGATCACGAAATCTAGGATTTCATCCATATAGTATTCTAGATTGAGCTGTACTAGACCATACGCCAGTAATTCCAAATTACCGTGATCTAGAAAATCACTACAACATTGTCTCCCATCAGCATACTGTTGCAGCATCTTCAACATCTGATCACTAGTATAATATTCATATTCTTGTTGATTTCCTCCCCCGATGTACATTCTATCACAAACCATCTAGATCAGAAAATTATATAAAATACATCAGAAAATTATATGAAATGATATAAACTAATATATATGTTTTATACTTACATGGTTCACAGCGCTCCTCACATCAACGACTTTACATAGTGTAGGCATTTTATTACTTCACGTTTAAGGGCATGAACTTAACTAAATGAAAAATAAAATTTCGCATGGTGTATGCCACAAAACTTTCCAATTTTGAGGACACATCGTACATTACAAACTACTTAATTGTTAGAAATGAAAACAATTCAAGAACAAACTTTCATGACGCACGTTCAAGCTAATATTAGACATTTGTTAGGGACTTACTAAAATATTTCAAGGACAAATACACATTAATGATTCGAAAGTTACAGAAAATTAAATCTTCCATGACGTATTCCGAAAGAATTTGAAAGCGTAAATCTATTAAAAGCGCGAATGACGTCAATTTCATAGTAATGAGTTATTGGAAAGCTACAGCAATTAAACCTTTCGTGGCAATGAAGTTTGAATAATGGAAATATTTATACGATTAATGTATATGACGATACATTAAAAATATATTTATGAAAGTGAAAGGTTTTTCAATAATTAAGCTAGTAATTATCCAAAAATAAACGTATATATATATTCCCTCTAGCAAATAATCATTCTATTTGAAATCTTCACAGAGTGAACAAGTTACGTTGTACGTTTATTGTTGTGTTTATCTACATTCATAAAGGTAAGTATCATTATAATTAAATAATTTGTATTTATTATAATATTCTTATACAGGATGATTTATTAACCTTGCTTCAAACTTTAACAATATAAAGTAGATTTAATTTCATAGATAAATGCTCATACATAAACAAACAAGTTTTCTTTAATATATTTATAATATCAAAAATATTTCAGATGTTCGTTTGTTGTAAATGTAATGCATCCTTCACAAGGCCTGACAGCCTTAAGAGACATGGTGATTGCAATAATAACATATCAACTAAATGTCCAATATGCGATTATCATTCACCTAGAAGAGACGCTATTATTCGTCATCTAAAAAGAATGCATAACTATACGACCGAGATGATTTCAACTGCGCTACCCAAGGTATCTAGAAAACGTCAACCCCAAAGAGATGAGTCTCGCATTCCTGAGGATCAACAGCAGCCAAGTACTTCTAAAAAGGTATGCGGGGAGGATAAAGCAGATGTTAACTCATGGTCGTGTGATTTATGTCAGCTAACATTTGACACGGCAATGAAATTTGCCGGACATCTACGTTCGCAAAAACACAAGAAAAAGCTGGAGCGACCTATCAGTGATGATATCATGGAAGTAGCAGGCTGCTTCAACAATAGAATTGGTACATATAGAATCAACCCTGAAAATGGCAATGTCGCGGATATTCCATCATTTATCAACAGCTGTAAAAGCAAAGTTGTGAAGCTAGTACGAGATAAACAGAAATTATTCACTAATTTAAAATTCACATGCGAGCTTTTCGCATATTTCACGAAAGCTGGTGGAACTGATGATGATGATAATATTAGTGAATTAAAATCGTTTAATTGTAAGTATATTATCGTGAATACTAGCACCGACATCAACACAGCATATGATGAAATATCCGAGATTATTAAAACAAAGAGCGAGGAATTCCAGGTAATTATAATGTTTTTCATATTAATATTGAAAGTTTCAGTTTAAAATATAAAATCTCTTGTTTGTTTCTCTTAAAGAAAAATATATTTATTGCGACTATTGTACAGAAATTAAAAACAGAATAAAAAACGAATTGTTATTAAGTTAAATGAGAATGAAGTAAAAAGATATACTTATATTATACTACATTTTTTTTATTTATAGGAAACGGGCAGCGGTTGGACGTTTGAAGCAGTGTCCCACTTAGATATCAATATTGTTAAATATGTACCTTTACGAGGATCCAGCTATATTGCTTTACCAGGTAAAAATTATAAAAAATATTTTTTATTATGTTTATTTAATGATATGGTTTTCTAATTATGTCTTATTTATTTTTTAGCACAAATTAACTCGAAAAAAGCCTGCATTAACATCCAGAATAACGATGACATGTGCTTAGCCTGGTGTATCACTGCCGCCCTACATCCAGCGAACAGGGCCCAAGAGCGCATCACACAGTATCCGCACTTCTCAACTGTATTAAATTTAACAGACATCAACTTTCCATGTAAGTTGAGAGATTTATCTAAAATTGAGAGTTTAAATAATCTAAGTTTAAATGTGTACGGTTTGGAATATTGTTCGGACACTAGCATGTATAATGTCGTGGGCCCTATTCATTTCACCAAAAATAAGCGCCCCATACACATTAATTTATTACTGATTGAAGAGGGAAACAAATCCCACTACGTATTAATTAAAAATTTGTCTAGTTTACTTTCTAGTCAAGTCAGTAGTCATCAACATAAAACATATTTGTGCGATGGGTGCTTAATATTTTTCAATTCAGAAGATCAGTTAAATAATCATACTCAATATGATTGTAATAAAGTTTATACAATTATACCGACTCCTGAATTGAAAAAGAACAAAATGGGGAACATGATGCCGGGCAATATTTCAACATTTGAAAATTTTCAGAAACGAATGAAAGTCCCATTTGTTATTTATGCCGATTTTGAATGTATTTTAGAACCCATTCAGACATGCAAACCAATGAAGCCTAATCAATCAGACATTACGCATATACATTCACCTTACAGTTTTGCATACAAAATTAAATGTTCATATGACAGTTCATTAGACAAAGTGGAAATCTATACAGGAAAAGACTGTTCAAAAATATTTGTAGACCGACTTACTACCGACGCTCACCGACTTTATAACAACCACTTAAAACATATAGTACCAATACATAAATTGACTGACATGGAACAATTCTCATTCAATAGTGCAGTTAAATGTCATATTTGTGAGAAAGATTTATTACCTGCTGAAAAAGTTGCAGATCATTGTCACTTAACAGGGAAGTTTGTTGGGGCCGCTCACTCGAATTGCAATTTAAATTATAAATTACCAAATTTCATTCCAATTTTTTTTCATAACTTGAGTGGGTATGATTCACATTTATTTATTAAAGAGCTTGCGTGTGATAATAATGATATTGATATTATCCCACAAAATAAAGAAAAATATATTTCATTCACGAAATCTATTAAAGTTGATGAATATATTAATAAGAAAGGTGTGAAACATGCCCACTATATAAAACTACGTTTCTTGGATAGTTTTAGATTTATGGCTAGTTCATTAGATAAATTAGCTGCAAATCTAAACCGCGATCAATTAGTTGAAATTTCCCGTTTTTGTAAATCGGAAGATGAATTTAAGTTATTAACTAGAAAGGGCGTTTTCCCCTATGAATATATGAATTCTATTGAGCGACTCCAAGAAACAAATTTACCACCTCAAAAGTCATTTTATAGCTCCCTCACAGATAGCGATATTAAATTAGAAGATTATGAGCATGCGCAAAGAGTATGGATTCAATTTAAATGCAATAATATGGAAGATTATTCAAACTTATATCTAATGACTGACACGAGGAGTATGACGGATATATTTGAAACATTCCGCTCTATATGTATTAATGCATATGGTTTAGACCCCGCACAATATTTTACTGCGCCAGGTCTAAGTTGGGATGCCATGCTCAAATGCACGAAAATTGAACTGGAATTGTTATCTGACATCGACATGCATCATTTTATTAGGAAGGGCATAAGAGGCGGTATTTGTCAATGCTCTCTCCGCTATGCTCAATCTAATAATAAGTATATGCAAAACTATGACACCACAAAGCCCAGCTCATATCTAGCTTATTGGGATGCCAATAATTTATATGGGTGGGCAATGTCACAATATTTACCATACAAGGGATTTAGATGGCTATCGGAAAACGAAATTGAAAATTTAAATGTCGCGAGTATACCTGATGAGTCATCAATAGGATATATGTTGGAAGTTGATTTAGAATATCCGCAAAATTTACATGATAAACATAATGATTTACCATTTTTAGCAGAAAATATTATCCCACCCGGTTCTAAATTCAAAAATTCTAAATTAATTCCATCATTGAACAATAAGTCTAAATACATTCTTCATTATAGAAATTTGAAACAAGTTTTGATTCATGGATTAAAATTAAATAAAATTCATCGTGTAATAGCTTTTCAGCAATTAGATTTTCTCAAAAAATATATTGATTTAAATACAACCATGCGTCAAGCAGCTAAAAATGATTTTGATAAAGATTTTTATAAGCTAATGAATAACTCAGTTTTCGGTAAAACAATGGAGAATGTTGATAAACGAGTTGATGTTAAATTGATAACTCATTGGGACGATATCGGTAAAAGACGTGGTGCTCAAAGTCTAATAACGAAATTAAATTTTAAATCTTTTTCAATATTTAGTGAAAATCTTACAGCTATTCAGTTAGAGCGTTTAAAAGTCGTATATGATAAACCAATTTATATTGGATTTTCGGTTTTAGATTTATCTAAACTATTAATGTACGACTTTTATTATGGCTTTCTAAAACCCATGTACGGCGATAATGTGACTCTATGTTATATGGATACAGACAGTCTGACATTATCAATTCAGACAGATGATATTTATCTCGACATGCACCAGCATCTCAACAAATTTGATACTTCAAACTTTCAATACAATAACATTTATGGTATACCTTTACAGAATAAGGCTGTATTAGGTCTAATGAAAGATGAGAATGCTGGTGAAATCATGACAGAGTTTGTTGGTTTGCGTGCTAAAATGTATGCAAACCGTATAAATAACAAGTGGGTCAAAAAAGCTTAAGGTGTGAAAAAATATGTAGTCTCTAATCATATTTCCGGTGATGATTACAAAAATTGTTTATTTAAGTCTCAGTTAATTTTCAAAAAACAGAATTTATTTAAAACAATCAAGCATTCTATTCACTCCATTACACAAACTAAATTAGCATTATCATCAGAAGATGATAAACGTTACATTTGTGAAAATGAGGTGAATACTTTAGCTTGGGGGCATTATAATATTTCACAATAAATATTTAGATTATTTAACTATTTCCCAGTTTTAGATAAGTCTCACAACATACTTTATCCAGTTTTAATTTAACCAAAGATGTATTTATCTATTTATTTGTACTCTAATAATTTATTTTTTTATATTATTATAATAATACATTAATTTTCAATATGAAAAAAATTGTTAATAATGACATTTTATTACATTCGCTTCAATAGTGTAATAAACATATACATCTGAAATGATTATAAAATAAATAAAAAACACCTTGAAATTTAAGTAACATTGTTTTATTGCTATAAACATTAAAATTTAAAAACTTATATACCTAACATATTCATACAATAACTGCACATTTTTAACACTGCAAATACTAAATCTATTTCTATGAACTGGACAGCAATCCATAGTTTTAATAAAATTTGGACAATTCTGACATTTTTCTACATTAATTACTGTATTATAAAAGTGTTTAAGGTAATCAGCTTTTTGATTACCCTTAACATATATTACATCAGCAGGAAATCTTTGAACAATTTCATGTATATCCTCAATATTTGAATATCCGCTGTCGTATGGGATTCCATGATGATTCCTCTGCAACCATAATATTTGCTTTTGGTATTTCATATCCAGCAGATTGAATGGTATATTTGGTTTGAATACGAAGCGATGCATCTGACACCCATCATATGTAAGAACCATTTCCTTAGGCGTAAAGTTCGGAGTACAGAATCCTTGAATATCCACACACATTATTCTTCTTGGTTGTGATGTAGACATGATGTTTTTCACTTGTCTTGACATTTTTTTAAAGTACTTTTCTCACTATACCCGATAAAGGCCTATACTCTACAATGTTATCGCACAGAATAAGGCAGTAAGCGCGCGTATTGTTTTTAAATGCCTCAGATGCTTCCAACTCTATTTTTAAATCAACTGTTGCTGATTTAATACTTTCACTTTGCTTTGACACATCAAAAACGTAAAGCATGCGCTCCTTAAATGCATTGTAATCAAGAACTGGTTTATTCGTGGAATAATTGTAATAACTTTGTTGAAACATACAATACATGTAATATGCAAGAGTATAATCACCATTTTCAGTATCAAGATTTAAAGCATCATAAGGATACGATTCAGAGTTTAGATGAACTCTAATATTTTTGATCTTACAATGATCAAATTGTGAACAGTCCATATTTGGTTTATTTTTCCTATCAGTTTGAAAACCTATGATAACGTATCGCGGTTTCTCAAGATTGCTTGATGTTTTAACTGACCAAATATCTTTATCGGTTTGTCTTAGGGATGGAAGTTCATGTAACTCCCATCTACGAAAGGGTATAAAAATCGGTGCGTCAGATTTTATATTTTCAAGCATTTGTAATTTATTCTCATCATTCACATGTATATGTGGAACTCTCCATTCAATTTTATCAATATTAAATGTTGTTCCACCCACGTTTCCAACATAACAGTTAACATCAGTACTAGCTCTCAATAATATAAGTTCCTGCTTTGCATTAACAATCACTTTTCGATAATCTTCCGCGAATCCAAGCAAATACTTGAGAGGTATAATTGTATAAAATTTATTACTATTAGTAAAATATGTTTTCTGTCGTCCTGTAGCACTCCACCCTGCAATTTCAACAGAGTTCTGATCACCCTCCTTTATTGATAGAAGTCCTTTTATTGTACTAGTTATGCCAACATTTCGATTTTTGTCAACCTCGACACCATTTAATTCGTATCGTATTTCTTCAAATAAGAAACTGAATGCGTTTTGAACAAGTTCAATTGCTGTTCTAGTTGGGGGTTGGCCTATTGCTGGTATATCAATACTCCCATTGATATGTATATAACTGTCGCATGGCAATGTAAAAATATCCTGGTGTTGGATTAAAATTCGAATTTCATCACTATTTCCATAATTTGTTGTCCTAGGTTGATATGTATGAAACTGATCTTTTATAATAGACTCATCGAAAGACACACTTTTAAATATATCAAGCTGACTCATTTTTTCTTTTTATTTTTATTCTTTTTAATTTATATCCAAGAATTCGCAGTTTCTGCTTAATTTTAGATGTTTTGTCAACGGTTCTCTGTGTACCACTGACTGATGTTATGCTTGATCTGGTATTTATATTACCGAAACAAATACCCATTATCACTAAACTTTTTTCAACTCCAAGCGGATTAATATATTTTCACCTCTAAAATTAACTGGATCTCCGTTCTGATCAACTATCCTAACAGTTATATTATCAATTAAGCTTATGTTGATGAGTGGTAGATATAAAATATTTCTGGGCTCTATATTTATAGAGTATCCCGGATCTACAACAGGAGTAAACTCAAACAATGTGTGTGATAACCTGTTGTCGTAGTATGCACCTGTAATAATATTACATTCAACTCTGATACTGGTAACTTTTATTATTTGTACGGGTGTATCGGAGCTATGTAGAATTCCAGCACTTAGAATTTTATTCCCTGAAAATCCTAACAGTTTACCAATTGTATTTTTATCAGGTGAAAAATTAATATCATATTTACACTTAATTTCACACTCTAACGTATTATTATTTGGTTTGAGAGATATGACGTCACTACCCTCTGTACCATATGGCTCTTTTAATAACAACTGACTTTGTAAATATGTCTCAATATCGGTGATTTCATATGATCCTGAAGGAATTATAATTTCTTCACCTCCGTTGTATATAAATTTATTAACACCGCTTTCAATGTTTGGTATGGTATTATATGTTTGCAGTCCTATCAAACCCATACAATATGATGATTTTTCTTCAAGTTCAATTGGCGGATAATAGTTTGCAGAAAGGGTGCTGCTTTTACCTTGCAATGTAAACGTTTGAGACATGTCTAATATAGGTACGGTTTATGTACTCCTATTTATATATAAAATGTAAACATAAGTGACCGCAGTTGTAAGTATTAAATTTCTGATATTGATAACGATTATAATTAATTATACAGTCCTCAAAATATTTTACAAGTTCAGGAGGTGGTGGAATATCACCAAAACTATCAAAATATTTAACTATTAACCCTCGCTTTTTATAGGCTACCCAATGTGTTCCGCGTCCCCATTTACTATCCAAATTTACAATCGCTGATTCATTGTAATGGGGTTTCTGAGGTAATGTATCTCGCATAAATACCCCACGAAAATATTTTATATTTTTCGAATATTTATTTTTATTTTCCGTTTAAATTTTTTAATAGCATTTTTGGCTTTAACAACTACACCTGCTTTCAATGCTGTCTTTGCAAGACCCATTCCTAACTTTCTTTTCGCCTTCATTGTATTTGTAACTATCCACGCAGCGCTTTTTTCACCTATCTTTGAATCACCAGATTTCACTCGCTCCCAAGCAGCCTCTTCAAGTTCCTTATCGGCTGCGTGTCGATCACTCAAATTATTACTCTGAGAATATTTTATATCGTGACGTTTACATGCAGCATCGAGAGGATTTATTCCGGGGTCACCCCTCTTTAATCGTTTGTCTAACTTTGTACCGGGTCCACAATACTGATAGCCAGGTATATGTGCTTCAAACGGGAGTGCGTTTATAGCGGAATTGATGATACCTTCACCGTGATACATTATCATTTAAAAAATAAGTTGGGATACGTCTTTATATATATAAGGGCTCTCTCAGATGTTGAAATTAGTATGATGAAGTTCATTAAGCAGAAGCAATCACTTCCAGTAGTTAATTTGGATCACTGGGTAGGTGATGGTCTTAAATTAAACAAGCATGGTGAATTATTACCTAATAGTGTTAGAGCTCTGATATGTGGCCCATCTAATTGTGGAAAATCAAATGTAATGTTTTCATTATTATTTGAGGAGAATGGTTTAAGATTTAAAAATGTATACGTATATTCTAAATCATTATACCAACCGAAATATAAGTTTTTGGAAAAGGTGTTGACTAATATGCCTGAAATTGGTTATTTCCCATTTAGGGAAAATGATGATATCATAGATCCTAGTGAGGCTAAAGAAAACTCAATTTTTATTTTCGATGATGTTGCCTGCGAAAAACAGGATAAAATCAGAGACTTTTTTAGTATGGGTCGACATAAAAATGTTGATTCATTTTATTTATGTCAAACTTATACAAGAATACCTAAGCATCTCATCCGTGATAATTCAAACCTAATCATATTATTTAGACAAGATGAGCTCAATCTTAAGCATGTGTATAATGATCATGTCAGCAGTGATATGACTTTTGAAAAATTTAAAGAGATGTGTGGATTATGTTGGAAGGATAGATATTCATTCATAGTGATAGACAAGGATAGCGATATTGATAATGGTCGATATCGAAAAGGACTAGATCAATATATAATAATCGATTAAAGTTGTTATATATTTTACGCGTATTATGTAAGAAATCATATATATTAATGTGTTATGTCATTAATCGATTATTATGAAATTAAACATAGAACAGTATAGATCTATTGATAATATTTGTTTATAATAATGAGTGATTTGACTAAGGAAAAACTGATTACTGTTAAAAAATCAATTAGACGAAAATTACTTGCATTGAAATTAAATCGTAGCGAAAATGACGATATGTTGGAGAAATTTTATAAACCAATCACTGACCCGCTTAAAATTTTAACTACGCAACATGCTGCAGTAAAATCTATCACACCTTCACTTACTAGGCCAATAATTGCTCCTGCAATAAAAACACGAACATCCCCAACTACACAATCTCTAATAATTCCAAACATTAAACCAACAAAAACTCAGGCTATGATGTCAGCCATATCGACACCTCTAACATCCAGAATATATTCTCAGAATTCAACTGCGGAAAGGTTGCGGGAAATTCAGAGTCATATATCAGCAATAAAAAAAACACAAACAAAACTTGACATGTTGGATAATACTGACACGGATAAAGAAAATTCTTCAAGTAGTGATAATGAAATTAGTGGGCGGGATCATCATCATATTTCTGCAACATCCTCACCTTTGAATAATTTATCACCGCTGGCTAAATCATACTTTGAAAAGTTATTTAACGGTAATTACCGAGATCTAGATACTACGTTCGGTATAACTTATGATGCACGTATTGATAAATTTATAATGGGTCAGTGCATAATTAATATCGAAGGAGATGATATTATTCTTGATAATACTCGCTATCCTGGTACTCCAGGACTATATGAGCTATTATTTAATAAAAAACCTAAATCATTTAGTGACACCGATAAAGAAATGTATGGAGATATCATTAATAAAACTAAAATCATATACTATAACTTTGATTCGACGAGTAGACTTCGGGGAAATCGATCAAATAAATATGAAAAAATAATCAAACCTCTGATTGACTCATATAATCAATCACCGCCGCTAACAAGAAGTCGATCCAAAACTGTTGGGGGACAAGGATTTGACTCTAGTATGAAATGTGACTTAAGCGTTCCTGTGCAATATCGGTATTGGGATAATATCGAGGAGTTGGTGGATAGATTATGTTTGTTACACGCTGCTAGAAAAGCAGGTAATGCTAGCGTTGGAAATGAGATTCTTGCTATTGAAGAGGAACTTCGGGAAGCTTCCATTATTGTATAAATATGTGAGATATTTGTTTTTTATATTAAAAAGATAATGAGTGTTGACAAGTTCGGACGTTTATTCAGAGATAAAGGTGGAGTTAGTGTCCGGGGGCGTCCGGGGCTAGGGTTTGCATTGACATCAGACGGACATTATGATATGCAAAATAAGCGGTTAAAACATATTTTAGATCCTGAAGATTTAGATGATGTAACAACTAAGAAATTTGTGGATGATACAGTTTTAGAAGTTAAACAAAATTTGCAGAATGTAATACTTAATGTACATGTTGAATTGAAAAAATTATTAAGTGAGAATTGTGATAATGTACAAACAAATGCTAAAACTTTGAATTCTAGATTGAAAAGTGCTGTAATAAATAAATTTGATAAACTCGACAAAAATTTAACTGCTTTATCATCACGAATTAGCAACCTTGAAAGTGAAAATAGAAAAATTGAAATCAGAGTTCGAGACATTATTTTACGTTTAATAAAAGACAGCAATAAAAATTTAGAAGTCATTTCTAAAAGTATTGTGGATGTGAAAACAGCAGATTAAGTAATTATGAGTGCAATTAAAGAAGCTGTTGTAAAGGAGTTACATAAACCTGCTAGGATTAAATTTCCTCGCAGACGTACTTTGATTAAAGGTATTGATGATTTGTGGCAGGCGGACTTGGCCGAATTTGGATATTATGCGCGAGAAAATAAAGGATATAGATTTATATTGGTGGTGATTGATTGTTTTTCTAAGTATTTGTGGACAAAAGCACTAAAAGATAAATCGGCAAGTAGTGTTAGTGCAGCAATTAATAATATTTTTTTAATAAATATGATCGGACTCCAAAAAATTTGCAAACTGACAATGGGACGGAATTTTACAACTCAACAATGAAAAATCTGCTAGCTAGAAATAATGTAAATCATTATTCAACTTATACTACAATTAAAGCGTCTATGGCTGAACGAGTAATTAGAACTTTAAAAGATAAACTTTACCGAATATTCAGTTTTCGTGGAAAATACGTGTGGATAGATGTCCTTGCTAATGTAACTGATGAATATAACAGCCGGAGACATAGTACCACTAAGATGAGACCTTGTGATGTTAGTAAGAAGAATGAACAGCAATTGCTAAATACGGTTTATTCACATACTAAAATTTTGGGTAAACGTAATTTTAGTGTTGAAGATATTGTTCGAATAAGTAAACAAAAAGCATTATTTGAAAAAGGATACACACCGAATTGGTCTGCTGAATTATTTAAGATTACATCTATACAAAACACCAATCCGGTATCATACTTACTTGAAGATATGGATCAGAGACCCATCCAGGGAGCATTTTATAATGAAGAATTGCAGCTAGTGAAACACCCAGACGTTTACTTAGTGGAGAAAATTTTACGAAAAAAAGGAAGCAAAAGTTTTGTTAAATGGTTGGGACATGATAATTCTCATAATAGTTGGATAGACAATAAAAACATCTTGTAATATATTATAATAATAAATTTTATTTAATATAATTTCGTCTTTCATTTATTATAAAAAAAGTACATTTTTCAATAATTATTTAACATTTCAATATCATACATTATTTTATTTAAACATGTGTAGAGACATTCCATCATTAGATATGAATTCATTTCATTTTCAGAATTTTTTTTTTTTAATAGCAAAGTATTTACATTTGTATGTAAATCTCCGGACATATTTAAACAACTCTTTAAAATTTTATTGTAATATGATTTAAATTCACACTCCAACAATATTTCAAATTTGCGATCGATTGGCTTTTTAAGTGCTAATAATGTGTGGATCGTCTCTTCAGCGAGGACCATGATGAAATCCCTCTGTTGAATCCATATAGTTTTAATATTTCGGTACGGTTTTACGGTTATTTGATGTTGGTCCATATGTAAGGGTTGTCCCAATGCTATGTCATTGAAGTTTATTGTAGAAAATTGTTTCCACTCTTCAATTGTGAAGATGATGCATGATGAATTGGTACCCCATAATTTAACTATCGGTATGAATCCTGCAATCGGGCTTATTCCTACGGATACACTTTTTGTATTCGATTTGTTGAGAGAGTATGTGGATTGTCCTAGAAGAATCATTCCAGATTTCACTTCCTTATCGAAATTCTTCAGGTACTCTTCTACCGGATCGATGAATCCTTCTGACATATGGTAGGTGGATGGATTAATATTCATGTTGAATTATTTCTAATGACAAGAGAAAACAGAAATAGAATAATGACTACTAAAAATTATAATATTATCATAAGAATTATATATGATACTCACCTTATGACACTAAATTTCACAGTGAATAAAAAAATCAAATCACTTGTGTATTTATTGCGTTTTTTCTTTCACTTTTTCTAAAAATATATATTTCACCTTCAATTAATGCGAATGTTTAGCTGTCTCCCCATAATTGATTTATACTTTCAAATTCTTTCGGAATACGTCATGGAAGATTTAATTTTCTGTAACTTTCGAATCATTAATGTGTATTTGTCCTTGAAATATTTTAGTAAGTCCCTAACAAATGTCTAATATTAGCTTGAACGTGCGTCATGAAAGTTTGTTCTTGAATTGTTTTCATTTCTACAATTAAGTAGTTTGTAATGTACGATGTGTCCTCAAAATTGGAAAGTTTTGTGGCATACACCATGCGAAATTTTATTTTTCATTTAGTTAAGTTCATGCCCTTAAACGTGAAGTAATAAAATGCCTACACTATGTAAAGTCGTTGATGTGAGGAGCGCTGTGAACCATGTAAGTATAAAACATATATATTAGTTTATATCATTTCATATAATTTTCTGATGTATTTTATATAATTTTCTGATCTAGATGGTTTGTGATAGAATGTACATCGGGGGAGGAAATCAACAAGAATATGAATATTATACTAGTGATCAGATGTTGAAGATGCTGCAACAGTATGCTGATGGGAGACAATGTTGTAGTGATTTTCTAGATCACGGTAATTTGGAATTACTGGCGTATGGTCTAGTACAGCTCAATCTAGAATACTATATGGATGAAATCCTAGATTTCGTGATCCATCGAGATGCGGTGAAAATAAAAGATAAGGTATGTTAATCTTCATAATTATCTTGTAAACGTTGATTACTAATTATTTGTATTTCTGTTTTTCAATAGATTCAAGCATGGTGTGAAGAGCGTGATGAAGAAGGAAAAGTTATGGAGAAGAAGAAGTAGAAGGGAACATGTAATAATATATTCATTACATATTATATTAAAAAATAAATATTTATATATTATATCAACTTATTCTTTTACCTAAACATAATTTGTCGCTTTTTGACACTTATATACTTATAATAAAATCATATATTAGTTTAAAATATAATTTCATTAGTGTTGTGATTTCTTTTCATAGTTAAACATTTTAATGGTCGATGGTGTTGTGTGTATAAGTGATGCAACCATTCATACACTTGTAACTTAAATTTTTCCATAATTAAATTAAATAGTTTTCAGAAATGTTCCGCTATTTGACGCTAGGGGACGCTAAAACCACGTGCAGATTTCTACATATAGTTCCGCTATTTGACGCTAAAACCCCGTGCAGATTTCTACATATAGTTCCGCTATTTGACGCTAGGTGGCGCTAAAACAGTGCAGATTTCTACATATAGTTCCGCTTTTTGACACTAGGTGGCGCTAAAACACGTGCAGATTTCTACATATAGTTCCGCTATTTGACACTAGGTGGCGCTAGTGTGGTGTGGTGGGTGTGGTGGGTGGTGCGTGTGGTGGTGCTAGAATCGGCTAATCCTATCTACTTTCGCGATATTTTATGTACTACAGTGATTCGGATTCAGACTCAAGTTTTTCTCCCATAATACTTTCTCCAACCCGCGTACATTCCCCAGTAAATTTTCTTATAGAAGAATTAATTAATAAAGTCGATAACTTAAATTTAAACGAAATGGAAAACGTAAATTACCATTTACTTAAACTAAACGTTGACACAATCCCTTCCTTCGATGGAAGTAACGAATTAGTAGAAATTTTTATTTCGCGGTGTGAAGCCGTATTAGCCCAGTTTAGGCCTTTAAATAATGAACTGATAAATACTTATTTAATAAACGCAATTGTAAGTAAACTAAAAGATCGCGCGTTGATTGCAATAGGTTCGCGCACAGAACTAAATACGTGGCCAGAAATTAGGAACCACCTTAGACAAAGGTTTGGTGACCTTCGTAGTTATGATTGTCTAGTACAAGATTTAATCAATTTGAAACCACTAAAAAATGAAAAGTATCTCGATTTCGGCGAACGAATTCAAGTTTTGCGAAGTAGGCTAGTTTTAAAAATTAATTCCTTGTCCGCTATAGACATGCCAGACGCGACAAAACGCGTGCATATAAATAGTTACGATGAGTTGGCGTTAAAAACTTTTCTCCGTGGCATTCGCGGTAATATTCAGAGCGTTATAAGATTACGCGACCCGGCAACACTCGAAGAAGCTATTAATTATCTCATAGAGGAAAACAATTTCCAAAATTCTCTTGAACCTGTTAATGTTTTCAATTTCAATAATAATAATAATTTTAATCGCAATAATAATTTTAACAGACAAAATTTTCAACAACGAACAAATTTCCAAAATTTTAATAATAGACAAAACAATCAAACCCGGAAATTCACAAAGCCGAGGTGAGCAGACAAATAAATGATATGTTAGAACAAAATATTATAAGACCATCACATAGCCCATGGTCTTCCCCTATTTGGATTGTTCCAAAAAAAATGGACGCATCAGGCCAACGGAAATGGCGTGTCGTCTTCGATTACAGAAAGTTAAACGAAAAAACAGTAGGTGACCGTTATCCCCTTCCTAATATTAGTGATTTATTAGACAAGTTAGGTAAATGTCAATATTTTACCACCCTGGATTTGGCCTCAGGGTTTCATCAAATCGAAATCGATGAACGGGACGTTCCTAAAACAGCATTTAATACAGAAAATGGCCATTACGAATTCTTAAGAATGCCTTTCGGGCTTAAAAATGCCCCTGCAACTTTCCAACGGGTTATGGACGATATTTTGAGGGGTATCCAAAACAAACATTGTCTCGTCTACATGGACGACATTATAGTATTTTCAACTAGCTTACAAGAACACATAGATCAATTGACAGAACTTTTTAATCGATTAAGAGACGCGAATCTCAAAATTCAATTAGACAAGTCAGAATTTTTAAAAAAGGAAGTCGCATACTTAGGACACATAATTACACCAGAAGGTGTCAAGCCCAATCCAGATAAGATAATAGCTATTCAAAATTATCCCATTCCGAAGACTCCAAAACAGATCAAAGGCTTCCTTGGACTTTTAGGGTATTACAGAAAATTCATAAAAAACTTTGCCGAACTGACCAAACCCATGACAAAATGTCTCAAAAAGAATGCAACCATTGACGTAAACAATTCCGATTATCAAAATTGCTTTAACTTGTGTAAAAACATTTTAACCAACCAACCCTTATTACAGTACCCCGACTTTTCTCGACCGTTTATTTTAACGACAGACGCTAGCAACCAAGCTCTTGGTGCCGTACTGTCTCAAGGCAACATTGGGTGAGACCTACCCATCGCGTACGCTAGTAGAACGCTTAACGATTCGGAAACCCGCTATTCAACCATAGAAAAAGAGTTACTCGCGATAGTTTGGGCCGTAAAGTACTTCCGCCCTTATTTATTCGGACGAAAATTTCAAATTGTAACAGACCACAGGCCACTCCAATGGTTGATGTCCATTAAGGAACCTAATTCGAAATTAGTTAGGTGGAGACTTAAACTCTCCGAATTTGACTATACTATCGTTTATAAAAAAGGAACATTAAATAGAAATGCAGATGCTTTGTCCCGAATTGAATTAAATATTAATGAAGAATATGCACCCAACCTTGAAAACTATTTAAAAAATTTTGAAGATTTAAAAAACGAACCGTTAAACCAAATTGTTGATGATAATCCATCATCCCTAATAGTAGAACCCGCAGAAAACACGCACGTAAATATTGACGAAAATGATGGCGCGACCATACATTCCAGCTTAGAACACCCAATAGTAAATATACCTATTTCGGATAAACCGGTCAACGTAGGCGACAATCAAATAATAATCACAGAAGTAGAGCATTCACCATCTCGACCAAAAATCACTAATCTATTCAATAACAAAAAAATGAGAATCAATGTTCAATTTTCAAAAAACAATTTTGCTAATGAAATAATTGACTTCATAAAAGAATATATTGTACCCAAAGTAAATTACTACTTATATTTCAAGAGCCCAATATATGAAAGGTTTAGTAGTGTCCTCCAAAAATATTTCAAAAATTCTGAGAAAAAAATGACAAAATGCAATAACTTTCTTACGGATATTGAAGACCATAACGATATGTTAGAAATCATCCAAAATTATCACGAGGGTAAAACCAACCACCGTGGAATTGACGAAACAGAATCAAAACTAAAAAGAATATATTATTGGCCTAGCATGAGAAAGTCTATTCAAGATTACATAAATAACTGTGAAGTTTGCTTATTCTCAAAATATGATCGAAAACCCCTAAAATTAAAATTCAGTAATACTCCTACGGCCATGAGACCATTTGAAATAGTCCATATAGATTGTATCGCACTAGAAAATATAAAATTCCTTACCATCATCGATTCATTCTCAAAATATACTCAATTATATAAACTAAATTCATACCAGGCCATTGAAATAGCAACAAATTTAATTAAATTCTTCTGCCATCATGGCATCCCGGACCTAATCGTTTCAGATAATCATCTTGAGTTTAAAAATACAGTAATTAGGGAACTCCTGGAAGTACACAAAATTAAATTGCACTTTATCAGCTCACAACACCCCGAATCCAATGGAATTGTCGAGCGTGTACATTCGACAATAATCGAACATATAAGACTGTTAAATAATCAAACCTTATTCAAAAATGAACCCATCGAAATTAAAGTCCTTTATGCCATCCTCGCTTATAATAACTCTATACATTCCACTACTAAACTGAAACCCTCTGAAATTATTTCTGGACACATAGACAATAAATCAATGTTAGACGTTAATTTAGAAACTATCCTTATAAATAACTATGTTCAAGTGCATAGAAATAAAGTAAAATTATTATATGAAAAGATTAATGAAACTATTAATTTAAATAAAAGTCAAGCTATTGAAAAACGTAATGTAACCCGTGAAGAGGTTCCCCAAATTCCCGAAGATATCTTCATTAAGAACAAACAAAAACAAGCAAAGACCAAAAATAAATATAAAAAAGAAAAGATTAAAATTGTAAATCCTAATTATAGAACGGCAGAAATAGAAACCACACATCACAATCAAGTAAGCAAAGTCCACTTGTCAAACGTTAAGAGACCTAGGATCAAAAAATCGAATTCTCTAAATATTCTAAATTTTGATAATTTCATTGACCAATTAAAAAATAAAGTAATCATTAAAAACGAAAACGTCATAGAAGTAAATGATAACCTATTTCAAGCCCCATTAGACTTTTCACTTGCGCATTGTGTAAGCCAAGATCTTAAAATGAATGCAGGCATAGCACAAGATTTCAAATTAAGATTTGGACGTGTTCGAGAACTCTACAAACAAAACCCACAATTATATTCGTTAGTTTACTTAAAAGAAGATGATAGACATATTCTTTACTTAATAACAAAACCAAATTATTTCGACAAACCAACTATAAAATGCCTTTTTCAAACTTTAATTAATTTAAAACGGTTCTGTTTAGATAAACAAATAACTAAGCTAGCAATTCCAAAATTAGGCTGCGGTCTTGATAAATTGAATTATGAAACCGTAAAAACAATGATAAAGTACATTTTTCAAAATTCCAATATAAAAATAAATATTTATCTCGGTGAAACGAAATTAGATGATTCGGAACCAGGAACTTCAAAAATACTAATATAATTCTATTCTATCAATTGCAGGCTACTCTTCGTCACTTCTGTGACTTCCTTTCAAATCAGAAATATTACGGAAAATGTAGGGTTATTACCCATAAAATTAGGACCAGCTAAATTAGAAAAAACGAAACACACATTTGTACATCATTACGATTTGAATAATATTTATGAAGAAGTAGATAGATTAAATTTTCAATATGAGTTTCTGAGAAGAACCATGAGTAACGTATCTGAATTTAAAAGAGAATTTCAAAATTACGAAAAAAATATTGAATTACTCCCGGAATGACATAATCGCTAAAATTGAAACGATACAACTGAGTGTTAAACCAAAACGTATAAAAAGAGGTCTAATCGACGGCTTAGGCACAATAATAAAAACCATTAGCGGAAACATGGACGCCCGCGATAGTAAAAGAATTGATGAAATCTTGAGACATTTGGCAAATAATCAAAATAACTTACAAAATTAACTTAAATTTGGATACAGGGTTAGTACCAAAATTATTCAAAATTTTAATACAACACTACAAAATATTGCTCACAACCAAAATTTATTACGATCCAGAATATTACAATTACATTCAATTTATAAAGAAACCATTGACCATCAACACGTTCTTTTTGTGAAAGACCTATACAATCAACTCGCGTTACTTTTCGGCATAATCGGAAATGTTCTACAAAGAGTTATGGATTCATTAACCTTCTGTAAATTAAAGGTTCTAAACCCGGATATAATAAGGCCTCAAGATTTATTTGAAGAATTGCGTAAAATCTCTATTCATTACAACGAAATGTTACCTTTTGAACTAAAATCGGAAAATATATTAGACTTTGAATCAATAATAACAATTAATTGTAAAATCGAAGAAACGAAAATTCATTACTTCTTGTCCTTGCCTATCAATTACGAACAATCTTTTGACCTCTACACAATGTATCCCATTCCGTTAAAACATGAGTCCGAATACTTTACTATCATTCCGAATGTTAAAACGTTACTCAAGTCGAAAGTAGACTCTAAAGTTTTGCCTCTAAATGATATGTGTTTGGGCGTTAATCAACGATATCAATGCAGTGATAATCTGCTTATCAACTATAAAGCAGACTGCGAAACCGAACTACTAAAGAATGGATCGAGCAAAAATTGTAAATTCACAAAATTAGAAATTCAAAATAACCACCTGGAGAAAGTGCCCGATACCAATCAATTCCTTGCTGTATTTACCACAAGTGAAGGAATTAAGATCACCTGTCCTGACCGAGAAGAATCACGGAACCTGCAAGGGATTTTCCTGATCCAGCCCGACAAATGTGACCTGACCTTTCGGAACTACATAATACCGAAAATCGAGGAAACTTTCGGAAGCCCCGTCCTCATCAGAGCAGTGAAGCCACTCTTAGACAATTTTAATGTGAAAAACTTCTCTGTTCAGCTGAAAAGACTAAAATTGGACGAAATCCCTGTGTTTGCCCAAAACTATATAGTGCCGGAACAAGTGATTCCCCTAAAACCCAGTGCATGGACGCTCTTTCTATACTTCCTAATTTTCGCGAGTGCAGTGACCTTAGTGTCCAAATATCTTAGACGAAAATACTTCATCCCCGGAAACGCTATCGATTCTTCCCCTACGAGTCGAATCTAAGGAGGGAGGAGTTACCTGTCGTCCACAAAAGACAATCCATTGTTTATAATAAATTAATTTCATTATTCAATTATGTATATTCTTATATTATGTTTAGTTGCTTATTTTATGCTTATCTAATTTCCGCCAGATGTTCTTACGCTTAGCTGTTAGTTTTATAATTATATAAATAGGAGTAGCATTAATTCAATTCAATTATTAGTTAGATTATTATTCAAGCCGTTACCTCGCCAGTCGGCATTATTGTCAGTCGTTATTTCAAATGTAGTAATTAATTATAACAAGTCTAATCTAAATCGCTAAATGTACTATAGAATTCGGAAATAAACAGTTTTTAAAAACTCAAAGTTCTACCACGAAAATATAATTTACATATTTGGTTTGGATGGTATAGTAGCTCACTATTCTCGCTTAGTGCAACAGACTTCGGCTGACTGTAAACTGCAGTTTTCTCCATAGTATTTGATCCTTGATAAGAGAAAGGGTACAATTCGCGCATTTTATGTGCACTCGCTCTGTCATACCATGTTCGATCAATGTGTGTCTTATATTTTGCTATGATGTTGGGTATATTGATATAAAATCGATACAGCCCGTTGTATTTATTAATAGTATACCAGCAGTAAGAGGAAATAATAAATTAATAATTTTAGTCCTTTTATTCGTTAGATTGTTTGAGTGCACTTTTAGAAAACATAACTGTTGTAACCTGTACCTAAAATTTATTAAAATAAATATATTTTTTACCTCTTAAATAAAAATTAAATTTCCTTAATTATCTGCAATTTTACTATATTATTATAGTTTCTTCTAGTAGTAGTAGTAGTAGTAGTGTTAGGCTATCGACCACGTGGTCCTTCCGCCATGTGTTATTTGTGTATTTGTTTGTGTGTAAATGAGCTTGTTACTTTAAAGGATCGCCCCTGTCACTCTAAAGCACCATTAATTGTATCCCAGTGGTGAATGGTACCGGTCACCCATCCAACTGCTGACCCGAACTAACGTTGCTTGACTCTCGCTAACGCTAACCACCGGCGTGTAGTTTCTTCTATTTGTAAGAAAAATTAAAAAAAAAATCGCTGTTAAGAGTTTTCTTGATTTGTCGGTGGTTATCCACTCAAACAGGGATCTAGTGCAACGCATAGACAATAGATAATTTTTGTGGTAATAAAAAAATATAATTAACTTATGTTTACATTTAAATTGAAATTAACAAAAATATTGAATTAATAAAAATTGACAATGTACAATAACATGTTAAAAAGTTCCCTCTCAAGGACCTGTAGAACGTTGACGTTGGGGATAGGGCTTGAGTGGTCCTATGAGTGTTGGGGCGAGAACCGGCTGTTCAGTCGAGGGGGAGGCCCCTCCGTACTAAACGGATAGTCGGGATGCGGCCTGACATGAGGGTCCAGACGAATAACAGGTCAACCGCGCATCGGCACAAGGCTACCCGCGTGTTTGTGCGGTGCGTGGAGACCCGTAAGGCAGGACAAATGGAACCTGGTGGCTGAGTCGCCCTCGTGATGCGTCACGTACGGCGGCAACACTCCACTTTGGCCCTGAGTTCTCCCTAAACGGGTGGTCGGAACTAACCCACTCCGATCAATCGGCTGCGTTGTAAGGTCAGACTTACGACAGGGTGAGCCCCTGGGGGCGGAGGGGCGCTCAACGGACCCAGCACATGTGCCAGGCACCCGTTCGAGTGCAACCCGTCCTTGGTGACTATATCCCCTTGGTAGCCCAGGCGATCAATTATCGACGTCCCCAGTGCGGGCTCCGTGGCGGGTGGGGAGCCAAAGGGATGAAGTACTATCCACTAGCATAGACAGCAAAATAAACAAAACAACGGTAGTAGCAGGCAAGTCGCAAGATCAACCTGCTACTACGAAAAAGACAACTAATGTGGGTGAGTCCTTGGATTCCCCGCAACAAACAGTGGCTGCGGGCGGATCAACTGATCCACCCGTCACCACAAAAGAAGCCGGCCCACAGAAGCAACCCCCAAAAAGGAAGCGCATTTGTGGAGCCGAGCTAAAGCGCAGAAGGAAAGTCAGGGAGGCATTGGCTGCTGCAAAGACAGAAAAAGAGGAATCGATCCGCTGCCTCTGAGCAATCACCCGGTAAGCCCAGGAAGGTGGCAAAAAAGGCAGACGGGAGATCCTCCAGGAAAAATACTTCGAATCCACCTCTCCCGAGAGTAAGGAGTGACGGAACCAGCTACAAGGAGGCTGCCTCTAGGCACCTCCGAGTAGCCATTATAGACCAAAACAACCCCTTGGGCAAAATCACCAAGGAACAGGTAGCAATGGTCGAAAAAGCAAAGCTTGAGGAGCTGGACAAATTGCTCAACTCCTCAGACCACATCCATACATTTCAGGAATGGGCACACTCAGGGGAGATACTACGTATCACCTGCGATAATGAGCCCGCCCTGAAATGGCTCAAGGACGTAGTTCCCCGTCTACCACCACTGTGGGAAGGGGCCAAACTGACTGTCGTCCAAGTCGACCAGCTGCCAACGCTGACGAAAGCTCGTCTGTGGATTCCGGGGCAACCGGAAAACATAGACCTGGTAAAGAGGCGGTTGGCGGCACAAAACGCCGCAGTGGAAATAAAGAGCTGGGGCATCTTCCACGTTGAAGAGAAGAAGGAACCCTTGGGTCACCTACTTGTCTTCGGGGTAGGAAAAAAAGATGCCCAGTTCATCAAAGAAAAGGGAGAGAGGATTAGCTATAAATTCTCCACTCTCCCCATAAAACTGGCTAATTCAGCCACAACAGAAACAGCTCGGGTGGAGGTCCCGATGGAAACGAAGGATGGAAGCACACCGGGCGGAAGCCAGGAGTGCGCCACCTCCATCCCAGAGGAGCCTTCACAACCGTAAAGGTGATACAGTGTAACCTGCATCATTGTAGGGCGGCCGTGGCAACCCTTTGCCGCCACCTCGACACTATGCAGGATACAATAACCGTCATCCAAGAACCATGGATTGTTTAATCCAAGGTTTGTGGATTTGGTAAGTTAAATGGGAACATATTCACACATCCCACAAATAATAAGCCTAGAGCATGTATTTACATACCTAAGCACATAATATCCTATCTTATGCCACAGCTTTCCACTAGTGACATCACAGTGGTAAGGCTGTCAGCAGGAGACGGCAACAAAGACACCATCCTGGGGTCATTTTACCTCCCTCACGACGCCCCCGCACCATCCAGGGGGCTGGAGCAACTCGTGCTACACTGTGAGATGGAGAAACTTCACCTTGTCATTGACTGCGACGCTAACGCACACCATATCATGTGGGGCAGCGTGGACACCAACAACATAGGTAAGTCACTACATGAATTTATCATTAGTAACAATTTAGAAATACTAAACCGAGGCTCTGAACCCACGTCCGTGACAACTCGGAGCCAAACTGTAATAGACATTACATTGGCGACTAGCGGTATCTCAAACAAAATCCACGACTGGCATGTATCACCGTCGGTTTCAATGTCAGATCATAGGTGGATCAAATATACACTAACACATACAACCGGTAAGAAAACACGTTACCTTCGCAACCCGAGACTAACGGACAGGAATGCCTACAACAACCTCTCGCGGAGTCTGCGAACTTGCGAAGCTACCGGCTAACTTAATACAGTGGAAGGCATTGAAGCCTATGTAAATACGTTTCAACACTCCATTTAAAAGCATATAAGGACTCCTGCCCTGCGAGAAAGGTGGAAGACTCCGAGAACGCCACACCCTGGTGGTGCGGAGAACTCGACCATCTCAGAAAAGCTGCGAGAAAATCCTTTAATGAAGCAAATAATTCTAAACAATAGTCAGACTGGATGGTCTATAAAAACATCCAACAAGACTACAAAAAACAAATAAGGCAAAAACAAAGGGCAGCCTGGAGGTCTTTTTGTGAAGAGGTTGTAACCACCTCGGCAGCTGCAAGGCTGAAAAAGATCCTCTCCAAGGATCCCTCACGACAACCAGGTTGCCTAAAACGAGAGGATGGAAGTTACTCTACTAACCTCTCGGAAGCAGCTGAGATTGTCATCAACACCTATTTCCCAGGATGTACGAACACCTCCGATGAAGGATGGTCAGAACCCACACCCTCAAACCCCTCTAAGGAGGATTGGGAGGTGGCAGATCACCTCACGGAAGGGACACGTATAACCTGGGCAATTAAAAGCTTCTCACCATTTAAAGCGCCAGGCTTGGACGGTATATTCCCGGCCCTCCTCCAATGAGGGCTGGACATATTATCAGCCCACCTAGCCAAAATCTTCAGGGAATGTATTGCGTTCAGATACATCCCTCTAGCTTGGAGAGAGGTAAAAGTTATCTTCATACCGAAACCTGGTCGTATAGATTATACACTAGCCAAATCACACCGCCCAATTAGTCTAACGTCATTTCTGCTGAAAACGTTAGAGAAATTGTGCGAAAGATTAATTTGCGAGACGGCTTTGATTATGAATCCGATCCACGCTAACCAACATGTATACACTCAGGGGAAATCAACGGAGTCGCCTCTGCACACTGTTGTAGACCGAATCGAAAGATCTCGAAGAAAATGGAAACTGCTCTCTCCACGTATGGTGTGAACCCCACAGTTAGTGGATGGATCAAAAGTATGCTGGAAAATAGGGCAGCCACAGTAAATGTAGGAAACACCACTGTCAGAAAGATCGTTGCTAAAGGCTGCCCACAGGGTGGAGTACTCTCACCACTCCTGTGGAACATAGTTGTTGACAGCCTACTGCGGCGACTTAACGACAATGGCTTCCACACCATAGGATATGCAAATGACATAACCATCCTGCTAACAGGCAGATTTGAGACGGTGCTTGATGCAGGAAGCCCTCAAAATAATCGAAGACTGGTGTAACGACCAGTCTCTGACCATAAACCCGCCAAAGACTGAAATGGTCCTCTTCACAAAGAAAAGGAAACTAGGTAAGCTAAAGCTTTCTATGCTCCTCAACACCCAGTTGACATTGTCGTCAGAAGTCAAATACCTGGGAGTGATCCTCGACGGCAAGCTGACGTGGGAACCACATCTCAAAATGAAATGTAAAAAAGCACTTTGGCTGTACAAAGCGGTAGTAAGACCAATGCTAATCTATGGAGCACTGGTTTGGTGGCACAGAGCCAGACAGAAAACCTCAGCAAAGCAGCTTACTCAGTTGCAAAGGATAGCATGCCTCAGCACGACCGGAGCAATGCGAACAACACCCACTGCAGCAATGGAAGCAATGCTTTGCCTTCCACCTCTCGACTTATACGTAGAGGAGATGGCCACGGCGGCAGCACTGCCCCTAAACTCAGTTGAACTCTGGTACAAAGGAGGCAGGGCTGGCAGACACTGTCATCTTTTAGAGGAGGCTGTCAAAAAGAGACCCCTCCTTGGAAGGAATATAATGTATCGATAAAAAGAGGAACCGGGAGTGTAGAGGGTGGGGAAACCCTCCGAATTTACACCGATGGCTCTAAAACCAAAAGAGGATCCGGAGCGGGCATTTACTCGCAACAAATGGACCTCTCAATAGCTATACTCCTAGAGAAGCACACAACTACTCTGCAAGCAGTGATCGTTGGCATCATCCAAGGGACGAAAGAAATCCTATATCGAGACATCCGTGATAGGAACATCCAAATCCTTACAGACAGTAGGGCAGCAATACTAGCAGTGAGTAGTCACAAGATCACCTCAACACTAGTAAAAGAATGTCACAACACCCTTAAACAAGCAGCACAATCAAACAGTATTGAGCTGCGCTGGGTCAAGGGACACAATAATGAAGAAGGCAACAGCAAGGCAGACGAGTTGGCGCGAGCTGGATCGGTTCTCAGTGATACCACGGACGAGCCCCCGTTCGCGCCAACACCGAAATGCCTCACTGACATCCTCAAACAGAATACTCTCTAGATGCTAAAACAATGTTGGGATAACACCTCAGGCTGCAGAGAGGCCAAGTAAGCCGGGGGAATCTGCGTCTTATCCTTACGGGTCACTGTCAGCTAAGGAAACACTTGTTTACTATGGGACTGATGGAAACCCCCATATGTAGAGCATGTGAAGAAGAGGACGATACAGTGGAACATGTGTTAACCACCTGCCCGGCTCTCGCCCACCTTAGAGAGTCCATGCTAGGGGAGCTCTGGCCGAACATGGCCAACATAAGGGATAACCCTCCAAGCGTTGTGCTGTCCTTTGCTCGCCACCTTGGGTGGCTAAATGAGTGATAGAACAACGCAGGGCTGTCCCAGTCAGGGGGGCACAATGGGCCTAGTGAGGCCTAAGTGCTCTGATCAATGATTTGATCACCCTTGGCAAACTCAATCCAGATCCAGATCCAGATGTTAAAAAGTTGTTCAGTGCCATTTAACTGGTTTCTCTAAATTGTCCGTCGCTTAAAAAAGCAACTACTGATTCTACTGGCAAAAAAATATTATTCAAATCATACGCCACTTTAAGTTAGAACTTACCGTTGACATGTGTAGGCTCAGCATTCCTTTATCATAGAGGTCCGTGAAACATTTTACATTAGAGTAATTTGCCGCCGGATAGAGGTTAAGAATGGGTCAGATTCGTTTATTACTACCACAGAGAGTTTTACAGCTTTAAGCTTACTCTTGAGAATCTCTTAATCCCTTTGCAATATTCTGTGAACCCTATCTGCTATGTTAGATTTCAACATGTAGTAGAACCCATATGAAGACAACATATATGATGGAAAGATGCAGATATGACAGAAAAGATATTTTGTACGAGTTGATGTTGACTTTGGCTGTCGGATATACAGTATAGGAATGAGTGCCCCCACTCCTGATTATGTCTTAAATCAATCCGTAAATATATAGGCAAAGTGAATCGATTTATCATTTAAAGAAAATTTACCCTTTCAGTTTTTTTACAACATTGCAATTTGATTATTGTTTCTGTAGGTGAAATTTTCTACAATGATATATTGCAGTCACAAATCTGCTGCATTACGAGTAAATTAAAATCATATCTTTTGTGGTACTCACGCACTCGAAAATACACCGACTTTGTGACTGATGGTCATGTTTTTCATATGTCTTCTCGATTAAGATGACTATGGTTTATGAGTAGGAGGAACTAGCCAATTCTAGAACCTCTTATGACCTTGAAGGTCATGAGGAGGTTCTAGAGTCGGCTAGTTCCAGGTCAAAGGAAGTGCCTGACCTTGATCTTCATATAACTTCAAATTGCATTGTCTTTCACATGACCTTGACATTCAAATGACCTTGACCTTTAAATGACATTTAAATGACCTTGACATTGATATTTTAAATAAATTGAATGGCAGTAGATAATCGAAATTAGTTTTGTAAAGTTTGTTACATCTATTATTTTTTTTTATTTTATTCCTTTATTTGCAATCCGAAAAAATGAATCCAATGTGTGTGCGAAAAGAGTACATGTATTCGGATTCTGCAAAATAGGTTCCAAATTAAGGAAATGCAGGGTCACATTCAGAAGCCATTGGGATGTATGACGAAGCAGTGGTGGAAACATTTGAACATTTTATTGGGAATATCACCATGGGATTTCAGTTGTGGTGTTAGATTGAACAAATATATAGCAGACGCCTTATTAGCTGAAAGTTTTGGAAGGCTTACGAATATTTCTTGGAATCGGAGATATATTGTAGTCGTCAAGAAAAATTCTGAGTGGACAAAAAATGCCAGCCAGTACGTATTAAGTGTTTTAGAAAGAGATACTCTAAAACAGTTTTAATAAGTGGGGCTAATGCAGTAAAATTCATTCGACAGGAAAAAAATACTATGATGAAACGTACTGGGATTTCTGTATTGCCATGCTATTTATTTGAGCTTGACGCTAGAGATTTATTTTCGAGGATGTCTATTCCGAAATTATCAGACATTGATGATGACAATAAGGAAAATGTAGAGAAGAAGACATATAATACCGAAAATGAACTGTTAACAGTGGCCAGGGTTGCTTACGGAAAATATTACGAATTTATATATGAAATATTAAATAAAATGTCCGAATTTAAAGAACGTGATTCAGGTATGTGTATATAATATCTATTAATTTTATTAATTATCTGCAAATAAGTCTTGAATATAATATATAATTTATTTATAACTTGATTTGTTGTAGAAATTAATGATAGATTATTTCTATAGGGTGGACATTATTTGAAATTTTGTATATGGAATTATCGATTAATAAGTACAATCCACTACGTGTGAGGTGCCAAAAGATTAGGTTGCATGCGTAACAGGTGTGAACAATTTAAGATATAAATATTAACCGATTAGTAGTTTTCCCAGGACCTTAAAAATTCGCCGACTTCTGTAGGAAATAGATAACAAGTCAAACACGCTAATATCTTTGAAATTCAATCACTCGTTGTGTATAGAGACTGATTATAATTTGTATACAATTACTGATATATTAATTAAATAAATAATAGAAATATTTGCGCAGTATAAACGCCCAAAACAAGCAAAACATGCAAGGGAATAAATGTTTACCCCGATTACAAAAGATTACGAATTAAACTCTGGAGTCCTTTGTTCACTTGAAATGACCTAAGAAACTTCTTGAAGAAATTCGTGGGGAAATCGGATGTTTCCTCGAAAGGAAACGCAAAATTCCAGGGAGTCGTATTCGAGTTAGTTCGCGTAAGAGTTAGAAATGTAAAGTGAACTTCAGTTAGTAAATTGTACAGTTAGTCCGAATTAGAGTTAGTAAAATGTAAAGTCAGCTCGAGTAAGAGTTAGGGGAAGTAAAAGTTAGCGAGTCGACTTGAGTTAAAGTTAGGGGAATGAGTTAGAGTCAAGTTCGGGTTTTGGGTTGATTTTCGGGAAGCCCAATGGGTTTAAGTACTAGTGGGATGTTTTGAAATGAGTAATTTATAGACTAGGGCCAATCGCGACGCGTACGGTAAACATGTGTTCCCTTTTGCTTATAGGTGAGGAATTTTAGAATGTACAGATAGACCTTGTGAACGTGTTGTCGTTGTTTTATGTGCCTTGTATGAGCACTTGGTTGTAACGACTCGAATTAAGAAAAAGAACACTTTAAAATTTAATCTTCTATTGGTCTTTACTGTACAGAGTTTAAAATGGTAATGTTAAAAATTTACACAAATATGTACATAAAATTGGCATGGTGGGGATAGTCATCCCTTTCTCCGACCCTCTTTGGCCAGCCTCTGAGAAGCAGGTACGTGAACCGGGCTGTTATCCTCCGTGTCCAGGCGCAATTTCCAGGAAAGCCCGTTTGAACCGCGAACGGGGCGGCCTTGTCCAAGGGGTGATCCTGACTTCGGAGTTTCCGCTACCGCCTTTCCAAAAGTATCACCATAAAATATAGTGGAATGTGAATTCGGTAAACAGGCAATAATTTTCGGTACAAATTACCGCCGAAACAGAACTTGCCGCCTCCCCCTGGAGGAATGCAGCCTGAATTGATTACTCGATGGGTAACACAGCGATACGTCCTATAGCTCGGCGGAACTCTCCTGAGGTCATCCTGATTGATACTACTCATGGAACACCATCGCTTCCGGGATGTAGCTGGCTAATTCGTCCCACCCTCCAATGCATGGGCGGAAGGTTATCTTCTCTGATGATAGCCAGTTCGCCGACCCTTGAAGCTTGGGTTTTTGATAGCCATTTTCCTCGTTGTTGACGGCTTGGCAAGTATTCTTTCGTCCAACGCCTCCAGAACTTCTGCCTGATAAACTGAATATGCTGCCATCTGGAAAGTCTATTTAATTTGATCCCGGACAAATCCGGGTCGGCTACCGATGTTAGCGAGTCTACGACTAGGAAATGACCAGGAGTTAAGTAGGTGGGATCGTTAGGATTATTGGAGAGAGGCGTCAAAGGACGTGAATTTAAAATTGCTTCTATCTGGCAAAGTATTGTTGTCAATTCTTCAAAGTTAATTTTATTATCTTTCATGACCCTATATCGCTAAGATCGCTGGTGTTAGTGAGTCGTGTTTGTGTACTGCTCCAGTTTTTCACGCTATTATGGTGGATTTCTCAGTTTTAATTTTATAAAATTTGGCGACAATATAGAGTTGTGTACAAGTATTGCATCAGGTAACTTTGATAATTATCTGTCCTATACTTTAATCGCAATTGTGATTTTAAAGTTTATATTTAGTTTAACCGAACAAACAAACGTGATTGATTGCTGTTTTTTTGTGTCTGCGATTAATTCGCGAGCGCACGTATCGTTTGACCGAGGTCAAAGAAAATAAACGTATTAATATATTTATTTTCTTGTATTATAAAAATCATATTTTCCTTTGTTTTCTTTTGTTTCCATTCCGTGGTCTTCTATTCCTGTGTGTGTAAAATTAAGTCGCTGCGAACGACCACGCAGCGTGAAATATTGTGCTGTGTGTTTACCCTAAATATTCCTTTTGCGAGTATTTCGGTTTTATATAATCCAGTACATTTGTAATTATGGCTACTAAATCGGATAAAATGAAAACTAATTCAACTGATCCTTGGTGTGTCGGTAAATGCGGTAACAAAGTGGCTAATAGGACAACTTGTCAGTAGTGTAACAAATTTTGTCAACCATCTTGTTTACCGAGTCATGAATGTGATGTTTCGATGAATGATCTAATCGTATTAGTAAAAAGTCTTAAACTACCTATTGATACAGTGTCGTCGAAATGCGACAATCTAGCAATTGAAAATTCTGAGTTAAAACAATTAATTTCTGAAATGAATAATTTGAAACTTGAAAATAGAAAAATAAATAACACGCTTGATGAACTGCTTAAGAAAATTGTGGAATTGGAACAAGTAATTTACAAAAACACAACAACTAATGAAAATACTATAAATACCACTTCCAGCTCATGTAACAGCATCATTGAAGAAATTGAGGATAGAGCAAATAGAGCCAAAAATGTAATTATTTATAATATGCCGGAATCTGTATCTTCGGACACAAATACGCGCATTGAGCATGACCGCTCTATGGCAATGAATTTATTTAATTGTTTACCGGATTTCATTCCTCCGAAGAATATAGTTCGATTAGGCAGGAAAGGAACCTTACCTCGCCCAGTGAAATTAATATTTGATCATTCTTCAAGTGCGTTACGTGTGTTGAAATCACAACGTAAGATAATAAATTCGTCTTCCAACCTAAAAATCAAACCTGACCTCACTTTATTACAACGTGAACATCTTAAATCGTTAAATATGGAGCTATCGGGGCGGTTGGCTTCAGGCGAAAAAAAATTATCCATCAAATATGTTATGGGTCACCCGAAGATAGTCACTATTCCAGAGAAGGATGGGCACTCTTCGTCAAATTCTTTGGATAAAGCAGTAAAAAACTAAGGCTTTACTTTCATAATGCAGGCGGAATTCGGACTAAGCTTAAGGACATCATGCATGCAGTAAATTTAAGCAATTTTGATGTAATAATTATTGTTGAATCATGGCTGTCTGATAATAATAATGATAATGAATTACAATTTCAAAATTTTGTGTTGTTTCGCGTGGATCGTTCTTCATTAACTAGTGATAAATCTCGTGGAGGCGGTGTCCTTATCGCTATTCGCAGATCTATTACGTGTTATGAAATTAATCTAGAAGAAAGGTCCATTGAACAATTATTTGTATTACTAAAAATAGGTAGCTATAAAGTAATTATAGGCGGCGTTTATATTCCTCCGAATTCTACATTAGATAAATATGTAAAACATACGGAATCGGTCGAATATTTAGCGCTTTCCTATTCTCCTATTCTGGTAGTGAGTTTATTATATGCGGTGATTACAATTTACTTGGAATAATGGTTACTGTTCTTCTATGGGAAACAATTTATTTGCTAATACTATCGTGGAATCATTTTGTTACTTGAATATGCTTCAAGTGAACTCAATTCCTAATAGTAGAGGTACTTACTTAGATCTCTGCTTTTCTAGCATTCATAATATCTCTATGGAATTATCACATGATAATATATGTGATAATTCCATTCATCATAATGGTTATGAGCTCTCGTTTGATGTGAATGTAATTGATTCAAATTTAGACTTTACTGAAATAGTTTACGATTTTACTAAGTGCGATTATGTTAATATTAATAACTACATCTCCAACATTAATTGGGATGCTGTATTTATTAGTGATAATGTTGAAGATATGGTTGCTTCATTTTACTATATAATAAATAACGTAATATCGATGTTTGTTCCTTTCAAACAAATTAGATCTTCTCACTATCCAAAGTGGTTTAATAAGGCCTTAATTGATCTTACACAAGACAAAAAAGCAGCCCACGCTAAATACAAAAACTCCGGCGACTATTCCGATTACATCTTATTCAGTAATCTTCGAGAGCAATGCTCATTATTAAGTAAGGATCTGTATGATTTATATTGTGAACGTGTTTAACGAAATATTAGATGTGGCCCATCTAGCGTCTGGAAATTTATTAAGGATAAAAATAAAGAAACAAGTGTTCCATCATCAATGACCAACGGAGAGGACGTTTTATCCAATGGGCAGGAAATTGTAAACGCTTTCGGTGATTTTTTCTCAAAGGCCTATGTTATGACTGACTCTAATTGTAATCATACGGTTAACTCTAACCCATTATATACTATTGATTCTTCATTATTAACAATATCGTTACAGGATGTTTATAATGAATTGTTAGGTCTTAATAATAACTTTAGTATGGGGCCTGATGGAATTCGTGGGCACTTTCTGGCGAACTGTGTTTGTACATTATCAAATCCAATTTATCTTCTATTTCGAGCATCTATTAATAAGTCTCACTTTCCTAATACTTGGAAAAAGAGTTACTTAAAACCTATTTTTAAAAGTGGTGATCGCAAAAATGTTGAAAATTATCATGGTGTTGCATTGCAATCCACCATTCCTAAAATTCTCGATAAGTTGGTGCCTTGTCAACTATCGTGGATGTCAAAACAATTAATTTCTGATCGGCAACATGGTTTTATAGTAGGTAATTTACTTGAATTTGAAAACTTTTTATTAGATGCCTTTACTGATAATGTGCAAGTGGATACTATTTATACAGACTTCTGTAAAGCATTTGATCGTGTACAGCACAGTATTTTAATTCAAAAACTTAAAAATTATGGGTTCAATGTTAATGTTGTTAGCTGGGTTGCTAGTTTCCTATATAATAGATCCCTGGTGGTTAAAATTAAAAATCATTTGTCAAATATTATTGATGTACCTTCTGGTGTTCCACAGGGTTCACATATTGGTCCGATTTTATTTAGTATTTTTATTAACGATATAGTTGACTGTTTTAAATTTTCAAAGTGTCTACTATTTGCGGATGATTTAAAGTTTTATTGTGCTATTGATAAAGCAGCTAATTGTTTTGAAGTTCAGTCCGATTTAGATAATCTATCTCTATGGTGTAGTATTAATTGTTTAGATCTTAATATTAATAAATGTAAAGTTGTCACCTACAGCAGACCACTAATATTTTAAAACATAGCTATAAGATAAGTAGCATTGTTTTAGAAAGGGTTGATATTATGAAGGATCTGGGTGTTTATTTTGACAGTAAATTAACATTTGTATATCACATTGAAAGCATTACTAAAAAAGCATTGCGACTTCTTGGTTTTTTATTTCGTCACTGTAATCAGTTTAGTTATGAAACACTTAAGTAGAGGATTATAGCCGGTTCTGGGCCAGGATGATCCCAGAAGTACTTCCGGTTTCCGGTTTCCGACTTCCGGTTTCCGAATCTCGGTTTACATTAGATGACCTTGGATGACCTCAAGGTCATACACAGTTGACGTTTATTTTTGATCACCCTGTATACTGATTTTTTTTAAATTTGGCGCCGGGGAACTTCCGGCATTCCCAAGGTCACCGACTTCCGGTTTCCGACTTCCGGTTTCCGGTTTCCGACTTCCGGTCGCGACCTCAGGACCTCTAGCCCCACTTTCTCACCCGTGCTAGCCCCCTGG
Source organism: Ontholestes murinus (assembly GCA_963969525.1). NCBI lineage: Eukaryota > Metazoa > Arthropoda > Insecta > Coleoptera > Staphylinidae > Ontholestes > Ontholestes murinus. Next base: position 48,145,088 of record OZ018388.1, on the reverse strand, counting down.
AGCTCCGCGACACCTCTGGGCCCCCTTCCTCACCCCGTGCCAGCATCCTGGAGCTCCGCGACATCAGGAGCCCCCTTCTGCGCCAAGCATTCTCATAAGAATAGCATGGGAAGCATTCCCAAGGTCACCGGAAGCATTCCCAAGGTCACCGGTGTCCGGTTTCCGACTTCCAGTAATTTACCTTTTCATCTCCTAAATTTTACATCCCCTAAAAATTCCTAGAGTTGTTTTCATCCCCTAAATTTTCCACCCCTAAGACACCCACGCGACCTCAGGACCTCTAGCCCCACTTCCTCACCCGTGCTAGCCCCCAGCATCCCGGAGCTCCGCGACTTCAGGAGCCCCCTTCTGCGCCAAGCATTCCCATAAGAATAGCATTTACATTTTCATCCCCTAAAAATTCCTAGAGTTGTTTTCATCCCCTAAATTTTCCACCCCTAAGACACCCACGCGACCTCAGGACCTCAACGTTTTTTATTAAAATAGCCCAGGTTTCGTATTAAATGAATAGATGTAACGTTAGATGTCGCAACAGTATGTTGTTTGACGCAACTGTGTGTTGTGTTGCATACCCTCCATAAGCCGCGATGACGTCATAGACGTATTCAATTAATTCATTTAATATTCTCAGCAGAATTATAATTATTAATTTTCCTTGTTTTAATATATTTTTTATTTTACCGGAGCCCATTTAGTAGTATTTAATTGCAATTATTTATTCGCACAATTAATATATATTTTTATTCCGGGCGGAGATTCGATCCCGGGTCCCAAGCGTTGTTCAGTTTACTAGTCAGAACCTTAACCACTGAGCTAATATAATAGCTGATAAGAAGCCGTGTAAATGTTGCCAACACATAATTAGTAATAAATTTAAATGTGTATAATATTGGTGTGTGAGGTATCATTGGAAAGATAATTTTATGAGGAATTCGAATTGGCAATTGAAAACATTATAGATTTTATCTATTCATTGTATTACCGAGGTAAAGATTAATTGGAATTTAAATAAAAACTGTTTTTATACTTTTACATATTTGAATATGTTTTTTCTACATTTACATATTTGAATATTTTTTCTGCATTTACAATGCTACACATACTTAATCTATTTTAGCGTTGTCAGAAGGTGGGGTATGACTACCAGTCACTGTTATTATCATGTCCCCTCTTTTCCTCCTCATCTCGGCGCTTTTCCTCCGCATCTCGACGATCTGCATCAAGTACCAACTGATATTCCAACCGACACAGATCGTTATCAGTTATAGGAATCGCGAAATGAAATTTGTTATGGTCCCACATGATATAAATGTAAGAATCTTTTAACCTTTTACAAATATATTCAGAGCAGGGTTCCAGCACACACTCATGTGTCCAACCAAATTCCTCATCTATAAAACTGTTTTCTTCAATGCCAGTCAAAAGAATGTGCAATGCCTCAGAAGGATCTATTTCCATCAGTTCTTCCAGAATTGAATATGCACGATCACGAAAATATCTGTACAACTCATGACAGCCACCAACACACTCTAGCAGATTTTTGTAAATATGTTTAGGACTCCCTTGACCTGAATTCGGGGTATAATCAATATTTATTTCTACGTTGTCCATAATTCACTTAATTTGCTGTAACGAGCGCGGGTTCTGAATAAACTGAATAATTTTTCAACTTGGAGCCTTTAATATTCAAGATTATGTGGATGTGGTAAAGATTCGTTTTTGATTACCGTTGTGGTATTTTTTGTTGATTTTACTTGTTTATTTCGCTGACATACTTCACACGCACTAACGTATTCTTTGATGTCCTTATACATATTTTTCCATTCATATTTGGTTTTTATTTTCTTGTACGTTTTATAAATTCCTTTGTGCCCTCCGGTAGGAGTAGTATGATATTCATTAAGAATTGTATTTATTTCTGATGTTGACAGATTTTCTTTAATTTGGTTATGCAAAAAATCTTTAATTTTAAAATCGAAGTGAATAATTTAGATTCAGTTATTGAGTCATGTGAATTATGCGTTTTAATGAAAATGAAATTAATATTGTTGTGTGTGACATGCACTGGTTTATCTACTTCAAGAGGATCTGATTTCATAAGTTCGTTCACGTTTACATTGTGTAGGTCGGGGATATTTGTTGATGACGAGACATTAAAAATTGGAATTTCTTCCGCGCTTTACCATATAAAACCCCAACCATACAAATTATTGGCGTCCCAATACGTTAAAAATTTTGATGGTTTCGTCGAGTCACAATCTGTCATATATTTATTATTGGCTTGGGCGTAGCGTAAAGAACACTGACTTATACCCCCTCTAATGCCTTTACGAATGAAATGCTGCACGTCAATGTCTGTCAACAATTAGAAATTAATGTCTGTTAAATTCAACATAGCATCCCACGACAATCCGGGTGCCGTATAGTAATGAGCCGGATCCAAATCATACGCTTTAATACAAACACCGCGGAAATTTTCGAAAATGTCGGCTAAAAGTAAAACATCCGTTTTTAAATACGGATATATTCTTGCAAATTTTGACAATTAAATTTTATCCAAACAATTTCGGCATGCTCATACTCCTTACTAGTAACGTCAGTATTTGTTAGTGAATTAAAAAATAATTTTCTAGCGGGTAATTTCCTCCAATTTCGACAGTGAATTCATATATTGATAAAAGAATACACCTTTTTTAGTTACCAAATCAAATTGATCAACAATTGGAAAATATTTCCTAACGTTGACCATTTGATCTGCTTTTAAATTTCTAGATAATTTGTCTAAAGAAGATGCCATGAATCTAAATGAGTCTAAAAATCTCAATTTAAAATAATCCGCGAACGTGTGTTTTATTTTGTGAAAAAACGCGCATTCTTTTTTTGCGTGGTGTTGAGCGAATTTTATTCCGCGAACGTGTGTTTTATTTTGTGATAAAAAGGCGCACTCAGTTTGTGTGGTTAGTAATTTGTCCTGAGGTGTGGGCATTAGAAAATTTTGTCAGCTAAAAATGGAATTTACCTACGGTAAGTACGCAAATTATTTAAATGATATAATTTTTCTAAAATAATTCATAATTAAGAAATAAAAGTGCTAATACAATTTTTTTAAATTTTAGTATTTACTGAGGGTGCCGAGGTGGGAGAGTGCCCAGTTTGTCTAACAAACTGGGTACAATATACCCTGTCGTGTGGACACCTCTTTTGTGCTGCCTGTGTAAGACGAATTGACAGGTGCGCGCTTTGCAGGCAGCACACTAGGAACAAAATTAAGATTTTTTAAGGCACCCTCAACATAATCCTATTCCGGTGCCAAGCAGCCCAGCCCGCGCCGAGAGTCCACCAGGCAGCCCACCCCGCACCGAGAGTCCACCTTCTGAAGAATGGTAACGCGATTTAGTGCGAAAAGACGCGATTTAGTGCGAAAAGACGCGAGTTAGTGCTTAGTTTTAATATTAGTTTTAAGATTAGTTTTAATATTAGTTTTAATATTAGTTTTAATATTAGTTTTAGAATTAGTTTTAAGGAAAGATTTTAAGTTTAAATTTTTAATAAAAAAATTTGTTAAAATAATAAACGTTTTCATTTCTACCATACATTTTACAGGTGAATTATAATACATTAGATTTAACTATCCAACTATTTTGCGATTTATCTAAACCTAACCACTTGACGTAAACTTTATTCCCCTTTTTCCTCAACACTTTTTCCACTAGATATACATCATTATGTTTAGCTTTTTGAAGTTCTTCAGCATAAAACGCACCTTTAATTGGATTCCCCGAACTATCTCCCAACAGGTAAACGGTAGGATTTGAAACTTTGATGGATTTGATTTTAAATAATTCAGTACTCCAATTTGGTGTGTAACCCTTATCAAATAATGCTTTTTGCTTACTAATACGCACGATATCGCCCAAATTAAAAATATTCATTCCGGCGATTTTGAAATGTGAGTAAACAGTTTTTAATAAGTGACGCTCCTTATCTTTAGTGATGTCAATTGGTCGCATTCCTGTAGTACTATGCTTCCGTTTGTTGTAATCAGCTGTAATTTCATCCAAAATGTCTATCCAGCGATACGTCCCTCGCAAACTGAATGTGCGATATAACTTATCACACGCTCTGCTATTGCGGCTTTCGTTACGGTTATATTGATTAATTCCGAATTTTTGAATAACTTTGCTAAAATGCGAGTTATAGAATTCCTTTCCTTGATCAGTTTGTAAATTTTTAGCTGTAGCATTCCTGTAGCATTCCTGTAGCATTCCTGTACCATAGCTGTAGCTACAGCTATGCTACAGGTATGCTACAGCTATGCTACAGGTATGCTACAGGAATGCTTCAGCTATGCTACAGCTATGCTACAGCTATGCTACAGGTATGCTACAGGAATGCTTCAGCTATGCTACAGCTATGCTACAGGAATGCTACAGCTATGCTACGGCTATGCTACAGGAATGCTACAGCTATGCTACAGTTATGCTACAGCTATGCTACAGGTACGCTACAGCTATGCTACAGGAATGCTACAGGTGCTACAGGAATATAACATAAGGGTAATGAAGCCTCTGTATATAAGCTTAATTAGTTAATGCTGGTGTCAGTACTGGCTTAACCATTAAAAAAAAAATGTACACATGTAAGGAATGTGGACTGATATACAAACATCATTCGAGTTTGTTTAGACATAAGAAATTACATCGTCATCAGAATAATCCATCAATAGAATTAAAAGATAAAATCAATAAGAATCAGCGAGTATTTGAGAATAATATACGACCTCTTTCTAAATCTGTTGGTATGAAAAATCAACTTAATAACAGTCGGAATAATCTCAGGCGATACGAACATTTTACAAATAATAGAATGATAGACAATTTTGAGGATCCTAGTTCAGCTGACGAGAGTGAAGTGGAGTGTAATCTGAATGAAGAATCAATAAAGGAAATACGAAACGTACTAAGGGTCAAAACTCTGTCTCTTGTAAACAGTAATATGTCATTATGTAACTCTCAGTTTGGAACTGATAATATAATGGATAGTAAAGAGATTGACAACCGAACAAAAGCTATTAAACAGGGAATTAATAGAGAAAGACAAGATGGAGCATCTCACATTGAACATGAAGAAAACGTCGAGAGATCAACTAGTTACAAATATATATCATATAGTGATAAAGTAGGTGTTTATTACGCGAATATAAACGATATTATTGATAGATTGTGTTATTTACACAATAAGCCCCGTTCTTTACAAGTAGATCTGGAAATTAAATCAATCGAAAATGAACTACGACGACTAAACATTATTGAGTAACAAGATCAATAGGTAAAACCATGACGTCGTCTAATAAAATGAATAAATATACTAGTTATCTCTTTAGTCTTTAAAGAGTAAACATCAATTATCGACTACCTGTGCAACTTGTGTGAGAAGAAATACAAAAGGAAAGGAAATGTATCTCGTCATTACCAAATGTGTACTAAGAGTAACCTTAGCAAATCAAAAAAAGGGACATGAAAGGTTCTTAAAGGATTCCGATTCCGCTCTTTAAATCCTGATGCTTTTGAATGTTTATTAGAACAATATGCAGATAAATTTAATTCACTACTCTGTAAAGCGATAAATAAAGAAGAAAACATTAGAGTAGAAACAAGAATAAACTTTACGTCGGTGGACGGCATGAATTTGTATAAAACGGTGGGAACAAAAGAAAAAATTTCATTATCAAATACAAAACAGTGGTTTACGGAAAAATTGTATACGGCTGTCAGTGAAGAACTTTGTGAAATAATTGCCAGAGGAGGAAAAATACAAAATTTTTGTTATATAAAAGTGTTTACGGAGAACGACCCGAGGGAGTACCAAGAACCTCTCAGCTATCAAGTTATCTTAAACAATCAAGTTTATCAAATGGACGAAGATTGTAATCTAACCTTTGTGAGAGATTGAAGAAGAAATTCCTGGTTTCAGATAAATGTATTATAAATAATATTTTAATATAATAAAGATTTTAAATATTTTAAATTGTTTGTTTTATGCGAGCGCTTGCGGTTTATACATTTCCGTAAATGCTGATAAAAACGAATAACAGTCTGAATACCTCTGCCTCTTCCCACTTTCCTTACTCCAAAAATAAGTTTTAATTTATGGTCTACGATAAAAAACATACTGTGTATATAATATAGGTTCTACAAATATTAAGTTTAGTTGTTCTAATTGTAAGGTTTTTAAAATTAATAAATATATTATTCACTAACTAAATTTTTTTATTCACAGCCCTTTTTCATTTTCAGCTTGTGGCAGACAACATATCTCCACCGAATACTTTAATAGACTGAGTACCAGTTGATTCTTATAAACCTATACTGTACAAAGATATGTATGCGATCAAAATTTTCAGTCATATCATAATTTTCATGACTTTTCTTTTGTATCATTGTTCATACACATTACTCATTTAATTACATGTAAATCGAGACAATCAAAAGATGTAACAAACGAAAGCCTGTTCTAGTCCTATCAATTAACCACATCCTGTTTCATGTGGACTTGCTAATATTCCATATCACTTATTGTTTGTATAAATCTTTATTAATAAAACAAAAAAATGGATGCATAGATGCTCGGTATTGCTATTGATTAAAAAAAATGTATAATTTCCTGTCGAAGAATGTGTCAGGAAAACTAGAAAACAATATTAATGAATTCAGAGAAACTCATGAGGTATTAAACAAAATAATAAAGAGCTTGGATGTGCAGACAATTATTAACACACCATGAGCAAAGTAAAAAGTGATGTAGTCAAAGAGCTGCATAAGTCCGCAAGAAAAATATTTCCTCGACGACGCACAATTATTAAATGACTGGACGATTTATAGCAAGCCGATTTAGCCGAATTTGGAGTTTATGCAAGATAAAATAAAGGATTTAAATATATATTCTGGTGGTGATTGATTGTTTTTCAAAGTATTTATGGACTATACCATTAAAAGACAAATCTGGTATAAATGTGGCTACTGCATTTAAAAGTGTAATTATGATAAATGACCGAATGCCTAAAAATTTACAAACTGATCAAGGAAAGGAATTCTATAACTCGCATTTTAGCAAAGTTATTCAAAAATTCGGAATTAATCAATATAACCGTAACGAAAGCCGCAATAGCAGAGCGTGTGATAAGTTATATCGCACATTCAGTTTGCGAGGGACGTATCGCTGGATAGACATTTTGGATGAAATTACAGCTGATTACAACAAACGGAAGCATAGTACTACAGGAATGCGACCAATTGACATCACTAAAGGAGCGTCACTTATTAAAAACTGTTTACTCACATTTCAAAATCGCCGGAATGAATATTTTTAATTTGGGCGATATCGTGCGTATTAGTAAGCAAAAAGCATTATTTGATAAGGGTTACACACCAAATTGGAGTACTGAATTATTTAAAATAAAATCCATCAAAGTTTCAAATCCTACCGTTTACCTGTTGGGAGATAGTTCGGGGAATCCAATTAAAGGTGCGTTTTATGCTGAAGAACTTCAAAAAACTAAACATAATGATGTATATCTAGTGGAAAAAGTGTTGAGGAAAAAGGGGAATAAAGTTTACGTCAAGTGGTTAGGTTTAGATAAATCGCAAAATAGTTGGATAGATAAATCTAATGTATTATAATTCACCTGTAAAATGTATGGTAGAAATGAAAAAGTTTATTATTTTAACAAATTTTTTTATTAAAAATTTAAACTTAAAATCTTTCCTTAAAACTAATTCTAAAACTAATATTAAAACTAATATTAAAACTAAGCACTAACTCGCGTCTTTTCGCACTAAATCGCGTCTTTTCGCACTAAATCGCGTTACCATTCTTCAGAAGGTGGACTCTCGGTGCGGGGTGGGCTGCCTGGTGGACTCTCGGCGCGGGCTGGGCTGCTTGGCACCGGAATAGGATTATGTTGAGGGTGCCTTAAAAAAATCTTAATTTTGTTCCTAGTGTGCTGCCTGCAAAGCGCGCACCTGTCAATTCGTCTTACACAGGCAGCACAAAAGAGGTGCCCACACGACAGGGTATATTGTACCCAGTTTGTTAGACAAACCTCGGCACCCTCAGTAAATTCTAAAATTAAAAAAAATTGTATTAGCACTTTTATTTCTTAATTATGATTTACTTTAGAAAAATTATATCATTTAAATAATTTGCGTACTTACCGTAGGTAAATTCCATTTTTAGCTGACAAAATTTTCTAATGCACACACCTCAGGACAAATTACTAACCACACAAACTGAGTGCGCCTTTTTATCACAAAATAAAACACACGTTCGCGAAATAAAATTCGCTCGACACCGCCAAAAACTGAATGCGCGTTTTTTCATAAAATAAAACACACGTTCGCGGAATAAAATTCGCTCGACACCGCGAAAACTGAATGCGCTTTTTTCATAAAATAAAACACACGTTCGCGGAATAAAATTCGCTCAACACCACGCAAAAAAAGAATGCGCGTTTTTTCACAAAATAAAACACACGTTCGCGGATTATTTTAAATTGAGATTTTTAGACTCATTTAGATTCATGGCATCTTCTTTAGACAAATTATCTAGAAATTTAAAAGCAGATCAAATGGTCAACGTTAGGAAATATTTTCCAATTGATGATCAATTTGATTTGGTAACTAAAAAAGGTGTATTCTTTTATCAATATATGAATTCACTGTCGAAATTGGAGGAGGCAAAATTACCCGCTAGAAAATTATTTTTTAATTCACTAACAAATACTGACGTTACTAGTAAGGAGTATGAGCATGCCGAAATTGTTTGGATAAAATTTAATTGTCAAAATTTGCAAGAATATATCCGTATTTAAAAACGGATGTTTTACTTTTAGCCGACATTTTCGAAAATTTCCGCGGTGTTTGTATTAAAGCGTATGATTTGGATCCGGCTCATTACTATACGGCACCCGGATTGTCGTGGGATGCTATGTTGAATTTAACAGACATTAATTTCTAATTGTTGACAGACATTGACATGCAGCATTTCATTCGTAAAGGCATTAGAGGGGGTATAAGTCAGTGTTCTTTACGCTACGCCCAAGCCAATAATAAATATATGACAGATTGTGACTCGACGAAACCATCAAAATTTTTAACGTATTGGGACGCCAATAATTTGTATGGTTGGGGTTTTATATGGTAAAGCGCGGAAGAAATTCCAATTTTTAATGTCTCGTCAGCAACAAATATCCCCGACCTACACAATGTAAACGTGAACGAACTTATGAAATCAGATCCTCTTGAAGTAGATAAACCAGTGCATGTCACACACAACAATATTAATTTCATTTTCATTAAAACGCATAATTCACATGACTCAATAACTGAATCTAAATTATTCACTTCGATTTTAAAATTAAAGATTTTTTGCATAACCAAATTAAAGAAAATCTGTCAACATCAGAAATAAATACAATTCTTAATGAATATCATACTACTCCTACCGGAGGGCACAAAGGAATTTATAAAACGTACAAGAAAATAAAAACCAAATATAAATGGAAAAATATGTATAAGGACATCAAAGAATACGTTAGTGCGTGTGAAGTATGTCAGCGAAATAAACAAGTAAAATCAACAAAAAATACCACAACGGTAATCAAAAACTAATCTTTACCACATCCACATAATCTTGAATATTAAAGGCTCCAAGTTGAAAAATTATTCAGTTTATTCAGAACCCGCGCTCGTTACAGCCAATTAAGTGAATTATGGACAACGTAGAAATAAATATTGATTATACCCCGAATTCAGGTCAAGGGAGTCCTAAACATATTTACAAAAATCTGCTAGAGTGTGTTGGTGGCTGTCATGAGTTGTACAGATATTTTCGTGATCGTGCATATTCAATTCTGGAAGAACTGATGGAAATAGATCCTTCTGAGGCATTGCACATTCTTTTGACTGGCATTAAAGAAACCAGTTTTATAGATGAGGAATTTGGTTGGACACATGAGTGTGTGCTGGAACCCTGCTCTGAATATATTTGTAAAAGGTTAAAAGATTCTTACATTTATATCATGTGGGACCATAACAAATTTCATTTCGCGATTCCTATAACTGATAACGATCTGTGTCGGTTGGAATATCAGTTGGTACTTGATGCAGATCGTCGAGATGCGGAGGAAAAGCGCCGAGATGAGGAGGAAAAGAGGGGACATGATAATAACAGTGACTGGTAGTCATACCCCACCTTCTGACAACGCTAAAATAGATTAAGTATGTGTAGCATTGTAAATGTAGAAAAAATATTCAAATATGTAAATGTAGAAAAAATATATTCAAATATGTAAAAGTATAAAAACAGTTTTTATTTAAATTCCAATTAATCTTTACCTCGGTAATACAATGAATAGATAAAATCTATAATGTTTTCAATTGCCAATTCGAATTCCTCATAAAATTATCTTTCCAATGATACCTCACACACCAATATTATACACATTTAAATTTATTACTAATTATGTGTTGGCAACATTTACACGGCTTCTTATCAGCTATTAGATTAGCTCAGTGGTTAAGGCTCTGACTAGTAAACTGAACAACGCTTGGGACCCGGGATCGAATCTCCGCCCGGAATAAAAATATATATTAATTGTTCGAATAAATAATTGCAATTAAATACTACTAAATGGGCTCCGGTAAAATAAAAAATATATTAAAACAAGGAAAATTAATAATTATAATTCTGCTGAGAATATTAAATGAATTAATTGAATACGTCTATGACGTCATCGCGGCTTATGGAGGGTATGCAACACAACACACAGTTGCGTCAAACAACATACTGTTGCGACATCTAACGTTACATCTATTCATTTAATACGAAACCTGGGCTATTTTAATAAAAAACGTTGAGGTCCTGAGGTCGCGTGGGTGTCTTAGGGGTGGAAAATTTAGGGGATGAAAACAACTCTAGGAATTTTTAGGGGATGAAAATGTAAATGCTATTCTTATGGGAATGCTTGGCGCAGAAGGGGGCTCCTGAAGTCGCGGAGCTCCGGGATGCTGGCACGAGGTGAGGAAGGGGGCCCAGAGGTGTCGCGGAGCTCCAGGGGGCTAGCACGGGTGAGGAAGTGGGGCAAGAGGTCCTGAGGTCGCGTGCGTGTCTTAGGGGTGGAAAATTTAGGGGATGAAAACAACTCTAGGAATTTTTAGGGGATGTAAAATTTAGGAGATGAAAATGTAAATTACCGGAAGTCGGAAACCGGACACCGGTGACCTTGGGAATGCTTCCGGTGACCTTGGGAATGCTTCCCATGCTATTCTTATGGGAATGCTTGGCGCAGAAGGGGGCTCCTGAAGTCGCGGAGCTCCAGGATGCTGGCACGGGGTGAGGAAGGGGGCCCAGAGGTGTCGCGGAGCTCCAGGGGGCTAGCACGGGTGAGGAAGTGGGGCTAGAGGTCCTGAGGTCGCGACCGGAATTTGGAAACCTTAAGTCGGAGACCGGAAGTCGGAATCCGGAAACTGGAAGTCGGTGACCTTGGGAATGCCGAGAGTTCCCCGGCGCCAAATTCAAAAAAATCAGTATACATGGTGATCAAAAATAAACGTCAACTGTGTATGACCTTGAGGTCATCCAAGGTCATCTAATGTAAACCGAAAGTCGAAAACCGGAAGTCGGAAACAGGAAACAGGAAGTAGGAAACCGGAAACCGGAAGTACTTCCGGGATCACTTCCGGGATCATCCTGGCCCAGAACCGGCTATAATCCTCTACTCACTTAAAATATTGTATTTCGGTTTAGTACGGTCAAATGTTGAATATGCATCTACGATTTGGTCTCCGCATTATAAAAAATACAAGGAGCAATTGGAACGTGTACATTGACTCTTTGGTGATACGTAGAATTAAATTAGATTTATTTACTTTATATAAAATAATTTCTGGTAGGATGTCTTGTAATATTATACATTGTTTTCATTTTTATATTCCCGTATCATTAAGAACTATGAGGTCTAGATCAGTATTTAGATTAAAGATGACTTCAAATAACTATTCTTATAATAACCCAATTGTAAGAATGATGCGTTTTGCAAATAATTTAAATGTAAGCGCTACTTTTGATTTATTTTCTTTGAACTTTGGTAAATTCAAGTCGGAATTATCAAGAATAAATTTTATGTTTCTACTTGAGCAGTAAATTGTGTGTTAATTTTTGTTATGTGTATTATTAATCCGCTAATAAGCTCTAAATGGATAGCCCGTGTTACAAAACAAATAAAGAGAGCGGCATATGCCTCGCGGGGCATAGAATTTTGGCTACCTTCCTTTATCAAAAACGGCCGACAAAAGTCGATTCCCGTTGTACCATATTAAAGGGTTTGTCTATTGTGACACGGGAGGCCGGCAAATCACCCATAAACTTATTATTTAGTGTGGGTTTCATTTTAAAACAAACTATACATTTATGAATAATCTTTTTTGTTGCATTTTTTACCGAAATCGGCCAATAATTTAAACGCACTGCCGCAAGTGTATAGGGTCCGCCAATAAGGGCGCGTGAACTTTAAAATTGAATAAAACAAGTTGTGTGTGAGGTAGAAACGAAATTTATTTTTCATTCGAAAGGGTATTCGACCCCATTAAGTATGGAAGATAACATCGTTCAAAAGACCACCGCGGCTCCGTTTGGTAGCCCGGATCCGGGAGGTCCAATTTTCGATAACTCTGGAGCACATATCGGCCTCAATTTGAGCGATGGCGTTGCGTATGTTGACTTTGAGGTCATCGGTGTTTAGAGGCTTGTTGGCGTAGACCAGCGACTTGAGATAGCCCCAGAGAAAAAAGTCTAAAGGCGTTAAATCGCACGATCTCGGTGGCCAGTTGATATCGCCTCCGCGCGAGATGACCATGTCCGGAAATCGCTCGTGCAGAATGTCCATTGTGGCATGGGCTGTGTGGCACGTGGCGCCGTCCTGCTGGAACCACATGTCGTCCGTGTCCATATCATCCAGTTTAGGCCAAAAGAAGTTGGTTATCATCGACCTGTAGCGCTCCCTATTGACGGTTAGGGCCGCCCCAGCTTCGTTCTCGAAAAAGTACGGACCGATGATGCCGCCGGCCCAAAATCCAGACCAAACAATGACTTTCTGGGGATGCATTGCCACTTGGTGGACCTCGTGTGGGTTGTTCTCACTCCAAATGCGGCAATTTTGCTTGTTCACATCGCGACCGTAAAATGGGCGAAGTGCGCGGAACGTTGCTCGAACTGATGACCCATTTTCGTAAAACAATTTAATAATTTGCACGTGCTCCTCGACACTAAAACTTGATATGGTAATTTGGGGTTATATACTGAACAAATGACAGCAACTTTGACAGCTTTACCTCGAACAACATGGCCGCACCCTTCCGGCAAACTTCGCGCGTCCCTATTGGCGGACCCTTTAGTATTTACACCAGCGTGCAGATTCCTTATGTGCTCATTTCTTATGATTAACTTAGTAAGCGGATTTGCACAAGGTAAAATGGCAGGAAATTTCTGAGAAAATGTCAACTTATAATATTTTAATCTACCACCCACTCGAATTATGGCATTTTCTTGGTCTTAAAAGGGTGATAATTAGAGAGCGGATTTCTAGCATTATGCTTATCCCTAATATTAATAGCATCGAAAAAATTTCTTAATATCTATACGAATCTTCAAGAATGTGATTACTTAGCGCTAAGTTTTTTTGTGCTTTTTTGCTTATTTTGACTTTTTGTGCTTATTTTGATTTTTTATGCTTATTTTCATGCTTTTTTAGATTCTGATGCTTATTTGGAGCATTTTCTTAAACATTTAAAAAACATTTAATAAAAATTTCACGCTGATATTAAATTAATGTGCTAATATAGAGAATTTTCGTAAAAATCTGTATCCCATCATTTATAGATTATATTTGTATTACATATTTTCTTCGTGTCTTTTGACAACATAATTGTTTAAAATCTTCATAATATGATACAATAATTATAATGAATTTTATTATTCAAATGTAGGATGAAATAAAACACGATTTTCTATGTTTTTTACCACGGTATATTATTATTTTATTATTAATAAATATTAGTACAAATTACCAACGGGGGGTTCCCCTTTCTAATAATACCCGATATATATTGATACTATTCGCCTCTTTGGTATCGTAAATCGTTACATTGTTTTACATTAAAAGAGCGCGATTCACATTTCTTAGTTTAATTAATAATATTTCTTGTCTTACTTGGTTTAAATGTAAAAGATATAGACCGAAACTGTTTACACGTCGCATGTAAATCCTAAATTTTTAGTGATTGCTGATAAATTACCAATTTATTATAATTCGATCAATTATACATAAGGTATTTTTTTTGATTTTAGGAATAATATATGCATTCTTTTAAATTAATTTATTCCTGATTTTTGTTGTAATTAAATTAGTAAATGAAAATTGATAATCTACGTTGGATTCATTTGTTCAGAAAATTAAAAAAACACGATTTTTCAACAAATAAAGATCGATCTATGTCAACAGTCAATTTAAATCATCCATCTACATCTTCATTGACATTTAGCAGTAGAAATCTTCACTAGGTTGTTCCCATCATGAGAAAAAGAAGCATACAACATGTACATATAGTAATGTTGAAATTTACATTCATATAGTTAAATTTAGTAATATTAATGAAATTGAGAAATTTCGAATTTTAAATTGTAAAAGATACTTTTGTTTTACCCTATTCTGTACATAAAAAGGAGGAAGGATATTAAATATTACTTGTCTGGAAAACATTTTAGACAATTTAATTGGTTAAACTTTTCTAATCATTTAAACAGATTCTTTTGCAAATATTGCTTCTTTTTTACAAAATTTGGTGGGTTGCACCAACAAGTGCCATTGCAAAAATAAGTATCTCAGACAGTATCTCAATATTCTAAATTATCAGGTAAAAATGTTGTGTTATAAAAATATTACCATAAAAATTCAATTGTTTATGCGAAATTGTTTTATAAAATCACGAGATATAAGAAATAAATTAAATATGGAAAGACTTCGACAAATTGAAGAAAATAGACATAGATTAAAACCAATAATCAAAAGTATCATATTTAGGGGAAACAAAATATTCCCTTACGAGATCATCGTGCTGCTGGTTCTCTCTTAAATACAAAATCTATTACAAACGAGGGCAATTTTTGTGAAATTCTACATTTCGAATTGCATCTGGTGACAACTTTAAAAAATCATTTGGAAAACCATTAAACATATTTCACAAATGTCTCTTGAAATACAGTGACTTTGAGTAAATAGAATAAATAAAATTAATCTTGCTCTAATAACTTTATAAATAACACTATTGATGTTTTATCCAACAAGGGGAAAAATACTGCCACATCTTTTAAACAATTTATAATGATGCAGTCAATATTTTAAACGAATTACAAATTTAAATGACAAAACCGCGAATTACCAAATGCCAGAGGAATAGACCAAACCTGGATAAACCTATTATAGCAGATTATTTTTATTTATCTTTTTCCCTTTTATCCATTATGGGTGTCAGACTTATTATCTACAATATGTCTCAGTTAATTTCTTTTACACTTCTTTATCACTGTTGCGTAGCTTGTGCTATTTTCTTATTTCTTTCCATTCTATTCCTTTTCTTTCCGCTGCTTGATGCTTGATGTACTTGCTCGTTCCAACCCTTGGTCTTCCTAATTCCCTCTATCTTTCTTAGGTATCTCATTTCCATTGCATTGGTTTTTTTGTTATTACTCTCTATGGTTACTCACGATTCACTACTATAGTCCATCCGTTGGATCTTCCGTCCTACGTCACAAACTATCGCTTCAAAAAACGAAAGTTTTACAGTGGGTTCTTTTTCTAACGCATTTGGTTTACTTTATCAGACTGAATGTTTTTGTGTCGTTTCTCGAAGCGATATTTTGTGACGTAGGACGGAACATCCAACGGATGGACTATATATAGCGGCTAATGTCTTTTATATACTTCTGTTTTTTATTGTTTTTGCAATCTCTTTTTTCTCTAAGAATGTTTTCTTTATTGTGTTGTTCCTGCTTTGCCTAGTTTTTCATCTTTTTCTGATTCTATCTTCCCTGTTTCCTCTATTGTTGATCCCAGGTATTTAACCCTATTTTGTGATTGCTCTCTTTTGATTATATTATATTTATCTTTTCCAGCTCTTTTTTTAATATTTCCAGGTTTTCTTCTGAATCTGCTATTAATGTTATGTCGTCGGCAAACATTAATACATATTTGCATTTTTAATAGTTTTTAATATTTCTATACCCTATCTTTGTGCTTTCGGCTCTTTGTTTGCTATTTCTTATTGCTTCGTCATTAAGTGATGCAAATAGTAACGGGGTTAATATACATCCTTGTCTCAGTCCTGTTTTGGTCTTGAACTCCTCTGATTATTTATTTCCTATTCTTACTTTATTTTTGTTATTTCTTTATTATATTTATAATGCTTTTTTGTCCTTCTTGTCTCGAGTATATGCCATATGTCCTCTCTTCTTACCCTGTAATACGCTTTTTAGGTTGATGAAGCATATGTGTAAATCTTTTCCCTTTTTAATCATCTTTTCTGTTAATTGTCTCATTATGTATATTAAATCTTGTTTGCTTCTATTTTTCTGAATCCGTGTTGTTCTTCTCCCAGCTGTAATAATACGCTTTTTTAGGTTGATGAAGCATATGTGTAAATCTTTTCCCTTTTTAATCATCTTTTCTGTTAATTGTCTCATTATGTATATTAAATCTTGTTTGCTTCTATTTTTCTGAATCCGTGTTGTTCTTCTCCCAGCTGTTGATCTAATTTTCCTCTTATTCTTGCTCCTATTAACCTAGTAAAAATTTTCCCTGGTTTGATTGTGAGTGTAATACCTCTGTAGTTATCATATATTTTTGTGTCTCCTTTTTCTGTATGGATATTATAATTCCCTTGTTCCATTCCTCGGGTATCTTGTGATTTTTGATAATGTCATTTACTATTTCCAAGAATTCTTCCTTCCCCTTTCCCCATATATTTCATTATTTCGGCTGTGATGTCATCTATACCTGGAGATTTTCCTAGTTTTATTTTTTTGATTGCTGCCTCCAGTTCTTCGATTCTTATTTCGTTGATTCCTCCATTTATTTCACTTTCTATATCTCCGTGCTGGTCTGTTTTGGTTATTTCATTAAAGAATTATTTCCATCTTTCTAATATCTTCTTTTCTTCTGTTATTATATTTACGTTTTTATATTTTATACTTGGCTGGGTTAATGCATTTTAATTGCTCATTTGTTTAATAGTGCTGTTAAACATCTTTTTGTTTTCTGTGAACGTTTCTTTCAGTTTCTTAACGAACTGCTCCCAGGATTGCTTTTTTCCTATCTTGAATTTTTGTTCCACATTTTTATTTGCTATTATATATCTTCTATAATCTTATTCTTTCTTTGTTTCCTTGTTTAAGTTTTCCAATTCTCTTCTTTTGTTTTTACAAATTGTTTTACCTCTTCTGACTATCACCGGTTTTTCTTCCTCTGTTTGTTTGATATAGTGATTGTTTCACATCTTTCTTGGGCTGCTTCACTTATGATTTCTTTGATCTTTTTCTTTTCTCCTTCTATTTTGTCTTTTTCTCTATTTTTGATTCCTAGTTTCTTTCTTTTCAATTTTTGGCTTTATGTGTTTTTTTATTATTGTTTTCGACTTCGTATACTTCAAGTTTTCAGCTTCTGTGTTAATTTATATTTTTACCAAGTAGTGGTCGCTCCCTATTTCAGCTTGTCTTATTACTTTAACATCTTTCACCTTTTCCATTCTTCTGCGTCTATTAAGGAGTAGTCTTTTATTTCTCTTTTCTTAGTCTAACTTCTCTAGTGTGTTTATGTATGTATTTGAATTTTGTGTTTGTCACAATGAGGTTGTTTGCTATACATAATTCTATAATTGTTTTTCCATTTTCGTTTCTGTTCTCATCTCCATACTTTCCCCTGTATATTTTTTACTCTCTCTCTTCTTTTATTTCTTTGTCATTTCTCTCATGGAGTCTTTAAACATGCTCTTTAATTCCTCCATTATCACATCATTCTTAGATATATTTAGATTTTCCTTCTCCGTGGGTTTTTTTTTCTGTTTTCACCTTCCTTTGTTTTATTTTTGTATCCTGTTGTTATGACAACGTTTTGTTTCACTGCTTCGTTTTTCTATCTTTTTCTATTCTCCATTGCTCATTTGGAATCCTTGGAATCCATAATTAGGGCTGTCGATATCTCTTTCTCTTTTTGTACTCATTTGTTTCTTTATTTTCCACTTCCTGTTAGTTTTATATATTTTAACACTACTTATTTACTTTTTTATGAACTTTTGCATGTACGTGGTTCGCTGTTTTAAGTTCCTCTGAACTGAACAGAGGATTATTATCGAATTAATATATATTTACCCTCTCCTGAATAATATTATTACAGATCTGCAATCAGGCCCGCCGGGTGCGGGTGTGCAAGGTGTGCGCCGCACACGGGCGCAAATGCAAGGGGGCGGCAAATTCAGGAATCTCCTCATCGATTTCATTGACATAATTTGATAATTCACTATGATTTGTTTTATTATGTCACCACAAGACATCTATTGATCTATATCGAAAATAAATGGCAATTGAATAATTCGACGCGGGGACTTCCCCGTTGTTCCATACCGGACAATAATTTTACATTCAGGGGAATGCCCATGACTTGCCGTGTCAATTGCGTCTCGAAATATTCATTCTTCAGTCACTTGTTTTCACGTAACATAGTGTCATATCTAAATATATATCTTTCACTCCAAGTAGTCTGTCTGATTTGAGTGGTTGTCCGGATTGGCAACTTTTATTATTAACCTTGAAAAGACATGAAACCAGCAATTTCACAATAAAAATGTAAAATCATGCGTGCAATTAAATAATATAATCAAAACTAAGACTATGGAAAGAATTATTGCCGTTATAAAGTTTTTATCACGTCAATGTCTGGCTTTTCGAGGTTCTTCGAAACATCTTTTTAAGCATGATAACGGTAATTTTCTAAAAGCAATAGAAATAACTTCTTTTGATTCAGTTATGCGGAAACATATTTGCAGAATTGAATTGAAATCTAATTTTAGTCGGAAGGGTATGGCTCACTATTTAGGGGATCAAATACAAAATGAAATTATTGAATTACTCGGCACAGCGATAAAAAATGTATTTTGGGCAAAGTTAGAGAATCAAAATATTTTCCTGTCATATTAGACTGTACACCAGATGCATTCAGAACAAATAACCGTAATTCTTAGATATGTTTATCTAAACAATACAGATAAAAAATGCGAACACAGTCACCAGTTCAACTGGCGTGGGTTTGTTAAATTTTGTTTTGAAGTTATTTTCACAATTAAACCTTGATATTCAAAATTTGCGCGGGCAAGGTTATGATAATGGTTCTAACATGCGTGGAAAACAATGGGTTGCAGAAAAAGATTTTGGAAATCAATCATCGTGCATTTTAAGTCCCATGCTCAGCTCATAGTTTAAACTTAGTAGTCAATGATGCAGTAAATATTTCGCACCAAATTATCAATTTTTTCGACATAATTCAAGAAATCTATGTTTTCTTTTCATTGTCTACAAAAAGATGGTCGATAATTTGCAAACGTTTACCAGATTTAAAATTAAAAACATTGAGTACTACGCGATGGTTCAGCAGAATTGACGCGATCAAACCATTACGCTATCATCTAGAAAATATATTTGATGCTCTGTTTGAAAAATCTGAAAATACGTCTGAGTGGGATAGTGCCACAATACACAAAGCGCATTCGCTCGCTTCAAAGGTTCAAAATTATAAATTTATATGCTCTGTGGTAGTTTGGTACGAAATTAATTATTTAAGTAAAATGTTGCAAAGTCCTACAATGAATATTCCAATATGTATACATTTGCTAAATAATTTGATCGATAAATTAACAAATAATCGCACGGATGAACATTTTGAAATTATTTTACAAGAAGCTACCGAAATTGCACAAAAACTAAATGCTGGAACAAACATCCCACCATTAAGTACACTTCGTCCAAGAAGAAAACCGACATAATTTCAGTATGAACAACGCGATGAAGTTATATTAGTCCCGAAAATCAATTACAAAGAAGAGTTTTTTTAGAATTTTAGATCAGACATTAACTTCCTTAAAAATAGATTTGAAGAGTTAAAAGCTTTAGACAACGTGTTTGGCTTTCTTTGTAGTTCATTATTTAGTAGCCCCAAGGAATAATTGATGAAACATTGTAAAGATTTACATCTGAAACTCAAAGACGATTCGAGAAATGAAGGTATTGATTTGTACAATGAAATTAACGCCTTGAAGTTACATTTTATAGAAAATCAGTCTACCGATCCACATACAGTTTTGCAATATCTTTACACAAATAATTTAAAGTTAACTTTTCCAAACACATCAGTAGCATTAAGAATATTCCTTACTCTACCAGTTATAGTTGTATCTGGAGAAAGATCTTTTTCTAAGTTAAAATTGATTAAGAATGATTTAAGGTCAACTATGCATCAACCAAGACTGAGTAATTTATCTATTATTTCGATAGGATCTGAAATATTAGATAGTTTAGATACTAGACAAATAATAGCTGATTTCGCATGTGTAAAAGCAAGAAAAGTTAAATTTTTATAGGTACTTGCTTGTACAGTTAAGTTATATTTTAGACTTTAAAATAAATTGTTTGGTTATTATAGCTGTTTTTTATTCAATCCCTTAACTACCTAATCAAATTCAAGTTCGATAAAAATAGAATAGAGGAGGGGCGGTCCTGACAGTTTCGCACACGGGCGCTCAAGCGGCTAGCGGCGGGTCTGTCTGCAATACAGATTTAATAAAGACACGATGAATTTGTTCAAATTTAACACAACAATACCTAGTGTTTTATTGATAACAAACTGGCGAAGATTTAGATGTCACTTCAAAATCTGTTGCAACATATTTAAATAAAATTTTACCTGAAAACGTAACATGTGCAATAGCAATTAAGTCTGAATTGGCATTTTGGAAATTACAATGGCAAAAGAAAAAGAAAATCAAATAACAATTACCAGAAAATGCTTTAGATGTATACAGAAAATATGACCCGAATATTTACTGAACATAAAAATAATTTTACAAATATTATGTACTCTTCCTGTTAGCATTGCTTCTGCAGAAAGAAGTTTTTCTGCACTGAAAAGATTCAAATGGTAGCTGCGAGCCACTATGTCTCAAAAAAGTCTAACCGAGTTAGCTGTATTACTTATTCATTGATATATGGATATTAATATTGACAATATTATTAAAAACCAAAGAAAATCGTTTTTTTAATAAATTTAGTTACAAAAATCTGTTTCAAATTTTACAAAATATATTATTATGATTTTATATGTGCTATATTTATTTCGGGTGTGATATTATTTTGTTTATATTTAAAAATAATAGAATTTTATTTATTTATGGAATGAAAAAATATTTTCATTTTTTCAAATTACCCCCCCCTAAGCCTTTTTTACGCCCTTGTAATCAGGTGTTCTGCAACCGTATCAATTTTCTACTCTCGGCAAAAATACGGATGGGACGACTGGAGCATATTTACCGTTTTTGTTAATTTTCATATGCAAACTCGCATTCATAAACTATTGAATTGACATTCCAAAAACTTTGCTTATTTATCAAAAATTATTATATGCGTGAATCGTATTAACCTGGAGAATCACAGATAAATTATATTATATAATTCACATGTATATTTAACCCATAATGCAAAAGGTGAAAACCACAATACAAGAATTAATTAGAGACTATCCAGAATTAACAAGTGAAAATTATACATTATTTTGTAAGGCATGTTTAAAAATAGTAAGTTTTATTTTAGTTCTCAACTGCATCCTAACTGGTCAAGACTTGTATGTAAAACATGTTATAACAACACTACATCAAGAACATTTGAAAAAGTTCAAAGTTGAACTAAAAAAACAGCAAAATTTCACAATCTTTAGCATCTTCAACAAACGATGTACAATTTAAATTAAATTTACATTTTTGCAAAATACTTTTAAATTCGAATATCCCTTTAAGAAAATTACAAAATAATGCATTTAAATCTTTCTTGGGAAAATATTGTAAAATGCGCATTCCCGAGAAAAAATTATGTAGCTCTTGCGTAGTATGAAACCATACAAAAAATTAAAGATATTATTAACAATAGTTATATGTGATGATGAAACCACAGACGCTTGTTTAATTTAATAATAGGATTTTAACATGAAGACATCCGACCAATAGTATTTTGATATATACAAAAGAATTGAAGAAAACTGATAATAACATTATAGCAAAATTCATAAATGATGGACTGACAAGCTTATTTTTGCCGTAGACAATACCAAGTTACAAAATTATACTTATAATGCATTTTGTGCATTGTACAACCTTAGCACATGGATAGAAACGAATTTCTGAAACTATAAGAATGAAATTTCCATTTTTAGATTTAATTAAATATGGAAAAATAGTTCTTATATTCTTCTGTGAGTGCAATTATTCAAGAAATTATTACCTGATATCTCACTGCCCAATAAACCAGTGCTAACAAAATGGGGAACTTGGCTATATTCTACGATGTACTATGCGAACAATTTTGAAGAATTTAATAAGGTTATATACAACTTTCCCCGGAACGACAAGCAAATCAGTTAATGACTGTCAAACAGTTCTTAAGAAACAAGAGCTTCCTTCAAAACAATTTAGTTACATAAAATCGCGTTTAAATTTTGTGAGCAACACAATCAAATTTTTATAAAAGCAGATTCATTTTAGATAATACCTGCACGCATTGGCCAAGAAATCAAAATAATATCGAAAGAAGTATTCGGTGAAAATGAAGCATTTTTGATATTAAATAAATTAAACTTGATTTTGAATGGCATTTTTCAAATGGATCCAGCTATAATTTAAAATGAAGAGAAGCTTTTTCACTTTCAAAAATTTATTGAGCGTCAGAAGTAATAATTTTTACAATTAAACCCTTAGAACAACATTTAATGATCTACTGTTTTCATGAATAGATTTTAGTTATTTTGAAATGTATACAAAATTACAATTTAATTTTTAAATACTTACATGATATTGTATATTGCGTAAAGAAAGTGTGTTTATTTTAGTTTTAAGCAGAATTTCTATGTAAAATATGTTGATAAACGTGCAACATATTAAGAAAATACAGTTTTCTTTAGTGCTTTTTTCGTGTTTTTATGCTTTTTTTTTACTGTTTTTATGCTTTTTTCCTGTTTTTATGCTTTTTTAATGCTTTTTTTCACTAAATTTTGTGCCTTTTTAAGTGCTTTTTTTCATATTTTTTAAGCTTTTTTATCCGCTCTCTAGTGATAATTGAATTAATTTACTTTTCTTGCTAATCTCCCTACCCGTACTAAGTCTGCAATACTCATCAGAAAAGGCTTGCATTTGTGTTATTTTGACTAATAGTAATGTAGCCTCTTAAATTTCTTTAGCACTCATGGTCCATTAAACGGTTGACTCGTTTTGTTACACGTGTTAATAAACCTTAAAACGTATGCTGTTACACGAGTTAACTTTGATAAAGTTGAAAATTTACTGATTAAGTCGAAATCAATAACTGATGCAAAATATACAACACTGCATTTTGATTTCTGATTTCTGGCAAATTCCTTATTAATTCGAACCTATACTTAACCAAGACGGCCCATTCCACCATAAACTTGAATTAATTAGTTCATATGTCATAAGAGGAGACATGTGACCATTTATTGGGCGTGGTTAATCGTCTTATTTCGGCTACCCTATTGGATACAAATGTTTTAAAACTAGCACCTTCAGCGTGAATCCAGGATATAACGATGCTTGTATCACACCAAAAAGTTTTGTTATAATTTAGATTGCGTACCGCCAATGCATCCTCAACAGCCTTTACGAGTCGGCTTAACAAAAGCGCTCCGCATAGTTCAAGTCGCGGAAGAGATTGATTTTTTAGAGGCGCAACTCTTGATTTCGCGGCCATTAATCTTACCTCCCAAGACCGATTACTTAAAAACGGAAAATCCGTGCATTTCCCAATTTGAGGTACAATCAAAATGTCTCTCGATTTTTAATTCCCTGAGTAATGGTAAACTGCTTCTAAATGTTTTCCAACTGGTATGAATGCTTATTGGAACACTTTCATCCCAACTTAAATTTTGCCTCCACAATTCCTGCATTATAAGTTTTGCAGTTACGATTACAGGATTAATTAGGCCTAGTGGGTCAAACAATTGGGCCGTTTTGGATAGAATGACACGTTTTGTTATACGCGGGTTATTAAACTCACCTATCTTAAATGAAAAAGTGTCTAGATTTACATTCCACTATAACCCTAATACTTTAGCATTCTGATCCTTGTCTTATAAAATAATTGAATCATTAATATCACGCGGAATATTTTCTAGTAAAATTTGTTGATTTGAGTTCCACTTGCTTAACTGGAACCCACCTTTCTTCAATATATTAATTAAAATGTCTCTAATAGTAGTAATTTCATTTAAGTCGTCAGATCCCGTGAGGAGGTCGTCAACGTAAAAATCATTTTTAATAATTTCGCGTTCTTTTAGATAATTAATTCTCTCATCATCAGCAAGTTGAAACAAACAACGAATTGCTAAAACGGACGCCGTGGTAGTGCCATAAGTAACGGTTTGTAACTCATATTTGAGCAACGGTTGACTCGGATCCGAACGCCAGAATATTTTTTTGTATTTAAATGATTCTTTATCTACACGAACTTGTCGGTTCATTTTTACGATATCTCCCAAAAGCACATACAAATATGACCGAAATCTCGTTAATATTGAAAATAAATCCTGCTGAATAACTGGCCCTTTCATTAAAATATCGTTTAAAGAAGACCCACTAGATGTTTTTGATGACGCGTCAAAACAACAAAGTTTAGTAGAGACACTTGATTGGTTGATTACACCGTGGTGAGGTATATAATAAATGTGCTCTTTATTATTATTCTCTGCTAATTTCATGTTGTTTAATTCAATGTATTCTTGCATGAATTCACTATAACCTTTTTTTAGAATTTCATTTTTATTTAATCTATTTGCTAAACTATAAAACCGTTTGATCGCGTTGTCTCTCGAATCCCCTAATTAAGTGCAGCTATCTTTGAAAGGAAGAGATACTGTAAAGCGCCCTGTTTCTTTATCACGCGAATAATTGGCCTTGAAATGATTTTCGCATTTAATTTCTTCCGGATTCAAACATTTTTTATCGTTTCTAACCTCCTCTAACTCCCAAAACCGTTCTAAATTAAAATTTTGTAGAACCGCGACTATATTACATGATTGGTAATTAAATGTAGGTGCGCCTCCACCGAGAACCCAGGCAAAATGAGTTTTATGTAAGATTGGTTTACCAACTCCCAAATCTATTTGCCCTACACATAAAGTGCGCCAATAACCATCCACGTCTATCAATAAATCGATACCCCTCGATATATTAAACATGGGATCAGCTATTTTTATGTTAGATGGAATTTTAAAACTATTTTTATTAAATGAATTATTGGATAACGGGTTGGTAACCTTATTTAAAATTAGACAACGCATTTCCGTTGTAAATTTATTAAATTTTGATTTTAATTTGATCGTACCCATTTCCTTAACTTATAAACAAGCCTCACTTATTCCACCTAATTTGAGATTTATTTTATTTCGAGGAATTTTTAACTTTTCCGCTAATTCCAATGACATCAGGTTTGAATGCGACCCGCTGTCAAGTAAGGCTCTTGAAGTATGTGGTTTCCCGTTTATATCGCGCAATGATCTAAAATTTTGAGTTAACATCCAATAATTTTCTCAACTGAGTGCCCGACTCTTTAATGCGCATAGGTGCTTGTAAAATATTATTTAAATGGAAAAGAATAATTTTATTACCAAAATCATACCGCTCTAATAAAGTTTCCCATGCTTCTTTATAATTACTCCCCGATAAACGAATATCGTTTAATAATTTTGCCGCTTCGCCTTCTAATGATGTAATCCCATACTGTTGTTTCTATAATGAGATCCTTATTTTCGTGGATTAAGGACACGAACATGTCTTTACTGGTCTTTTAAATTGACCGCAAATTTAGGAATGTTTAATTTTGGTAATTCAACATGTTTAATACTTGTTCGACTACTTGAATCACTTGAAGCTTCTCCCGGTATATCTTTTAACTGTTCTGTGAGTTTTCTAAATACTTTAATTGTATCTTCATACAAATCGTCAAAGTCAGTACATTCCTTTTCGCAATTTTCTTCCGTGTGTGCCGCAATTTGTGGCTGAATTTATATATGATAATTTCTATGTCAATCCTTGAATAGGCATTTTTCGCGAGAGTTAATTTTGCTTTTGTTGAATTAATGCTTTAATTTATTATTTATTTATCAATTAACTTTAACAAAAAATACTGATTTATAATTTAAAATAAAATAATTAATAGACTGATTACCAATTGTACCAAATAGAAGCAAGTTAAAATAAAATTTAACGAGGGCCAGGACAACGGTAGGAAAATAATATAGTCGGAGACTAACCTGTTTCCTCCAAAACGTCTGCTGGATTCTCTCGCTGTTTTGTACACGGTGTGGACGACTGTGTATCCCTCCAATAGTCTGCCAAGATTTTCTCTCAGGACGGCGCATGGACACCTTCCACGATGTGCTGCTTCCGTTTTCAAACTCCAAGTCACACGATGAAAATATCACCCTCGAATCCGGTTCAAAGGACCATGCACGTTTTGTCGGTGTTTTATGTGCCTTGTATGAGCACCTGGTTGTAACCATTCGAAGTAGGAAAAAGAACACTTTAAAATTTATTCTTCTATTGGTCTTTACTGTATAGAGTTTAAAATGGTAATGTTAAATATTTAAGAAAATATGTACATAAAATTGGCATGGTAGGGAAGGTCATCCCTTTCTCGGACCCTCTTTGGCCAGCCTCTGGGAAGCAGGTCATGAACCGGGCTTTTTTCCTCCGTGGCCAGGCGCAATTTATAGGAAGGCCCGTTTGAACCGCGAACGGGGCGGCCTTGTCCAAGGGGTGGTCCTGACTTCGGAATTTCCGGTACCGTCTTTCCAAAAGTATTACCATAAAATAGGGTGGAATGTCAATTCGGTAAACAGGCAGTCATTTTCGGTACAAATTACCGCCGAAGCCGAACATCTGGTATAACGTTATTAGTAAATGTTGAAGTTGATGATTAAGTTGTATTTTAATCGCTGAGAGTTTTAATGCTGAGTTGAATTTAATTGTACCTGTATTTATTCTTGATCTAAATTTTCATGTAATTGCTTGGTATTTAAATTGTGTTGTTAAATTCTTATATTTAATATATTATTTTGGAAAGTAATTTACGCCGTTCGAGTATATTATATGATTACTGATTGATTACATCTTTTGTTCGCTGTACATTGCGATTGAGTGAGATGTTATTTGAAATATATTAATGCAATTGGCATTTTAGCAAATTTTATGTATTATTAAAAAGATTTACCTGAAGCAGGATTTGAACCTGCGGCCTCCCGGTTTCTAGCCGAGCACGCTACCAGCTGCGCCATTCAGGCCCAGTGATAGAAACCGAGGCTCTCATCCACCACATGTGTTGCAAGTGCGATTCGTACGCTTCCACAGTCACATGTGGAGAAGGACTCAATCGCGGTGTACAGCGAACAAAAGATGTACTTGGAGTTCAAATACCACGCAAGTCGACTTCGTGCGTCCTTCTATATATATATATATATATATATATATATATATATATATATATATATATATATATTTAGTTTGATGTTTTCGCGGGTATGGTATGTTGTAGCTGGTTTTCGGGTTATACTCCGCGTGGTTTGTAAATTATATTCACGGCGTTTCGATGGTCTCTCTGCCATCTTTTTCAAGTGGTAATACCTTGACCAAACAAGAGTAAACACTTGAAAAAGATGGCAGAGAGACCATCGAAACGTCGTGAATATAATTTACAAACCACGCGGAGTATAACCCGAAAACCAGCTACAACATATATATATATATATATATATATATATCCAAATGGTAACGGACGTAGTGAATATCAACTCTTTGAAATTAACGGTGAGAGAAGTCCAATGTAATGTGTTAGAGTGTAGGGAGCAAAGAATACACGGTGTTGGTTGTGCTCTAGTCCACTATATTGTTATATGTACATGCTAACGTTTCGCACACAACATGTATGCATCCTCAGAGCCTAAAAGGAACAATACGTGAGAGATCTACAGTGGTTAAAATTTAAAAAGTTAACATTAAAATCAATTAAAAGTTACATTTTAACATAAAATAAAATATTGACATTATTAACCTAAAAACTAAATAAAGATAAGACTTACAAGTAAACAATTATACGTGTGTGTCCTACACTATGGAAGACCACATGGCCGCAGCAAGATTTTTTGAGGTTAAGTTCTTTCCCAATACAATTCCTTATTGTGAAAATTGAAGACGTCATGGAAAACTCAACAAATAGAATTTTGAGTAAAATTAACCGAAACATTATAAGTATTTGAAATTTAAAATTGAACTAAATTGATAGAATTAACATGATGTAAAAGATAAGAGAACAATTACTGAAGGTAGACAAACACAAAATGGTCGGTCTTCCGCAATCAGACTGTGAAATGAGCGGTGGAAAGTTTGACATATCGAAATTTCGTCCTAACGAACGCACGAAAGTACGATTCACGCAGGAAAAACCTAAACCCAAGTCCGAGAAGTTAAAGCGGGTAACCGACATATCAAAACCCCTGAGTAAGAACCCCAAGGGAGATAACCTTAATATTGGAAGTGGCATAACCACCCCAATTTCAGGCAACCCCCAAGCAGAACACTCGATAGTAATCGGATAGAGACAAACCAAGGGTGGAATAAGCAAGTGCAATTCCCCAGTCCGTCACTGAGGTGGTTAGGCCTCAGCAACCGAGCGGGGAACGAGAACACAAAAGCAAATCCCACACGTATGGTGAAATACCGAGGTACGGACCTGCTACGTGATGTGAGAGGTGGCTATGACAGAATATATTACCTTCAGTAAGGAGAAATGAAGAAATTAAGTAGAAAATTGAACAAGAGAAAAAAGGTAGAGACAGTTTTATGAAATTAAAAATCAATTTAAAGAGTAAATAAGAGAGAGGAAAGAGGAAAAGAAAATTAGAAATAAAATAAGAATGAG
>OZ018388.1:47726622-48115539 GCA_963969525.1 Ontholestes murinus | reverse complement strand
TGGCGCAGCTGGTAGCGTGCTCGGCTAGAAACCGGGAGGCCGCAGGTTCGAATCCTGCTTCAGGTACATCTTTTTAATAATACATATATATATATATATATATATATATATATATATATATATATATATATGTGTATATATATATATATATATATATATATATATAACGAATAATGATGATGATAGTCACTACTGTTGGATTAGAAGTTTGTCACGCTTAGTAGGGAATCAGTTATCGTTACATAATCATGAAAAATTTATTTGTGACGTGTATTTATTATATTTATAATTCTATTGAAAAAGTTACTAGACATAGGGAAGAAGATTCGAGTAATGTAAACGCTGTTTTATCTGACATAAATTATCGCATAAATAGTCTAGGTAAAGAATTGATGTCTAATATTTTATAATTTGAGAACTACGAGAGACCGGTTAAAATTCCATTTGTTGTCTAAATTGATTTTGAAGCATTATTGTGTCCAGTAGAGTTAATAATAATGTAATGGATTATGAATCATATACTCTGAAGTGCTTTCGGCGCGAACCATATGCTTTTGCATATTATATAAAATGTAGTTTAAAAAATATATCTGGATCTGATCAAGTCATTGACCAGAGCGCTTAGGCCTCACTAGGCCCGTCGTGCCCCCTTAAGTGATAGAACAACGCCACCCAATGTGGCGAGCAAAGGACAGCACAACGCTTGGAGGGTTATCCCTTATGTTGGCCATGTTCGGCCAGAGCTCCCCTAGCATGGACTCTCTAAGGTGGGCAAGAGCCGGGCAGGTGGTTACCACATGTTCCACTGTCTCGTCCTCTTTTTCACATGCTCTACATATGGGGGTTTCCACCAGTCCCATAGTAAACAAGTGTTTCCTTAGCTGACAGTGACCCGTGACTGTCAGTGGGAAAAATAGAGTCCACACTGGAGTGCATCGTGGATTTAGTTCTAGCAATGGGGAATGCGGAAAACTTCAAATTACTTAAACTTCACAAGCGACCTGGGTGGATTGGGATTACCTGCTGCAACGAAGCTATGCAACGAAGCTATGGCATGAAGTTGCATTAGGCTCAGATCGTCCCCTGGGAGGGTACAACTCTAAAAGTCGTTGAAGCGGAGAAAATGCTGCAATACGGTATCCTAGTGGGATATTTTCCGGGCAATCAGGAGTACAGGGTCGACCGCATCCTGCAACTGTTTGCAGTCCAGAATTGGTGTAATGCCTAATGAAGGTCTTAAGAAGGGTAACCGCCGGACCCACTCATGAGGTTACCTTCTCTGTGGATGCTAGGTCCATGGAAAGTGGAAAGTACTCAATTACCTCGCTGGGTATTGTTGATGAAGGGGCATCTCCAAAGAGGCCTTGCATCCGGGAAAAAACTGATTCAACAGGAGCCAATAAGCCTCCGGGGATCAGGAAGGCTCCAAGGGAAAGCTCGACCAAGAGATCACCCAAAAAGCTGGCTGATGTGCGTCTAGAGGTCGGGGATATGTGTCAGAACAAACTGAAGGTTGCCAAATCAACTTGTACTGGTGCCGCAGAAATGAGAAGCATCTCATCATGGGAACGTTAATTGGCACCACACAGTATGGGGCAGCTCAGATATTAATAATAGGGGTAAGTACCTTCTACCCTCTTTACCTCCTAGTAAAGGAACCATCTGGTACACAGACGGGGCCAAAAATACTAAAGGAACCGGGGCTGATATCTATGGAGGCTGCAACCGGAGCAAACAATTCGCGATTGCTCTGGGGAAGCATTGTTGGAGACAACAAGAGAAACACAGCTAGTATGGATACCCAAGGACCAAAAAATTATTGGACACTTTGGGGCCGACTTGCTGGCTAAACAAGGAGCAGCAGGTGAATTCATAGGACCTGAACCCACTTTCAGTATACCTCATGAAACCGGGAAGGAAATAACTCTAAGCGACACCACCTCGTGAGGATAAAAAAAGTACATTCTTAATTATGTATGCGCTAGAGATACCATCGTAGCAGTCTATGAGAAAATCTGCCCGAAAGAAAAGTAAACTTCTCGAGAAATATTCCTTGGTGAAACAGGGAATTGGATCACCTCAGGTCGTGCGCTAGGAAATCCTTCAACAGAGTCAAGAAAACAGGCAACTGGTCAGCCTACAGGCAGGCTCTGACTGAATTCAATAAGCAACTCAGGGAGTCTAAGCTAAAGGCTTGGAAGGCCTACTGCGAGGGAATCGACAATTTGACCCCAGAAACTAGACTCCGAAAGGTCATATCAATGATTCATACCAATGCGGTCGGCATCTTAAAAAAAACTGACGGTAGTCACACCAAGGATCAACAGGAAAGTTTAGAACCACTTCTAGGTACTCATTTTCCGGGATCAAAAAGACACACATAAACAGCTTATGACAACACCTCATTCTCAGCATTAAAACGAGCGTCTATCCTTATATATTTCCATGATGCTTCAAAACCGACTAGTAACGGCTTTTCTAGCAGGATCTACAGACTGTACAAAGGGATGTCTTCAGGGGAAGTTCTATCCCGCACACTATGCATGCAAAGGTCAGATGACATCGCCGTAATAATCAGGGGCAAGCAAGAAGGCATTCTTACAATCCTAAAAAAGCACTGAATAGCATTAATAACTAAGGTGTTTGGGAAGGGCGAAGTACTCACCCTGAAAGAAACTAAACTAACTAAACTAAACTGGGAGGCTCATCTGACAGAAATATCTAAAAAGCATACATAGCCATCTGGAAATGGAGACGAGCTGTGAGAAAAGATCACGTTCGATGAAGCGCTATTTTGAGAGCGACAGGAGCCATGAGAACAACACCAACATCGGCTATGGAAGCCTTACTTCACCTGCCACACTTTGACAAATTTATCATAGAACAGGCTGCAGCTTTGGCTATAAGGCTTCAGATGTATGGTTTCTAAGCAATGGAGGATGTTAACACCAAACTTAGAGGATTTCAGGACAAGAAATCCCGACATTATAATGCCAGTGGACAATATCCCCCGAAAATTCATATTCAGTAGAAAACTTCAAATAGACCTGAGATATGAAGGAGTACGAAGCAAGCACAAATTTTGTGCAAAAACCTTACGCGAGAAAATAGTACTGTACTAGGTAAAACAATGACACCAATAACGGAAGAACTATATACAACAGAGGCAATATCTAACAAGAAGATCAAGGGAAAAACATATATGTCATAACGGATAGCAGAGCAGTAATTTTGTCCATTGCTAATTGTAAAATTACCTCAGCATTAACGCTGGAATGTTGCAAAGCTTTTAACCCGAGACAAAGATTTCTGTCAGTCTCACCAAGGACACTACGGTGTTCCAAGCAGAGGCGATAGCTCTTCACCACTGCACAAGAGAAATAGCAAGACAAGACACCAAAAGTAGGTCAATTGCTATATTTTCCGACAGCCAGGCGCTACTAAGAGCACTAAGCTCCACACAGGTCGAATCTAAGCTAGTGTGGGACTGTATACGCGCTCATAACCAACTTGGCTGTCACAAAAAAGTAACAATCACATGGGTCCCAGGACACGGAGGACATCCGGGGAATGACATAGCAGACGAATTGGCCAAACAAGGCTCGTCAAAAGCAGTAATTGGCCCGGAACCCTCTTGCGGAATCTCCAAAACCGCAGTCAAGCGATCCATAAAAAAATGGGTGGAGACACAGGCCCATGCCCGGTGGACGAACTCACCAGGACAGAGACAGGCGAAACAGTTCCTTAAGAAACAATCGCCAAAATTCACGACCGAACTCCTGAACCAAGACAGGAAAATGGTCAAAACAATAGTAGGCCTGATAACAGGACACTGGAAGCTCAACAAACATATGAGCAAAATAGGCCTGGTGGAAGAAGCATCATGCAGATTCTGCCTAGAGGAAGAAGAGGACTCGTTCAAAAGCTAGGCACTACAAACCCAAGCGTGGAGGCTTATACCCAAGTCCCTCTGGCAGGGCTAATAGGACTAATCAAAGAGGCAAAGCTAGAGCTGGTCATCTGAGATAAACAGGGATCGACAATAGACCTGGAAAAGTTGGGGTGGAATAGGCGCTGGTGCCACCCATACAACATCTAATCTAATCTGCAAAGCTTTGGAAGAAGTGGCTCGTGACAACAAGGTGACGCTACGCTGGGTAAAAGGACACAACAATAGCAGAGGTAACAGAATAACAGATGCCCTTGCAATGAACACCAAAACCTATGAAAGGTTGTAGATCTCCTAGTAGGACACTGTAATTTAAGATCGTACCTAAATAGACTGTGAGTACAATCTAGTCCTACCTGCAGAGGGTGTAAATAGGAAGAGGAAACTGCTGACAATGTACTTCTAGACTGCCTGGTGTTATCCAACCTGCGTAAATGCACAATGGTAAAGGGATGTCTAAAGTCATCAGACATCCTGCAGTCTTGGGGTTTGCCAATGCCTTGAGTTAGCTTGACCCTAGCAAGGATTGAAAACTCAGATGGGAGGAGATACAATGGGCTCACAGGGCGGAACTATCTAGCCTCCCTTAATACCTTAATTTTTTTTATTCACTTTTAGGAGGAACTTCTGATAGTTAATGTCAGCATGACAGATATATAGTATATAAGATAAATTGTGTGGACTCGCGATTGATTTTTTTAAAAACGGTTTATTTTCAAAACTACAACTATTTACATTACTCAATTATGAATTAAAATATACAGAGAATAATAATACGTGAAGCGTGAATACGGTTACAATAATAATAAATGAAAATGCATGCGGATAATCTACTTATATAAACTAAAACTACAGACAAAGCATTATGACATATGGCAATGATGTCATCTAAAACTAAGCATAAATTAATAATATTAATTTCTAAAGTTAATGCTTCTTGCGCTACACTCCTGATGGAAACAGATATTAATATTAGGTGGTGAGTAATAGTTGTTTTGTTCCATAATGTTTTTATTCTCAGTTGCCTGACACGTGTTTCGGTCTTCGCAAACAATATCAAAGTTAAACTGTTTAACTTTGATAATGGCCTGGTAATTTAAAAGAAGATCATCGCTGTATTAGATTTCTTGTTAATACCCAAGCATATGTCTCTTAGAGGCCATGATTTTGAGTTATTTTTTGACTTGAGCATTACTTTTACGTTAGGAATTATTGTTACATATTCGGACTTAGATTTCAGTGGGATACGATTCATTTTATAGAAATCGAAGGAATGTAATATAATTAATTGGTAAGGATAGAATATAATACATTTTTGATTGTTTAATTTTGCAATCTACTGATATCGCGGATTCAAAATCTAAAATATAAAATATTTTTTTAGTAATTTTTCATCATAGTGAAAGGAAATTCTTTTTAGTTCATTAAATAAATCTTGTGGCCTAATATATCAGGACTAATCATTTTTAATTTGCAGAATGTTAATGAGTTAACAATTTCTGCCAAAATATTCTCGATTGTTCCGAAAAGTGAAACAAGTCGATTGTACGGATCTTTAGCGAATAGAACATGTTGGTGGTCTATTTCCTCTTTATAAATTGCGTGTAATTGCATAATTCTAGCTTTCAGTATATTTTAGTTGTGTGCGATGTCTCCGACTGTTTCGTTGAAATTTTGAACTATTTTTTCATTTATGCTGTACCCAAACTTTAGTTGATTCTGGAGGTTGTTTTGATCATCGATTAAAGGTTTCAGGATTCTATTAATTTTCTCTTCATCGCGAGCGTCCATATTTCCGCCAATTGTTTTAATGATAGTTCCTACACCATTAATCAAACCTCTTTTTACAATTTTTCCGGCGCTTAATTCTATCGTTTTAATTTAATAAATAATTTCTCGTAATTTTCGAATTCATTTTTAAATTTTGATATATTTTTCGTGGTCTCCCTTATGAATTGATACTAACGATTGAAATCTTTGACTTCTTCATATACAGGACTTACATGGTAATGGTGTACGAAAACATGTTTTGTTCTTTCTAATTTCGCTACTCGTACTTTTATAGGTAGCAATCCCGTATTTTTCAAAATGTCCCTGATTTCAGAAGAAATCACAGGAATGACGAAGATTAGCCAAAAAGTGATTAAATTGTATGTCAGACTAATTTTGAAAATTTCACTTTAATCTGGTTTGGGTGTGCCAAGATAAATGTTTATTGCTATGCCTGAACATATATAACTTAACATGGTTTTTACTACACCATAATTTAGGTAGTTTAAACCGCAGCCTAATTTAGGGATCGCTAATTTGGTTATCTTTTTATTCGAACAAAATTGTTTGAGGGTAATTAAGGTTTTTAATAGACCTCCAGGATAGGTTTATCAAAATAAATTTCTTTAGTAATTAGGTAAAAATAAATATATGGTCTTCTTCGAGGTGACAAAGGAAATGCAACTGAGGGTTCTGTCTAGACAATTCTTTTACTCTGTTAAATCTTAACTTAAAATCTTGAGCAATGTCTGCACTCATTTAAAGGTCTTAGCTCACACAATGGGCCAGTGAGTAATGTAATGGAGCAAGGAACAAATCATCATTAATTTCTTGTATGTTTTGGTTTTCGGTTATTCTATTGTTATTGAAACGATTCATAAAAATTTAAAAGTCTACAATATTTCCAAAAATAACTTTCTTTGCTCTTGGTCTTTTAATGTTCCCTAAATGAATTTTGCTTGATTGGTTGCCGTGGTTATTCTCAATTTCTGCTGTTTTGCCATCATGTTTTAATTTCGACTGGTCTCTTTTTATAAGAATCTTGATTATTTAGGAGCCTTATATGTTCGATAATGGTTGAATGAACACGTTCTATTATTCCGTTAGATTCTGGATGTTGTGAACTAATAAAATGAATTTTGATTTTATGAATTTCCAAAAGTTCTCTAATAATGGTGTTTTTAAATTCGAAGTGATTATCAGTTGTAATATCCCACGCCATATGCGGAGGGTTGTTACTTAAAAGCAACGTGTTTGACGAAACTTATTAAATTATAAGTATTTATCAATGTTTTAGGGATATTCGGTTCGAACATTTCTTGCAAGTAAATTATTTATTCAACATTATCTATTAAAAATACAATTATTGAACAGTAAATTTTGAACGTGACATTTCGATGGATTGATTACTAGCCACATTGAAATATTATGTGCAAGTGTTTATTTTGCTTAGCAACGTCATAACATCGGCCATAAGTTCCAATAAGGTGTTTTAGTTAAAGTTTATGTCAATTGGTTATTTTTGCACACGTGACTCAGAATTAAGCAATTGGGTGCTAATTTCAGCAAGAAATGTTGGGGATCCATGATGACAAAAGAATTTAATTAAGTTGTTTGCTACTTCGAAATGAATCGATTATAATAAGGAATTGTGTACTTTCAGGGGCAATATAATCTATGTGAATTATTAAAAATGGCTTCATAGCCATTGGGGTATTTACGTAAAGGTTGCAATTTGTCAAATTGCCTTTTAAAATTTGATTTTTTTATTCTTTTAAATATTTATGTTTATTGAAAAAATGATAATATCTATGTAAATCAAACAGTGTTTATTTTGATTACCGCGTAAAATTTCGTGTGGAAATGTAGCAGGGGCTTCCACACATAATTATATAAGTTATTATAGTCCAGATAACTTTCCTGATGTCTACTTCACATTTGATGAAAGTTGAGAGCGACAAATGTATGCCCATCACATAGTAATACACTTTTGTTTTTGTACATTCACTATTTAGAGGTCGATTCTAGAATATTACTTATGTTTGGTATTATTGTCAGGTATTCTGATTGAATTTTTGTGGGTATTGAATTTAGAGAGTAAAGATCAAAAAATTTGTTTCAAATATTGGAATTGTTATAAAATATATGATTGTCATTCCTTTTATTATGCAATTTACTTTCGATATGAATTAGGCATATGGTTTGTAGGATATCATGAAATTCGGATTGCTTTATTTAACTAGGGTAAATTATATGTAAATTAGAGAACATAATTGAGTTTTCAACAGTTTGTAAAATGTTTTGTATTGTAGTGTACGACGTTATTAGTTGGTTAAACATGTCTTTGATAAATAATACAATAACAGAATATTTTTTATTATGTTCAATATTCTTTAATGTTTTATTAAATTATTTATGATTTCAATGTTAAGGCTATACCCGAATTTAATTTGATTTTAAATTTGATTTTGATTATTTTTTAGAATATTCTTTAGTTTAATAGCTTGCGTTACTGCGACCATGGCGGACCTGAAACGGAATCATCGGTTTTAATTTCCCCTAAACTATTATTGATGTTTATTTCTGAATTGCCTAAAATGTATTTCAAATAAATTGGAATATACAGGGTGGCCCACAAAATTTTGGTGAATTAAGGTTAAACAATTTTAAATGGCCAGGGAATTTTCCCCTTTCCTCGGGGCTCTATAAGCAGTGTTGCGAGTTTCGCGAAAATGCAAACGCACGTGTATTTACTCGTGTCATCTGCATATGTTGCATATATGCAATTGGCGAAATTGCTGATGAACTCTGGGCATCTTTTAATTTAAAAGGGGAACCAATTATCTGATTTGCATAATAAAATTGTAATGTCATTGCTCAGTTATTTTAACAAAATAACAATAAAATTTCATTTTCTAATCAATAATCAAGTGTTCTACAACCGTATCAATTTTCCACTCTCGCATAAAATAAGGATGGGAAGACTGGCGCATATGTATAGTTTTCGTTAATTTTCATATTGAAACTCGCATTCATAAACCTTACTGTTGTATTGACATTCCTAAAACATTGTAACTTTGCTTATTTATCAAAAATTACTATATGCCTATATCGTATTAACGTGGGGAATAACAGACAAATTTTATTTATAATTAATAAATGTATTCACGGATGGCTCTATCGCGGGTATGTTAATTATGTTTATTTATAAACCCATAATGGCAAAGGTGAAACCCACGGTACAAGAATGGATTAGAGACTATCCAAAATTAAGAAGTGAAAATAATACATTATTTTGTAACATGTCTTACTACCTAGTCAATACTTTTATGTAAAACATGTAAAAACAACACAATATCAAGAACGTTTAAAAAGTTCAAAGCTGAATTAAAAAAAAACAATATACAATTTCACATTCTTTAGTATCATCTTTAATAAACGATGGACAATTTAGGTTTGTGCAAAATACTTTTAAATTCGAATATCCCTTTAAGAAAATTACAAAATAATGCATTTAAATCTTTCTTGGAATAATATTTCAAAATTCGCATTCCTGATGAAAGCACACTAAGAAAAAAATATGTAGCTCTTGCGTACAATAATAACATACAAAAAATTAAAGATATTATTAACAACAACACTTGTGTAAGCTATCATGCTAACTTAATAGTAGGAATTTTGCATGAAGACATCTTAACCAACAGTATTTTGATATATACATAAGAATTGAAGGAAACTTATAAAAGTACTATAACAAAATTCATAAATATTGGATCGACTAGCTTATTTTTGGCGTAGGCTGGTGCAAGTTACAAAATTTTACTAATGGTTTCCGATATATCAAAATACATTGTATACGCTTAGCACATGGATTATCACGAATTGCTGAAACAATAAGAATAAAAATTCCATTGGTAGATTTAATTAAAACTAGAAAAACAAAATTATTAAAGCTTGCGGGTACAATTATTCAAGGATAGATTACCACTGCTAACAAGATGGGGAACTTGGCTAGATGCTGCAATGCACTATGCTAACAATTTTGAAGGATTTAAAAAGGTTATATACGACTTTTCTGAGACGACAAGCAAATTAGTTAATGAGTGTCAATCAGTCCTTAAAAAATATGAGCTTGAAAACAATTTAGCTCACATAAAATCTCATTTAAATTTTGTGACCTACATAATAAAATCTTCACAAAAGTAGGTAATGTCGTTGCATCTATCTACAAAAATCGGATGAAGTGTTTCCAAAAATGATAATTATTAATATAAAATAAAATAAATTTAATTTTGAATGGCGACAATGTTCCTAATTTTAAATGAATTCAGCTATAATATCTAGACTTATTTTGCCACATTTTAATAGAAAATTTATTTTAGAAACTTTTATCACTCTTTGAAAATTTAGACAGTCAGGACCGTTTTTGAATTAAAAGCAAAGGAGCTAGTCTCTCATTTCATTTGTAATAAATAAAAAACGAAAACTCCTCTGAAAAATCTGGGTGTGAGATGACAATTCAAAAATAATACATACTGGTTAATTTTTCGTTAGTTTTTAGAATTTGTTTGTTACGATTGAAATCATAGACTAATACTTCTGCTTTTAACACAAAAACTAAAAAATTATAAAAATTAACACCCTGAATATCATGGTTCCCGCAGTCTGATCGAAGTGGCACATTGTCTAAGGAATTTACTTGATGTTAGTTTAGGCTGTACCAAATTGCAGCACTACATCACGAACGATATTGAAAATATTCAGAAAAATGTGTTCATTTTTTTAACTTGGCCTGTATCTTAGTTATTTGAAGATTTTCACAACAATTTGTTTACAAATCATCATTAATTTCGCTCTAGTATATGTGGTTAATTGTATTCACTGAGTCACAAAAACACTCTGTAAAGATATATTTATGTATAGTTATGATTTTAAAATTTGTTGCAGTACAGCAATATTCATAATATTTCTGCAATGTTGTTTTCTCTATTTCTAATATACTATTAAATATTAACTATATGGGACACAAATAACATACCAAAAGATTGGCAAACAGCGCTAATTATTCCAATATACAAGAAAGATGACAAGGCAAAATGAACCAACTATAGAGGTATAACACTTACAAGCATAGGAATGAAAATATTAGAAAAAACAATCAACAAGAGAATAATAGCAAAAACAGAACACACGCTAGAAGAATTACAATACGGTTTTTGGAAAATCCACACAAGACAACATTTTTACAATAACACAAGTAACAGAAAAATGAATAGCAAAGAATAAAAACACATATCTAGGATTTATAGGCCAAGAAAGAGCCTTTGATATGATACGAAGAAAGAAACTGTGGAGAATACGTGACAAGAGCGGTATAGAAAACAAGACAGTCAAATTAATACAGAACATATACAACAACAGTAATGCAATAATATACAAGGACATTCAAGACAAATAATGGACTAAGACAAGGAGAGGACTAAGCCCAACACTATTCAACACATATATGGATGAAATAATGAAGAGTATGAAAATGCATATTGCATTTTAAGAGTACGTGAAAATGTTTATAATTAAATAAAACACTAGCTTGGCACGTTTTTCACTTCGTTTATTAATTGCTGGATGTACATTTCGGTCACTAAGTGACCATTATCAATACTAAATAAATACTAGATACTACTAGATAAATACTAAATAAATGAGTTAAAATCGATTATATTATATATATTTTTTTAAATATATATTTAAAGCGGTTTAGTCAAAATTTAACAACTTGTTTTGATGCCTTGGATTGCCTCCAAGATGTTAAGGTTATAATTATTGGAAATTTGTAATAATTAATTATTCCAATAATTATAAAAATAATTTGTTACGACGTTCAGGTAAATAATAATTAGAGAGCGGATAAAAAAGCTTAAAAAATGTGAAAAAAAGCACTTAAAAAGGCACAAAATTTAGAGAAAAAAAGCATTAAAAAAGCATAAAAAACAGGAAAAAAGCATAAAAACACGAAAAAAGCATTAAAAAAGCATTAAAAGGCACAAAATTTAGAGAAA
This sequence comes from Ontholestes murinus, assembly GCA_963969525.1. NCBI lineage: Eukaryota > Metazoa > Arthropoda > Insecta > Coleoptera > Staphylinidae > Ontholestes > Ontholestes murinus. Next base: position 48,103,761 of record OZ018388.1, on the reverse strand, counting down.
AAAGCATTAAAAAAGCATAAAAACAGGAAAAAAGCATAAAAACACGAAAAAAGCACTAAAGAAAACTATATTTTCTTGATATGTTACACGTTTATCAACATATTTTACAAAGAAATTTGGCTTAAAACTAAAATAAACATACTTTCTTTACGCAATATATAATATCATGTAAGTATTTAAAAATTAAATTGTAATTTTGTATACGTTTCAAAATAACTAAAATCTATTCATAAAAACAGTAGATCATTAAATGTTGTTCTAAGGGTTTAATTGTAAAAATTATTACTTCTGACGCTCAATAAATTTTTGAAAGTAGAAAAGCTTCTCTTTATTTTAAATTATAGCTGGATCCATTTGAAAATTGCCATTCAAAATCAAGTTTAATTTATTTAATAATAAAAATCCTTAATTTTCAACGAATACTTCTTTCGATATTATTTTGATTTCTTGGCCAATGCATGCAGGTATTTTCTAAAATGAATCTGCTTTTATAAAGATTTGATTGTGTTGCTCACAAAATTTAAACGCGATTTTATGTAACTCAATTGTTTTGAAGGAAGCTCTTGTTTCTTAAGAACTGTTTAACAGTCTTTAACTGATTTGCTTGTCGTTTCGGGAAAGTTGTATATAACCTTATTAAATTCTTCAAAATTGTTCGCATAGTACATTGTAGCATATAGCCAAATTCCCCATTTTGTTAGCACTGGTTTATGGGGCAGTGAGATATCAGATAATGACTTCTTGAATAATTGTACTCACAGAAGAATATAAGAACTATTTTTCCATCTTTAATTAAATCTACAAATGGAAATTTCATTCTTATAGTTTCAGAAATTCGTTTCTATTCATGTGCTAAACTTGTACAATGCACAAAATGCATTATTAGTAAAATTTTGTAACTTGGTATTGTCTACGGCAAAAATAAGCTTGTCAGTCCATCATTTATGAATTTTGCTATAATGTTATTATCAGTTTTCTTCAATTCTTTTGTATATATCAAAATACTGTTGGTCGGATGTCTTCATGTTAAACTCATATTATTAAATTAAACAAGTCTGTGGTTTCATCCACACCAAACCACATATAATTATTGCTAATAATATCTTTAATTTTTTGTATGGTTTCATAGTATCTAAGAGCTACATATTTTTTTCTCGGGAATGCGTATTTTACAATATTTTCCCAAGAAAGATTTAAATGCATTATTTTGTAATTTTCTTAAAGGGATATTAGAATGTAAAAGTATTTTGCACAAATGTGAATTTAATTGAAGATGATGCTAAAGATTGTGAAATTGTGCTGTTTCGTTAGTTCAGCTTTGAACTTTTTCAAACGTTCTTGACGTAGTGTTGTTATAACATGTTTTACATACAAGTCTTGACTAGTTAGGATGCAGTTGGGAACTAAAATAAAACTTACTATTTTTAAACATGCCTTACAAAATAATGTATAATTTTCACTTATTAATTCTGGATAGCCTCTAATTAATTATTGTATTATGGTGTTCACCTTTTGCATTATGGGTTAAATATACATGTGAATTATATAATATAATTTATCTGTGATTCCCCAGGTTAATACGATTCACGCATATAGTAATTTTTGATAAATAAGCAAAGTTTTTGGAATGTCAATTCAATAGTTTATGAATGCGAGTTTGAATATGAAAATTAACGAAAACGGTAAATATGCGCCAGTCGTCCCATCGGTACTTTTGCCGAGAGAAGGAAATTGATACGGTTGCAGATCACCTGATTATTAGCTATCACTTAAATTTGTTTACATTTAATACTTACTGGGGCCCCTATTTATTTTTTAACGACGTTTACATCCGGAATATCATAGGTGTGATTCCTATGAAGCGTTCGTCTGTATTATCTGAATAATGAGACGGACTATTATATCTACTTATTTATAAACGAATCCATTGTAAATTGGTAATTTATACTAATATTTATTAATAATAAAATTCATTATAATTATTGTATCATATTATGAAGATTTTTAACAATTATGTTGTCAAAAGACACGAAGAAAATATGTAATACAAATATAATCTATAAATGATGGGATACAGATTTTTACGAAAATTCTCTATATTAGCACATTAATTTAATATCAGCGTGAAATTATTATTAAATGTTTTTTAAATGTTTAAGAAAATGCTCCAAATAAGCATCAAAATAAAAAAAAGCATGAAAATAAGCATAAAAAGTCAAAATAAGCACAAAAAGTCAAAATAAGCAAAAAAGCCCAAAAAAACTTAGCGCTAAGTAACCACATTCTTCAAGATTCGTATAGATATTAAGAAATTTTTTTGATGCTATTAATATTATGGATAAGCATAATGCTAGAAATCCGCTCTCTAATAATAATAATAGTAGGTAGTTAAGAAAAAGAAACACAGACATGTATTCATAATAAATTTAACACTAAAATAAATTGTATTACATTACAATTTAATATATTTCTTAATGCTATTGCGTAAATATAAAATTTGTTTATATGTAAAATATCTTTTTTCTACTCCCAGATTTTAATATGTCAATTATAATTTCAATAACTGTATTTTAATGTAATTCATTATAATACAAATTTAATACTTCACTTTAAAATCACAGTTTCCACGTGCATAGCAGAAATATAAAATTTGAAAGATAGAGATTGTCATTAATAAATTTAAAAAAAAATGTCTGAAGATGATAGTGATATGGAAAACTAAACACCGCCGGAAATAACTGAACTTGCTAATATAACGGTAGACACTTTATTGCCGCAGAAATCACGTATAAAATATACGAAACATTTTTTTCACAATTTTTGGACTGGAAAACTAGAAACAAGGTTATCAGTTTTTCTTAAAATGTTTTAATTGTTTAGTTTGATGAATTGGCTGAAACTTTAAATCCTCGAGTTTATGAACCCAGTATTCGATTTTGAAATCTACCTTGTAAATTGAAATTATGTTGAAATGTTTGTTCTTATTATATGTATTTGTTTCTTATGATTATTACATTTGAAAAATGTTACTTTTCATTATTGTAAATGGTCGTAGAAAAATAGTGTAGACAATGACCATTAAGATGTTGGTATTCTTTACACAACTTTCATACTCTCATCTTAATAGCCTACATTAAATGCTCGTTGTATAATATACTATTATTTAATATATAAAATAAATTTATTAGTCTAATACTTTTAAATTTTTATTAAACAAACATAATTTGTTAATGTCCATTAACACAACAACAACAATATAAATTAATATCATAACTTCAGAATGGTGTGCTCTAATTAATGACATTGGGTAAGTTTATGAAATTTATCTTTTTATATCTTAAACGCCGTACAAATTAGTCGTTAGAATATTATTTTGTTTATATTTTCAATGTGTGCTGTATGGTACTGGTTAAATATGTACACACCACAACAATATACACACTCACCTGCTATTTCTAAGGATGTAAGTAGTTTCTTCAAAATGCATAATGGAGAATTCATATACACTGATATCATAAACACAGTAATATATTAAAATAAGGCCTTCTGCGTCATTAATGAATAAAATATTTTAGGCAACTAATGCGTTCCTAACGAGGCATGTTAATTACTAATGGTATAGTTGGATTATTTATATATGTATATAATGATGGTATAGTTGGATTATTTATATATGTATATAAGACTGTGGCTTGTATTAATATTATGAATTATTGGAAAAAATATATAACAAGCTTTGTTTCAAATTAAAATTTGAATATTTACAATTAGTCATTGAACATTTTATAGAAAGAAATACGTTCAAACTAGTGTTGCTTTGATAGCCTTGCTATTTTGTAACACGCAAATTACTTTTGTATCATTCAATGTCTGTCGAAGTATTAGCTAGAGAAGTAGTTGTTTCAAAAGTGATTTGTTTCTTGTAGTCTTAATAAGACTCATTTGTTGTAGATTTTACGAAATATTTTTGTATTTTTTCTAATTATTAGAAGCTTTGATGTTGTTATTGTTGCATTAATAATAATAATAATAATAATAATAATAATAATAATAATGTGTCTTTATTTTCAAAGTGTCAAAAATTTGTACAAAGTGAAAATTGCGTCAGGTTACTTAATACTAGTTGTATATACAATTAATTACAAAGTAGAAATTACAATAAATTCCTTAAGTATACATGTTATACATTCAACTTACAAACGACTTATTTATTAAATTAAAAAATATAGTTTATAATACGTCTTGGAGCGAATATGGTTCCTTCTCAATTAGGTAGTTTAATAAGGATATTTTGAATCCTTTCAAATTATTTTTTAATTTTTTTATATGCTCCGGGAGAGAATTAAAGAGCTTAATTGCCGAATAATGTACTCCATCTTCTGTGATTTTTCTTTTATGTCGCGGAAAAATGTAGTTGTTAGTTCTGGTTTTGTATGTGTTTAATTTGTTGTCACCTCCCTTAGCGTGTTTGTGATAAAATAATATGGTTTCCATCGTGTACATTCCATAGAAGGTGAGAATGTTATTTGACCTGAATACCCCGCGACATGATTCTCTGGTTTTTAAACCATATATGATGCGAAGCGCTTTTTTCTGTAGTGTGAAAATTGCCTTAGCGTATGACTTCTTTCCCCAAAATATTATGCCATATCTCATTATGCTTTCAAAGTTGGCGTTGTATGCTGTTTTACCACCGATTTGTTTAGATACTTTGAAAGCTCTCTAAGTGAGTATAGAACTGACCTGAGCTTACTTTCAGTTTTCTGAATATGATTTTTCCAGTTTATTCTGTTGTCTATGTGAACCCCTAAAAATTTAACCGACTCGGATATGTTGATTTCTTGGCCGTCTAAATTTATGGTTTCGATTTCGTGTGTATTTTTAGATGAGCTGAAAAGCAGGGCGTTGGTTTTTTGGTTGTTAATTAATAATTTGTTTTTTTTCAAACCATTCTTGTATTCGGGAAAATACCAAGTTTGTATCGGTTAACAACGCATTGATGTCTTTACCTGCAACAAGTACATTTGTGTCGTCTGCATAGTTAACAATCGTTTTATTATCAGATTTTATTTCGAGATTTAGGTCATTGATGAACAATAAGAAGATAATTGGTGCTGTTAAACTTCCTTGGGGCAGCCCGGTAGTTATTCCAGCTGGTTCAGATTGAGCCGCAATACCGTCCAAATCAATAACCACCCGCTGGTTTCGATTGCTCAAGTACGACCTAAACCAGTTTAGGGCGTTACCTCTAATGCCATTTTTTTCGAGCTTGTACAGTAAAATTTTATGATCGACACAATCATAGGCTTTTGTGAGATCGATAAATATACCTATGATCGTTTCCCTGTTTTCTGTGTGCGATATAATATTTTCTATGAAATCATAAATTGCCGTAGACGTGGATTTCCCTTTGCGATATCCATGCTGTGTATTGTTAATAGTGTTGCATTTGTTAAAAAATGTATTCATTCTACTGATCATAGTTTGTTCAAAGATTTTTGAAAATACGGGTAAAAGGCTAATTGGTCTATAGTTTTCAACATTTTTTGTATTTCCTTTTTTAACTATAGGTTTTATGATCGCAGTTTTTAATTTGTCAGGGAATATTCCATGTTCAAGTGAATTATTTATTATATACGTTAGGGGCTTTATTATTTCTAGTACACAATGTTTGATCACTATACTGGGAATGTTGTCGTAGCGACAGGAAAGGGTGTTTTTTAGTTTGCTGATTAAATTATAGCATTCAGATTATTTATAGAAGGTGGGGCAAAAGTCCCGCTACCATTTTAATTGCCTATAACTTTGCTCAAAGAAAAGATAAGTAAGTTTGGTTTCCATAAAAAGTTTATTTGGTCTTCACGTTTTTTTGTCGTTATGATTGAAAAATTATATCGGCTAAATGGTGACCGCGATTCGCTATGCAACTTTCAGCTCTTTTTAGGGCATTTTTCATGACATCCTTCAACATATCGGGCTGAATTTCTTCAATTTCGTGACGGATATTGTCTTTAAGATGTTGAATCGTTTGCGGCTTATTCCATAAACTTTTGATTTTAAAAAAACCCCATAAGAAAAAGTCTGCTGTTGTTAAATCCGGAGATCTGTCTGGCCATGCTAAATCGTCACCTCGCGAAATTAGTCTTCGTGGATAAACGTCATTCAATAATTGAAATGTTGAACGAGCTGTGTGTGCTGTGGCCCCATCTTGCTGAAACCACATGTCGTCTAATCCTTGCTCTATCACTCCAATATCTAGGTCATTTTCAAAAAAATAGGGACCAATGATCTTTCCAGCATGAATGTCACAACATACAGTTGTTTTTAGTGGATGCAATCATGTTTCATGAATTAATTGAGGATTGTGTGTTCCCCAAAAACCGAATATTCTGTTTATTGGCGTGGCACCGAGAAGAAAATGGGCTTCATCGCTCAATTATCAATTTAGACGAAAAATCTTCAATTTCACCAGACAGCCTTAGGATTGTAATACTGTACTCAACTCGTTGATCACGATCTTTCGGTTGCAATTTTTGGGCTAATTGAATTTTGTACGTGAACATTTTCAAATCAGTTTTCAAAATTGGCCTTAAACTGCGTGCAGAAATGTGTAACTGGGAACCACGTCTTCGAATTGATGTTTCTAGAGACTGCAACACTATCGCGCACCAGAACCACATTTTCAACGTTGCGAGACGTCCGTTGTCTTCCAGAACGAGGCCTGTCTGCTGTCGTACCGTACTGACGAAAATTCGCATGTAAACGATAAATTGTGGTTTTGTAAGGCACTGAACGATTAGGATATTTTTGACGAGAATTTCCGCTGAGTGGCAATAATGGAACTATTATTTTCAATAAATATTGTTACTATTTCTGCTCGTTCTTGTGGCGTATATTTATCCATAATAAAATATGGACGTCTACACAACACAGTGGTTAAAGCGAAACTGAGCTAGACGTCACAGAACAAAAATGGTGTGCAATCAAAATGGTAGCGGGACTTTTGCCCTACCTGTTATATGCACATAAGACTGGGACTTGTATTAATATTATTTATTAATTGAAAAAATATAACATTCTTTGTTATATATTTTAAATTAAAATTTGAATATTCACAATTAGTCATTGGTTAGAGTTATACATAGATTTATTTAGATATGGATGGAAGATGATTGAAATTTTTTTAGAACGGAGTAATGGCATCCTTTTTCATATTTTGATAACTTGTGTTTGGGTAGTATACAGGGTTATTCACGCTATACGGCACGGAATATTGTGGCCAAAATACGTGACTTTCAAAAAGTTTCACTTTGGGGATATATGGGGATCTATTAGGGCTACTTTTTAAAATTACTTTCATAATATACAGGGTGTCCCAAAAACCCTAAAAGTATCAAAGTTGTGTTTTTTTAATGAAACACCCTGTATTTTATTGCATTTTTGGATCCTTCAATAAAAATAAGTATGTGTTTTAATAAGGTTTTTAAACAGGGGGAATAAACCCACGTTTATAAACGCAATAAGGCAAGAGGTACTTGACTTGACCTTAGCCACAGCGTACGGCGCGCAATTGATAAAAAATTGGCGTGTACTCTCTGAACCCTCCATGTCGGACCATCAAACGATCGCGTTCGATATGGAAGCTGGGAGTACGGAAATAGCAGAGTGCAGAGTGCCACGAAAAACGGACTGGACATTATATAACGAATGTCTATTGTCCGAACTTCAAGGCCTCCAATACAACATCGCTACCATAGAGGAATTAGAACAAGCCTCACTACACCTAAGCAATACCATTGTAGCAGCCTATGAGAAAAGCTGCCCGGTAAAGAAGGTAAACTTCTCGAGAAACGTTCCTTGGTGGAACAAGGAATTGGATCGACTCAGGACTTCCGCCCGGAAATCCTTCAACAGAGCCAAGAAAACAGGCAACTGGTCAGCCTATAGACAGGCTCTGACTGAATTCAATAAGCAACTGAGGGAGTCTAAACGAAAGGCCTGGAAGGCCTACTGCGAGGGGATCGACAATCTGACCCCAGCAAATAGACTCCGGAAGGTCCTATCAAAGGACCATACCAATGCGGTCGGCATCTTAAAACGAACTGACGGCAGTCACACCAAAGATCAACAGGAAAGTTTAGAGCTACTCCTAGGTACTCACTTTCCGGGATCAAAAGTAGTGACTAAAAACACAATTGCGGCTAGTATCGGCTCAGTGGCTCACTGTTCCAACCGCGACAGCCGCTGCTTAGCGGGGAAAATATTCACGCTCAGCAAAATGACTTGGGCCATAAACAGCTTCAAGCCATATAAATCCCCAGGAATGGACGGTATCTTCCCTGCGCTATTACAACGCGGCTTGGATACAATTGCTCCAGGACTCAGGGAGATATATAAAGCAAGTTATGCACTAGGGTATATACCCCGGTTGTGGAGGGAGGCAAAAGTGGTATTCATACCTAAAGTGGGCAATAGGCCTCTAGATGAACCTAAATCATATCGACCCATCAGCCTAACCTCTTTTCTCCTAAAGGCTATGGAGAAAATAATCGACGAGCATATAAAGGGTGACTCACTTATAAGAAAACCCTTAAATGCCAAGCAATTCGCATTTCAAGCTGGCAAATCCACCGTCGATGCTCTACATCACCTCGTCAAAGAGGCAGAACGAGCAATCCTATACAAGGAAATAGCAATCGGAATATTTGTAGACATAGAGGGGGCCTTTGACAACACCTCATTTTCTGCAATAAAACGAGCGGCTATAAATAAAGGACTATATCCTTCCACGATAAGATGGGTGGAGGCAATGCTTCAAAGCCGATTAGTAACGGCTTCTCTAGCAGGATCCACAGTATCCATGACTGTAACAAAGGGGTGTCCTCAGGGGGGAGTTTTGTCCGCCACACTATGGTCAATAGTGGTGGATGGACTCCTGGATGAACTGCATGGAAAGGGCTTTATAACCCAAGGCTATGCAGATGACATCGCCGTAATAATCAGGGGCAAGCATGAAAGCATTCTTACAATCCTAATGCAAAAAGCACTGAATAGCATCAATAACTGGTGTGTTCGGGAAGGACTAAGTATCAACCCGAATAAAACGATCATAGTTCCATTCACGCGTAGAAGGAAGCTGCACATAAAGGCTCCCTCGCTGAATGGAATAGAGATAAATCTCTCCAACGAAGTAAAGTACCTAGGTATAATTCTGGATACCAAACTGACTTGGAATCAGCATGTCGACAAAATCATGGCAAAGGCAACGATGTCGCTTTGGGCCTGTCGGCGGCTTATGGGAAAAACCTGGGGATTAAAGCCCAAAATCACGTATTGGCTTTATAGAACGGCAGTGATACCCATTGTCACCTATGCTGCCCTCGTGTGGTGGCCGAAGACCCAAAAACTAGACACGCAAAAGAAGCTGAGTAGGCTTCAACGTTTAGCATGTCTAAGCATCACAGGGGCCATGCAAACGACCCCAACCGCGGGAATGGAGGCAATCATTGGTCTCACACCGCTCCATCTAGTGGTACAAAAAGAGGGACTTGTGGCAGCCCTCCGACTACACCAGAGGAAGAAAACACTGCCGGGGGACTGGACAGGACACTTAGAAATACTGCAGCAAATCGACCCGGCCCTTCTGTCCAAACCGACGGACATTATGTCCAGGAAGCTCGAATTCGAATTACCGTTTAAGGTGTCGATCGAAGACCCCAAAACGGCTTTGACGAGAGTCAAGGAGTTTGGACGAGGGATATCAGCCTGGTACACGGATGGTGCCAAGAATACGAGAGGTACTGGAATAGGCATTTATGGGCCTAACCAAAACCACAGGAGCTTCATGGCTCTGGGCACGACGCCCACGATTTTGCAAGCAGAAACGATTGCAATTGATATGTGCGCCAGAGAATGCTTGGATAGGCACCTAAATGGCGCGCATATATACCTCTGCTCAGACAGCCAAGCCGCATTAAAGGCCGTTCGAGCCTATAGTCACGGCTCACGGACTGTCTGGGAATGTCGAAGATCCCTCTCGCAACTGGCGAAGAACAACTTATTGACCCTCATGTGGGTCCCAGGGCACGGGGATATTAAAGGCAACGAAGTGGCCGACGAACTCGCAAAAAGAGGTGCAAATGCCACTCCTATAGGACCAGAGCCGTTTTGTGGACTCCCCATGGCGCATAGAAGAGAGGTGGTGCAAAAATGGGAAGAGGACAGAAGACGTAAGTATTGGAACAACGTACCAGGTCTACGTCAATCAAAACGACTCCTGAAACTCGATCACAGCCACAAGGTGCTTGAACTCACAAGGAACGAGCTAAGAACTTTCACCGGACTCATGACAGGGCATTGTGCCCTCCGATACCATTTGCGGAAAATGGGAAAAGAGGAAAGTGGAAACTGCAGATTGTGTGATTCGGCAGATGAAACTACCGAGCACATACTATGCACTTGTGTCGCGATTGCTCACAAGCGTCTTTCACACTTCGGCAGGGACCGATTATCCCCCGAAGAAGTGAGCATTATCACCCCCAAGATAGTTACCAGGTTCATGGTGGACGTGGGACTGCTTGGGAAGTGATTGGTTAAGGGTAGAACAATAGATCTGTTAGGTCGCAGTTCACGAGAGGCTAACACACCTCACTAAGACCCTACTTAACCTATAACCTATAACCTATATAAGGTTATTATTACATAAACCTTAAGGTTTTTGAAATAATTTGAATTTTGTAAAAATTTAACCTAATTTTCATGTTTCAAATACTTAAAAAATAATTAAGTTATGTATACCAAATTTACACTGAATTGTAACAATAGATCATATTTTATTTTCCAAGTATAATAAACTTGACATCTTATGCCGGGTGTAAAAAAATTGGAATTAAACAAATGAGAACTTTAAATGGCTATAACTTGATTTATTTAAATGGAACGCTATATTTATTAATTTATCAGCAAATGCACGTTTTAAATACCTTTCGAATGGTATTTAAATCTTAAGTGTTAAGTCTTCTCGTTTTTGTAGAAAACGCCAAAATATTGTTTATTGCACCGTTTTAGTACTTTTAAAGTAAAAATTTTAATGTATCTAGTTTTCTATCGTATTTAAAAACGTCGTGGATGTTTACTCGAGGCGTTTTTTTGTTTTTTCGTGATATTTTTCTAAATATAAGAAATTTTAAAAAACGATTCAAACAAAAGTTAAAGGGAATAAAAAACTGAACAAGTTTTATTAAAACATAGTTTTCATAAATTTCTTAACTTTTGAGAAAAATAATAAAAATTGAAAATTTTGATATTTTTTGTTAATTGCTAATAAACTATTAGAGTTACATGAAACTTGTATTACAAATAATTATAGAAAATTCAAAAGTGAACAAATCAATAAGAATAGCCTTTTTGCGTACACCTCATAGTTTTCGAGTAAAATATAGGGAAAGTACTATGATGGCCACATCACCATTTTGTTATACTATGATAACATCAGGTCTTCATTAAATTTTTGCTTGTGTTTTAATAGAAATACAACACATTCACAAATGTACAGCCCACATAGGGTTAGTATTTTATTTTGTTTGAAAATGCCTCTACAACTATCGTTGCGCCTTAATTTAAGCATAATACGGACAGCTTTTTTCTGCAGACAGAATGCTCGATCAGACGTTGAGCTGTTTCCCCAGAACAAGATACAGAATCTCAAATGAGAATGCACATTGGCGTAGTAAAATAATTTAGTAATGTTGAAATTAGTTGACTTAATTAACACCCATAATCCGTAGCAGGCTTTACTTATTTTGTCACATACTGCCGATACATTATTTAAGCTCAGGTGGTTCCCTGAAAACCATTCATCAACTAATTTCATATTTATTGTTAGCAGCTGTACCAGATCCTGAAGAGTATTGCTTTTAATAGCAATAGTAGTGTCGTCTGCGTAGTTTAAAATCATGCTGTCTGGTATGTTGTTCGGCATGTCGTTTATATAAATGATGAACAGAAGTGGACCGAGTATGCTTCCCTGGGGAATGCCACTGTTTATAATAAGTTTTCCCGATTCAGCGACCGAGCCCATAATATCGGACACATGTGTGTAGTGGACCCTGTTTGTTAGATATGATTTGGTGAGGTTGAATACAACCCCCCTGAAACCATATCGGTACAATTTGGATAAAAGTCGTGTGTGATTAATCCAATCAAAAGCGCGAGATAGATCAAAAAATATACCACAGGGAGTTTCATGGTTGTCTAGAGCTGATAATACCCAGTTTGTAAATTCAAAAATTCTGTTTCGATTCCTCGCTGTTTCAAAAATCCATGTTGGGATGGTGATAGCAGGTCGAATTTAATTAAAAAATTTATAAAACGCGAGTACATCACACGTTCGATTATTTTACAGATTGAGGGTAGTATACATACAGAGCGAAAATTATCCAGTAGGTTTGGATCCCCTTTTTTTAAATATAGGAATTATTTTTGAAAGTTTGCATTGCTCAGGGAATATACCGCTTTCTAATATGGTATTAACTATGTGACATAGGAGCTTAGCTACATGCATAATACATTTTTTTATAATTGACATGGATATTTCGTCGTAACCTGCGCTCTTATTATTTGGCATAGTGTTAACAATATTTACTAGTTCTTCGCATGCAAGAAAAATGTGTGTTCATTTAGCGAAATATTAATTTAATCCGCATTATCGTTGATTTTTTATTATATTTAATATTTTTTTGGCTACTTCGTTAAAGTCATTCGACGATGTTTGCATATTAGATGTTTGGGAGATCTTATTGTTTTTTCGGTTACCGGTGACTTCCCGAATAACTTCCCATGAAGTTTTGGATTTATCAGAGTAACTTTCGCTTCATCACTACAAAGACAATTATAATTTAGGTTCCATAATTATATAATTTTAATTTTAAGTATAGAATGTATTGTATTGCATTATAATTTAAAATATTTCTTAATGCGTTTGTATAAATGAAATATTTATTTTTATATAAAATATATTTATTTATTTTATTAAAAAAATGTATTTGAATAGAATACTTTTTAACGTTTAATAAACAAACATAATTATTAAATGGCCATTAACACAAAAACTATACTATTCAATAATATTAAAACTTCGGAATTGAGTACATTAACTAATGATATTAGGTAAGTTTATAAAATACATTTTTGTCTTTATGATTACAACTTATATTGATTTTAAAAATACACTCTCTTTGATTATTTTATATGGTGAACGCCGTAGAAATTTGTCGTAGCAATTTTATATTTCCAATATATGATGTATGATACTGTTAATTATATATACTCAATACTTGTTGCGCTACTTTCTTGATGGAACCATATTTTCAAATTGGGTAAAGTAGAACACTTATTTTGCTCCATAATTTTATTATCAGTTGCCTGACACGTGTTTCGATCGGTTAGGATCATTTTCAAAGTTAAACTAATTTAAAATAATGAAATGTTACATTATTAGAGGGATTAGAGATTAAACGGGCCATTACCAACGGAGATTACTTATTGAATAACCAGCACGAGATCATTAACACCGACAAAATCATTAGTGCCGTAATTTCACCACATTAACATGCCTTACCTGTATATACATTGTAACATTTCATTATTTTAAATTAGTTTAACTTTGAAAATGATCCTAACCGATCGAAACACGTGTCAGGCAACTGATAATAAAATTATGGAACAAAACAAGTGTTCTACTTTACCCAATTTGTTAATTATATATACTGTTGTGGGGACCATACGTTGCTTAACCACTGTAGAGCCCACACACAACAATATGCACATTAACCTGATATTTCTAATGATGTAAGTAGTTTCTTCAAAAAGCGTAATGGTCCCTCGGAGAATACGTAGCAAGACAACTCACTTACCGCAATATAAACTGATATCATAGTCACAGTAATATATTAAAGTAAGATAAGCCGCCTTCTACATAATTATTTAATAAATTAGTTCATGCAACGAATGCGTTCCTAACAAGACTTATTTATTACTAATACATTTATTACGCAAGCTTTGACGTTGTTATGGTTGCATTATTTATATATGCACATAAGACTGGGGCGTGTATTAATATTATTAATTAATTGAAAAAAATAACATTCTTTGTTAGATTTTTTTTAATTAAAATTTGAATATTCACAATTAGTCATTGGTTAGAGTTATACATGGATACATTTAAATATGAATTTGAAGTGTACTTTAGTACAGCAATATTCATAATATATCTACAATGTTATTTTTTTTTCCATTTCTAAAAAGCAATGAACATTTACAATTATATAGCAATACTCAAAATATACAGCCAGTAGTAATATTAATAACTAATATCTAAACATTTTGTTACTTTCGCTTCATCAATACAAATATTAAGAATAATATTAAAACTTCAGAATTGAGTAAATTAATTAAAGGTAAGTTTATAAAACCTTTTTCATTATTACGATTTATGTTATTTTTAAAGATACACTCTCTTTGGTTATTATATATGGCGAACGCCGTAGAAATTAGTCGTAGAAATATAATTTTGTTTATATTTCCAATATATGATGTATGATATTGTTAATTATATATATTGTTGTGGGGGACCATACGTTGCTTAACCACTGTAGAGCCCACACACAACAATATATACATTAACCTGATATTTCTAATGATGTAAGTAGTTTCTTCAAAAAGCGTAATGGTCCCTCGGAGAATACGTAGCAAGACAACTCACTTACCGCAATATAAACTGATATCATAGTCACAGCAATATATTAAAGTAAGATAAGCCGCCTTCTACATAATTATTTAATAAATTCATGCAAGGAATGCGTTCCTAACAAGACTTATTTATTACTAATACATTTATTACTCAAGCTTTGACGTTGTTATGGTTGCATTATTTATATATGCACATAAGACTGGGGCTTGTATTAATATTATTAATTAATTGAAAAAAATAACATTCTTTGTTAGATTTTTTTAAATTAAAATTTGAATATTCACAATTAGTCATTGGTTAGAGTTATACATGGATACATTTAGATATGAATTTGAAGTGTACTTTAGTACAGCAATATTCATAATATATCTACAATGTAATTTTTTTTTTCATTTCTAAAAAGCAATAAACATTTACAATTATATAGCAATACTCAAAATATACAGCCAGTAGTAATATTAATAACTAATATCTAAACATTTTGTTACTTTCGCTTCATAAATACAAATATTAAGAATAATATTAAAACTTCAGAATTGAGTAAATTAATTAAAGGTAAGTTTATAAAACCTTTTTCATTATTACGATTTATGTTATTTTTAAAGATACACTCTCTTTGGTTATTATATATGGCGAACGCCGTAGAAATTAGTCGTAGAAATATAATTTTGTTTATATTTCCAATATATGATGTATGATACTGTTAATTATATATATTGCTGTGGGGGACCATACGTTGCTTAACCACTGTAGAGCCCACACACAACAATATGCACATTAACCTGATATTTCTAATGATGTAAGTAGTTTCTTCAAAAAGCGTAATGGTCCCTCGGTGAATGCGTAGCAAGACAACTCACTTACCGCAATAGAAACTGATTTCATAGTCACAGCAATATATTAAAGTAAGATAAGCCGCCTTCTACATAATTATTTAATAAATTAGTTCATGCAACGAATGCGTTCCTAACAAGGCTTATTTATTACTAATACATTTATTACGCAAGCTTTGACGTTGTTATGGTTGCATTATTTATATATGCACCAAGTGTAAATTGTGTTATTTCTATTACAAAAATGTTTCACCACGTGCTACATGAGAAACTAATTCAAGAAATAAAATTTGAATATTCACAATTAGTCATTGGTTAGAGTTATACATGGATACATTTAGACATGAATTTGAAGTGTACTTTAGTACAGCAATATTCATAATATATCTACAATGATATTTTTTTCCATTTCTAAAAAGCAATGAACATTTACAATTATATAGCAATACTCAAAATATACAGCCAGTGGTAATATTAATAATTAATATTTAAACATTTTTTTACTTTGGCTTCATCAATGCAAATATTAAGAATAATATTAAAACTTCAGAATTGAGTAAATTAATTAAAGGTAAGTTTATAAAACCTTTTTTCATTATTACGATTTATGTTGTTTTTAAAGATACACTCTCTTTGATTATTATATATGGCGAACGCCGTAGAAATTAGTCGTAGAAATATAATTTTGTTTATATTTCCAATATATGATGTATGATATTGTTAATTATATATATTGCTGTGGGGGACCATACGTTGCTTAACCACTGTAGAGCCCACACACAACAATATGTACATTAACCTGATATTTCTAATGATGTAAGTAGTTTCTTCAAAAAGCGTAATGGTCCCTCGGAGAATACGTAGCAAGACAACTCACTTACCGCAATATAAACTGATATCATAGTCACAGCAATATATTAAAGTAAGATAAGCCGCCTTCTACATAATTATTTAATAAATTAGTTCATGCAACGAATGCGTTCCTAACAAGACTTATTTATTACTAATACATTTATTACGCAAGCTTTGACGTTGTTATGGTTGCATTATTTATATATTTGCACATAAGACTGGGGCTTGTATTAATATTATTAATTAATTGAAAAAAATAACATTCTTTGTTAGATTTTTTTTAATTAAAATTTGAATATTCACAATTAGTCATTGGTTAGAGTTATACATGGATACATTTAGATATGAATTTGAAGTGTACTTTAGTACAGCAATATTCATAATATATCTACAATGTTATTTTTTTCCATTTCTAAAAAGCAATGAACATTTACAATTATATAGCAATACTCAAAATATACAGCCAGTAGTAATATTAATAACTAATATCTAAACATTTTGTTACTTTCGCTTCATCAATACAAATATTAAGAATAATATTAAAACTTCAGAATTGAGTAAATTAATTAAATAATTCATTATTACGATTTATGTTATTTTTAAAGATACACTCTCTTTGATTATTATATATGGCGAACGCCGTAGAAATTAGTCGTAGAAATATAATTTTGTTTATATTTCCAATATATGATGTATGATACTGTTAATTATATATATTGCTGTGGGGGACCATACGTTGCTTAACCACTGTAGAGCCCACACACAACAATATGCACATTAACCTGATATTTCTAATGATGTAAGTAGTTTCTTCAAAAAGCGTAATGGTCCCTCGGTGAATGCGTAGCAAGACAACTCACTTACCGCAATATAAACTGATTCCATAGTCACAGCAATATATTAAAGTAAGATAAGCCGCCTTCTACATAATTATTTAATAAATTAGTTCATGCAACAAATGCGTTCCTAACAAGGCTTATTTATTACTAATACATTTATTACGCAAGCTTTGACGTTGTTATGGTTGCATTATTTATATTTGCACATAAGACTGGGGCTTGTATTAATATTATTAATTAATTGAAAAAAATAACATTCTTTGTTATATTTTCTTAAATTAAAATTTGAATATTCACAATTAGTCATTGGTTAGAGTTATACATGGATATATTTAGATATGATTTTGAAGTGTACTTTAGTACAGCAATATTCATAATATATCTACAATGTTATTTTTTTTCATTTCTAAAATGCAATGAACATTTACAATTATATAGCAATACTCAAAATATACAGCCAGTAGTAATATTAATAACTAATATCTAAACATTTTGTTACTTTCGCTTCATCAATACAAATATTAAGAATAATATTAAAACTTCAGAATTGAGTAAATTAATTAAAGGTAGGTTTATAAAACCTTTTTCATTATTACGATTTATGTTGTTTTTAAAGATACACTCTCTTTGATTATTATATATGGCGAACGCCGTAGAAATTAGTCGTAGAAATATAATTTTGTTTATATTTCCAATATATGATGTATGATATTGTTAATTATATATATTGTTGTGGGGGACCATACGTTGCTTAACCACTGTAGAGCCCACACACAACAATATGTACATTAACCTGATATTTCTAATGATGTAAGTAGTTTCTTCAAAAAGCGTAATGGTCCCTCGGAGAATACGTAGCAAGACAACTCACTTACCGCAATATAAACTGATATCATAGTCACAGCAATATATTAAAGTAAGATAAGCCGCCTTCTACATAATTATTTAATAAATTCATGCAAGGAATGCGTTCCTAACAAGACTTATTTATTACTAATACATTTATTACGCAAGCTTTGACGTTGTTATGGTTGCATTATTTATATATGCACATAAGACTGGGGCTTGTATTAATATTATTAATTAATTGAAAAAAATAACATTCTTTGTTAGATTTTTTTTAATTAAAATTTGAATATTCACAATTAGTCATTGGTTAGAGTTATACATGGATACATTTAGATATGAATTTGAAGTGTACTTTAGTACAGCAATATTCATAATATATCTACAATGTTATTTTTTTTTCCATTTCTAAAAAGCAATAAACATTTACAATTATATAGCAATACTCAAAATATACAGCCAGTAGTAATATTAATAACTAATATCTAAACATTTTGTTACTTTCGCTTCATCAATACAAATATTAAGAATAATATTAAAACTTCAGAATTGAGTAAATTAATTAAAGGTAAGTTTATAAAACCTTTTTCATTATTACGATTTATGTTATTTTTAAAGATACACTCTCTTTGATTATTATATATGGCGAACGCCGTAGAAATTAATCGTAGAAATATAATTTTGTTTATATTTCCAATATATGATGTATGATACTGTTAATTATATATATTGCTGTGGGGGACCATACGTTGCTTAACCACTGTAGAGCCCACACACAACAATATGCACATTAACCTGATATTTCTAATGATGTAAGTAGTTTCTTCAAAAAGCGTAATGGTCCCTCGGTGAATGCGTAGCAAGACAACTCACTTACCGCAATAGAAACTGATTTCATAGTCACAGCAATATATTAAAGTAAGATAAGCCGCCTTCTACATAATTATTTAATAAATTAGTTCATGCAACGAATGCGTTCCTAACAAGGCTTATTTATTACTAATACATTTATTACGCAAGCTTTGACGTTGTTATGGTTGCATTATTTATATATGCACATAAGACTGAGGCTTGTATTAATATTATTAATTAATTGAAAAAAATAACATTCTTTGTTAGATTTTTTTAATTAAAATTTGAATATTCACAATTAGTCATTGGTTAGAGTTATACATGGATACATTTAGATATGAATTTGAAGTGTACTTTAGTACAGCAATATTCATAATATATCTACAATGATATTTTTTTTCCATTTCTAAAAAGCAATGAACATTTACAATTATATAGCAATACTCAAAATATACAGCCAGTGGTAATATTAATAATTAATATTTAAACATTTTTTTACTTTGGCTTCATCAATGCAAATATTAAGAATAATATTAAAACTTCAGAATTGAGTAAATTAATTAAAGGTAAGTTTATAAAACCTTTTTTCATTATTACGATTTATGTTGTTTTTAAAGATACACTCTCTTTGATTATTATATATGGCGAACGCCGTAGAAATTAGTCGTAGAAATATAATTTTGTTTATATTTCCAATATATGATGTATGATATTGTTAATTATATATATTGCTGTGGGGGACCATACGTTGCTTAACCACTGTAGAGCCCACACACAACAATATGTACATTAACCTGATATTTCTAATGATGTAAGTAGTTTCTTCAAAAAGCGTAATGGTCCCTCGGAGAATACGTAGCAAGACAACTCACTTACCGCAATATAAACTGATATCATAGTCACAGCAATATATTAAAGTAAGATAAGCCGCCTTCTACATAATTATTTAATAAATTAGTTCATGCAACGAATGCGTTCCTAACAAGACTTATTTATTACTAATACATTTATTACGCAAGCTTTGACGTTGTTATGGTTGCATTATTTATATATTTGCACATAAGACTGGGGCTTGTATTAATATTATTAATTAATTGAAAAAAATAACATTCTTTGTTAGATTTTTTTTAATTAAAATTTGAATATTCACAATTAGTCATTGGTTAGAGTTATACATGGATACATTTAGATATGAATTTGAAGTGTACTTTAGTACAGCAATATTCATAATATATCTACAATGTTATTTTTTTCCATTTCTAAAAAGCAATGAACATTTACAATTATATAGCATTACTCAAAATATACAGCCAGTAGTAATATTAATAACTAATATCTAAACATTTTGTTACTTTCGCTTCATCAATACAAATATTAAGAATAATATTAAAACTTCAGAATTGAGTAAATTAATTAAATAATTCATTATTACGATTTATGTTATTTTTAAAGATACACTCTCTTTGATTATTATATATGGCGAACGCCGTAGAAATTAGTCGTAGAAATATAATTTTGTTTATATTTCCAATATATGATGTATGATACTGTTAATTATATATATTGCTGTGGGGGACCATACGTTGCTTAACCACTGTAGAGCCCACACACAACAATATGCACATTAACCTGATATTTCTAATGATGTAAGTAGTTTCTTCAAAAAGCGTAATGGTCCCTCGGTGAATGCGTAGCAAGACAACTCACTTACCGCAATATAAACTGATTCCATAGTCACAGCAATATATTAAAGTAAGATAAGCCGCCTTCTACATAATTATTTAATAAATTAGTTCATGCAACAAATGCGTTCCTAACAAGGCTTATTTATTACTAATACATTTATTACGCAAGCTTTGACGTTGTTATGGTTGCATTATTTATATTTGCACATAAGACTGGGGCTTGTATTAATATTATTAATTAATTGAAAAAAATAACATTCTTTGTTATATTTTCTTAAATTAAAATTTGAATATTCACAATTAGTCATTGGTTAGAGTTATACATGGATATATTTAGATATGATTTTGAAGTGTACTTTAGTACAGCAATATTCATAATATATCTACAATGTTATTTTTTTTCATTTCTAAAATGCAATGAACATTTACAATTATATAGCAATACTCAAAATATACAGCCAGTAGTAATATTAATAACTAATATCTAAACATTTTGTTACTTTCGCTTCATCAATACAAATATTAAGAATAATATTAAAACTTCAGAATTGAGTAAATTAATTAAAGGTAGGTTTATAAAACCTTTTTCATTATTACGATTTATGTTGTTTTTAAAGATACACTCTCTTTGATTATTATATATGGCGAACGCCGTAGAAATTAGTCGTAGAAATATAATTTTGTTTATATTTCCAATATATGATGTATGATATTGTTAATTATATATATTGTTGTGGGGGACCATACGTTGCTTAACCACTGTAGAGCCCACACACAACAATATGTACATTAACCTGATATTTCTAATGATGTAAGTAGTTTCTTCAAAAAGCGTAATGGTCCCTCGGAGAATACGTAGCAAGACAACTCACTTACCGCAATATAAACTGATATCATAGTCACAGCAATATATTAAAGTAAGATAAGCCGCCTTCTACATAATTATTTAATAAATTCATGCAAGGAATGCGTTCCTAACAAGACTTATTTATTACTAATACATTTATTACGCAAGCTTTGACGTTGTTATGGTTGCATTATTTATATATGCACATAAGACTGGGGCTTGTATTAATATTATTAATTAATTGAAAAAAATAACATTCTTTGTTAGATTTTTTTTAATTAAAATTTGAATATTCACAATTAGTCATTGGTTAAAGTTATACATGGATACATTTAGATATGAATTTGAAGTGTACTTTAGTACAGCAATATTCATAATATATCTACAATGTTATTTTTTTTTCCATTTCTAAAAAGCAATAAACATTTACAATTATATAGCAATACTCAAAATATACAGCCAGTAGTAATATTAATAACTAATATCTAAACATTTTGTTACTTTCGCTTCATCAATACAAATATTAAGAATAATATTAAAACTTCAGAATTGAGTAAATTAATTAAAGGTAAGTTTATAAAACCTTTTTCATTATTACGATTTATGTTATTTTTAAAGATACACTCTCTTTGATTATTATATATGGCGAACGCCGTAGAAATTAATCGTAGAAATATAATTTTGTTTATATTTCCAATATATGATGTATGATACTGTTAATTATATATATTGCTGTGGGGGACCATACGTTGCTTAACCACTGTAGAGCCCACACACAACAATATGCACATTAACCTGATATTTCTAATGATGTAAGTAGTTTCTTCAAAAAGCGTAATGGTCCCTCGGTGAATGCGTAGCAAGACAACTCACTTACCGCAATAGAAACTGATTTCATAGTCACAGCAATATATTAAAGTAAGATAAGCCGCCTTCTACATAATTATTTAATAAATTAGTTCATGCAACGAATGCGTTCCTAACAAGGCTTATTTATTACTAATACATTTATTACGCAAGCTTTGACGTTGTTATGGTTGCATTATTTATATATGCACATAAGACTGAGGCTTGTATTAATATTATTAATTAATTGAAAAAAATAACATTCTTTGTTAGATTTTTTTAATTAAAATTTGAATATTCACAATTAGTCATTGGTTAGAGTTATACATGGATACATTTAGATATGAATTTGAAGTGTACTTTAGTACAGCAATATTCATAATATATCTACAATGTTATTTTTTTTCCATTTCTAAAAGGCAATGAACATTTACAATTATATAGCAATACTCAAAATATACAGCCAGTGGTAATATTAATAATTAATATTTAAACATTTTGTTACTTTCGCTTCATCAATACAAATATTAAGAATAATATTAAAACTTCAGAATTGAGTAAATTAATTAAAGGTAGGTTTATAAAACCTTTTTCATTATTACGATTGATGTTGTTTTTAAAGATACACTCTCTTTGATTATTATATATGGCGAACGCCGTAGAAATTAGTCGTAGAAATATAATTTTGTTTATATTTCCAATATATGATGTATGATATTGTTAATTATATATATTGTTGTGGGGGACCATACGTTGCTTAACCACTGTAGAGCCCACACACAACAATATGTACATTAACCTGATATTTCTAATGATGTAAGTAGTTTCTTCAAAAAGCGTAATGGTCCCTCGGAGAATACGTAGCAAGACAACTCACTTACCGCAATATAAACTGATATCATAGTCACAGCAATATATTAAAGTAAGATAAGCCGC
The DNA here is from genome assembly GCA_963969525.1 of Ontholestes murinus. Lineage (NCBI taxonomy): Eukaryota > Metazoa > Arthropoda > Insecta > Coleoptera > Staphylinidae > Ontholestes > Ontholestes murinus. The sequence goes on along the minus strand of OZ018388.1, from coordinate 48,080,476 downwards.
CTTCTACATAATTATTTAATAAATTAGTTCATGCAACGAATGCGTTTCTAACAAGACTTATTTATTACTAATACATTTATTACGCAAGCTTTGACGTTGTTATGGTTGCATTATTTATATATTTGCACATAAGACTGGGGCTTGTATTAATATTATTAATTAATTGAAAAAAATAACATTCTTTGTTAGATTTTTTTTAATTAAAATTTGAATATTCACAATTAGTCATTGGTTAGAGTTATACATGGATACATTTAGATATGAATTTGAAGTGTACTTTAGTACAGCAATATTCATAATATATCTACAATGTTATTTTTTTCCATTTCTAAAAAGCAATGAACATTTACAATTATATAGCAATACTCAAAATATACAGCCAGTAGTAATATTAATAACTAATATCTAAACATTTTGTTACTTTCGCTTCATCAATACAAATATTAAGAATAATATTAAAACTTCAGAATTGAGTAAATTAATTAAATAATTCATTATTACGATTTATGTTATTTTTAAAGATACACTCTCTTTGATTATTATATATGGCAAACGCCGTAGAAATTAGTCGTAGAAATATAATTTTGTTTATATTTCCAATATATGATGTATGATACTGTTAATTATATATATTGCTGTGGGGGACCATACGTTTCTTAACCACTGTAGAGCCCACACACAACAATATGCACATTAACCTGATATTTCTAATGATGTAAGTAGTTTCTTCAAAAAGCGTAATGGTCCCTCGGTGAATGCGTAGCAAGACAACTCACTTACCGCAATATAAACTGATATCATAGTCACAGCAATAAATTAAAGTAATGAAAATGATGGTAGCGACCGTTACTATGTGGTAGTTCATTTTAAAAAAGGGTCAATGAAAATAATTTTTAAGTTTTTATACCACTATTTATTGTATAATATACACAAACAAAGTTTACAATATATTATCAATTTTGACACAACTATAGTTTCGACCTTTGCAGTTCATTATCAAGTGTTGAATGAAGAAGAATACAGGGTGTTAACAATTTATAGGTGAGGTATGAATTTTTGATGAACCTAATTAGGACTGAGATTTATTACAATGGATTAACTAAATATGCCGATCGGATTAAGGTGCGGTGTTTTCAGAAGAGGTACATGTCATTATAAGAGCTTAAATAATGGCGAAGAAATTAAATCCGTCTGCTCATTAAGCAGATTAGAATTAATGTTCTTGCTTTGGCGGTATATCTCTAATGACTCCAAAAGATTAAGCCTTTGGCCTTTATTGCAAAAATGTAAAAGTTTTAAATTATCCATATGTGGAAATGTATGATTACACTCTAAGAAATGATTTGAAAAAGAACTTGTTGTATGTCTAAGTCTGAATGCTCTATAATGTTCATTGTATCTCTTTTCAAAACTCCTACCTGTCTGTCCTACATATGTGCTGTTACATTCGGAACATGAAATTTGGTATACTCCCGATTTTTTAATAGATGGAATTTTGTCTTTCGCGTTAATAAATATTTTCAACAAACTAACGGGTTAGCGATGGGATCCCCTCTCAGTCCTTTGTTAGCAGAAATTTTTATGTCAAATATTGAGGAAAAAATTTTCAGTTCAAATTTCACAAAAGCACATATTTCATTTTGGTTTAGATACGTAGATGATGTTATCGCATGCTTTAGTGGTACATCACGACAGTTAGATCAATTTTTAAATTTAATCAATAGTGTTCACCCTAAAATAAAATTCACAGTAGAGAGAGAAAACGACAATAAAATCAATTTTTGGACCTTACATTAATTCATCAGAATAATACAATTAAATTTGAAATATTTAGAAAACCTACTAACGTCAACTCTACAATTCCTTTTAATTCAAATCACCATCTATCCCATAAGTTAGCAGCATTTCACTCCATGATACATAGAGCATTAACAATTCCTCTAACTGATTCAAGTAGAACCACATAACTAGACAAAATTATATCAATAGCCACGGAGAATGGTTTCCCAGTTAATCTTATTCAAAATTTAATTCACAAAAAACTGTACAAATCAACAAGGGCTCATATTTATCCTAATATTTTAGACCGAACGAACACAAAATTTACAACATTCACTTATTTTGGGCGCGTAACAAATAAAATATCAAATATTTTTAAAAAACAAAATCATCAAATTGCATTTAGACCAGCGAGCAAACTTTCAAATATACTTTTTAACGCGAAAGACAAAATTCCATCTATTAAAAAATCGGGAGTATACCAAATTTCATGTTCCGAATGTAACAGCACATATGTAGGACAGACAGGTAGGAGTTTTGAAAAGAGATACAATGAACATTATAGAGCATTCAGACTTAGACATACAACAAGTTCTTTTTCAAATCATTTCTTAGAGTGTAATCATAAATACTTTTTAATATTTAATAAACAAACATAATTTTTGAATGTCTATTAACACGAAAACGATACTATTCAATATTAAAACTTTAGAAGTACATTATTACAATTTATAATTATTCTAAAGATACTCTCTCTCTTTTATTATTTTATATGATGAACTCCGTAGAAATTAGTCCTAGAAATATAATTCTGTTTATATTTCGAATATATGATACTGGTTAATTATTCAAACTGTTATTGTAGAGTTTACATTGCTTATCCACTGTATAGTCCACACCACAACGATGTGCACATTAAGCTACTATTTTTAATTATGTAAGTAGTTTCTTCAAAAAGCGTAGTGGTCTCTCGGAGAATATGTAGCAAGACAACTCACTTACCGTGTTACCGGCGTTCAGTTTACCTGAACGTGGTAATTGCTCCTAATAATAATTTGCATAAATTCCGCATTATTGAAATAATCCAAACGAGATAATTTTCCAAAATGTGCAGCTGCCAGTGTGGAACAATAAGACCGGCCCTTTTTTCGGCGAAGAGGATCATTACCTGTTCCCGGAATTGCGGGGCCTACGTGACCCAAACAAAGCCGCGTCACCGAAGACCACCATATAAAACCAGACCCGACCATCGCTCTTTACCAGTCGTCTGCTATCAGCAGCGGTGGTCAGCCTGATCGGCTTTGCCGACTCAAGCCTCTTGCTCTTTGTATATTGTATATTTCCTATGTCTCTATATTTTTCTATGTTTCTTTGTCTGTAATATATTTTCTTCTTCTCTGGCCCCATGTTTTAATTTACACACTTTTTCTTGTTCTTTACTCTGTTTCACAGCTAGCCGGTGCCCCTACGTTGACGTGGCGTAGAAGCCCAAGCAAGTATCACCAACGGGAAACTGTTTAATCGAAGCCTGCGGCTGCTAATCGATGGTGAGCCTCGCCAGGGACCCCTGTGCCGCCTCCAGTGCGTGTTGGTTCCAGAAAGTACCGTCGGTGCTACTTCCTTGCCAGTCCGTCTCCAGGACGTCTTCCGCTCCCCCGTTAACAACCGCAATATAAACTGGTATCATTGTCACAGCACTATATTAAAGTAATGAATAAATTATTTCATGCAAAGAGTTCGTTCATAACAAGGCTTATTTATTACTAATATATTTATTACGCAAACTTTATTTGAAGAATATTTAATTAAAACAAAATAAAAGTTCTATTTATAAAATCATATTATAAATAAAGTTTACAGATAAATGTCAATTATGTATAATTAGCGCATATAAATGCATTATATATTATATATTTACCAAATTAAAATATTTGCTAAATTTTAAATACCAAAATTTAATAATTTTCTAAATATATTTTTAGTTTTGAGCTCATAACCTACATATTTTAGGTATTAATAACTACGAATGAATTGTCTTATACTGAAATATACTCGTTATATGTGTTATAATTAGAGAGCGAATAAAAAGATTAAAAAATGTGAAATATGCACTTCAAATGGCACCAAATTTAGAGAAAGTATATAAAAAGCATTAAAACAAGCAAAAACGCATAATAACAGGAAAAAAGAAAACAATATTTTCTTAATATGTAGCAAGTTTATCAATATGTTTTATATACAAATTCTGCTTATAACTAAAATAAACATACTTTCTTTACGCAATATATAATATTATGTAAGAACATTTAAAAATTAAATTGTAATTTTATATACATTTCAAAATCACTAAAATCTATTCATGAAAACAGTTGACTACTAAATGTTGTTCTAAGCGTTCAATTGTAGAATGTAGAATTAGGTCTGTCGCTCAATAAATTTTTGAAGGCGGAATAGTACATTCTTCAACGATCGTAGAATGACGGCTAATATTCACGTGGATGAAGCTTCGGACACGAGCGAGCGTAGCGAGCGAGTGTTAGAATCATCCAAGTGAATAATAGCCATTCTACGCAAGTAGAAGACTATACTTTCTCTACGACTATAATAAACTTAATCATAGTTTTTAATACAAATCTTTATTAACACTTTAAACATTGCAATTATAATATGACCTGCCAAGTATATAATAAGTAATTTAATTTTACTTTTTGGCAAAAGTTATAGAAAAGTTGCTACAATTACTGATATTTAATACAGTCGGTGTTGAATCTTGATCAAAACTCGCCTCATTTAAAGTGCTAGTCTGTGCTGTGTGTTGTATATTTTGTGCGATTCTCGTACTTTGTTCCACCGACTGAAGTATTTTGTTGGCCGTGTTCATTCTATTTGTCATAGAATCATCCACGTAGCCTTCAGCTACGGAGGTACTCTTCCAGCCTCCATGTCGTTTAAGAGTTGTAATATCTCCTCCTGCATCAACCAATAAGGTGGCAGAAGATCTATGAAAGCTATGTCCGGTGTACAGATTTGCATTCGGTAAATTTAAGTAGGTTGCTATTTGTCTGCCCATTGATGCAATTTTGTTAATTCCAATTTTTTGAATAGTGCATTTTCCATGTTGGTAGTTTTTTGGTAGAAAAATGAAGGAGTTATTACATTCGCTGGGCGTAGTGCAATATACTTTTTGCATATTTCATAAAATTTACCTGTAACAGTAAATTTTCTAACAATATTTGTCTTAGTGTAAGGTATGGTTATTAAAAGAGCTGAATTAAGGTCTTGAATGTCTTCCATTTTCATTGAGTGCATTTCATTATTACGGCAAGCTCCCATTATTCCTACGATTAATGCAATCTAATAAAATAAAAACTTTAATACTTTTAAGTTTAGGCAAAAGCAATTACATTTGTTACCTTTGTTCCGAGATATATATAATCCGGAGATTCTGTAATGAATTTATTTATATCTTCTGCACTAAATATTTTCGATTTCTTCGCCTGAAATCCTTCTCCTTTTCATTTAAGGAAAGCCCGCAATTTTGGATAATTTTCAATGTTACTTTCATTGTAAACATTTAATGTACTTCTTAACATCGAGTATATTTTCCATAAAGATGACGATTTGTATTTTTCGGAAAGTTTTGTGAAATATGCTAGGAGAATGTTTTCCGAAAAGGAACTTACATTATTGGATTGTCTCCATTCCATAAATTTTGTATAAACTTGAGTATACTGCTTTCTGGACTTTCCGGCAGTAAATTCATTGTAGATGCTTGTGCAATTTCTTGAATTTCGGGAGGCGTACATGTTAGTTCATTATCACTATGACTGCTAACGTCCATTGTAAATATTATATTAATAACAATTATGCGATACAACAGCAATAAATAGTGAGTGTACTAGACGTTATAAATAACTGGTGTATTTGACGTTTCAAATGGTGACTTGTTAGGAAGTTTTTTCACATTCAGAGCAATGTGATTTTTTCATATTAACGTGAATTCTTAAAAATCAAAGGATGTGATTGGCCAATCTAGAGTGATTTCTTTCTAGGAATTCACACTCAGACAATGTTTAATTAAATCCAATTTCAGCAATTAGTTTCGATCCATGTGCTAAATTTGTACAATTTATTAGATGCGTCAGACAGCATTCGTAAAATTTTGTAACTTTACCGTCTACGACAAAAATAAGCTAGTCAATCCATCATTTATGAATTTTGTTATAGGGTTATTATCAGTTTTTTTCAATTCTTTTGTATATAGTATAAGTCGGGATGTCGTCATGCAAAACTCCTATTATTAAATTAGGAACTGACCTTCCACAAGCGTCTAGAGTTTCATCCACACCAATCCATATATAATTGTTGTTAATAATATCCCTAATTTTTTGTATGGTTTCATTATACCCAAGAGATATATCATTTTTTCTTAGGGATCTTAAATCAGTAATGCGAATTTTACAATATTTTTCGAAGAACACTTTAAATGCATTAATTATAGGCTATCATTTTAATTTGTTTGCATTTAACACTTACTGGGAACCCTATTTGGGCCTAGTCTAACGACATTTACAACCGGAATATCACAGGTGTGTATAAAAATAACACAATTTACGCGTGAAACAAATTACTGTTTATTGTATTATTTCTATATTACAAAATGTTTCACCACGAGTTACATGAGAACTTAATTCAAGAAAAATCATAGGTGTGATTCCTATGAAGCGTTCATCTGTTTTATCTAAATAATAGAGACGGACTATTATATGTACTTATTTATAATAAATTGTAATTGTATTTTTATAATTTACAAAATTATATTTATTGTATCATATTATAAACAGCTAAAAATTTTAAACAATAATATTTTCAAAAGACACAAAGAAAATATTTAATACAAATATAATATATAAATGATGAGATACAAATTTTCATTAAAATTCTCTATATTAGAAACTTAAAATCAATGTAAAATTGTTATTAAATAGTTTATTATGAGTTTAAGAAAATCCTATAAATAAGCATCATAATCTAAAAAAGCATGAAAAATTTAAATAAGCACAAAAGATCAAATTAAGCAAAAAATCTCAGCCAAATAATCACATTTTTCAAGATTCGTATACATATTTAAAATTTTTTCGATACCATACATCAGGGGTCGGCAACCTGTTAGCTGTGGTGTGCCAAGCCACTCTACCAATATGATTCAGGGTGCCGCCTTAATTCTAAATTATATAATGGCGTTCTGGAGGAGAAGAATTTTATACCAAATTTATCTTTTAAACATATTTATAAGATATTAGTTCGATAAGTTCCATTTCAAAATTATCAACATTCATCCACTCAAAAATTGAAAAATCAAACGGTATTATTAATGGATCTATTAAATCTGGTTTTATGAGGAAGGAAAATATAGGCACATAAGCTTCAAAGTCTTTGCATCTTCTGGAAAATGCATCTTTAAGTGCTTCAACGTAGGTTTTAAGTTCATCTTTGTCTATGGTCGATTTATTTGCAAGCGCTTTAACATTTGGGAAGTATTTGTAGGTACTAGTATTAATATCACATAAAAATATATTTAATTTTGTAGCAAATCCTGTCCAATATTCAAAAAGTTCGAGCACAGTTTGGCGCTTTCCTTGTAATCTTAAGTTTAGTTCATTGAGATGTTTAGTTATATCAGTCAGAAACATCAATTTGCATAACCATTCTTTATCGTTCAATTCGGGGAAATGTTGTTCCTTTTCATTAAGAAAAACTTTAATGTGTTCCAGACATGACACAAACTTATTCAAGACATTGCCTCGACTAAGCCAACGAACATGGCTGTATAAAGGGAGGTCAACATATTCACTTTCCATTTCTTCTAAAAGAGATTTAAATTGCCTGTGTGTCAATGAAGAGCGAGACACTATGAAATTAACTATTTTAACAACAGTGTTCATTACAGGAATTAAGCGCTGTGACGAAATTTTGTCAACTAAACTTTCCTAGTGTATTATACAATGGAAGTTCAATATTTTATATCCAATATGATTTTCAAGAAGTTTTACAAATCCTCTATCCTTGCCAATCATTGCAGGTGCACCGTCAGTAGTTACACAAAATATTTTTTTGATATTAATGTTCTTGCTGTCAAAATAATTTATGAATGAAACAAGAATATCCTGCCCCTTAATTGTCCCAGACAGACGAATCAAATTGGACAACTCTTCATAAACTTGACCTTTATCACAATACCGTGCAAAAACTGCAAGCCGCGCAATATCATTTACATCGGTACTTTCATCAACAGCGACGCTAAATGAAACAGCTTCTTGTAATCCAGAATTCTGTTTTGTTGTTACATTGTCTGCCATTTCAGTTATTCTGCTTTCAATTGTTCGCGCAGAAGCCGGTATTTCTCGAATTCGGGATAATATGGTTTGTTGGTTACGTAAATCGCTAAACAACTTTTCAGCACTTTTTATAAAGATTTCCTTTATATATTCCCCATCTGTAAAGGGTTTGCCTTTGGCAGCTATGCAATGAGCAATTGCGAAGCTGCATTCTGTCGCTTTAGCCTTCGTTCCAGTTATTCCACAAAAAAAAGTTACTTGTTTCTTATAACCAGAAACAGCTCTCTTTATAGTTTCACATTTCTCATCGTTGCTATTAAATGTGGACTGATGTTTGGTTTGGAAATATCTTTGTACACTTGACGTGCGGCATACTACACTTTCGCGGCATATCGCACATACAGCACGATCCTTTTGTTGTATAAATCCATATTCATTCGTCCAATAGTCTTGAAAACCGCGAACATTTAGTTTTTGTTTCTTACCCTCCATTTGATTAAATATGGATGAATTATAACAAATATTAAACCAATAAGATACAAGTCTTAACAAAAAAGTTAGAACGGAAAGTAACGACCAGTATTAAACGAAATGCAAGTTTAACTGGTATTACAGGCAAATGGTGCGCAGTAGCAAAACGAGGAAGAAAGGGGCGAATGTCATTCCAGCTTGAACATTCGTGAAGTCCGCTTCGATAACTAGTCGGCGCTGCGCATGTTTCATCTCTTTTACTCCGAATGCGCTCTCACTCACCCTTCGCGCAGATTTTCGTGACATTAGCGAACCACGTTAGATAAATAATTATAATTAAACATTTTCTCTTATTTAAAAATCACTTCGTCTCCATATTTTTGCGATTTCCCTGATTACTTTGTAGAGTGCCATTCAGAACCCCATCGCGTGCCAAGCCGGCACTACTCATTCTTGGCCCCAAAAGATTCCGCCGCAGGTTTCGTTACATGTTTTTAATGGCGTGAACAAGTGTAAACAAGTCATAAATTTTGTTTGGCCAGGATGGATTTGTGGCCTCGGCTTTTTTTTGCCGTACACATCTGGTATCGGGCCTACTCGATATTATAAACACTCCTACACTAGTGCCGCGACTAGAAAAGGGACCGTTTAAGTGCCCAGTATTATATACAATGCAATTGTTATTTGTATATGCTAGTAAATTTAAAATCGCATTTACTATTATATGGATAGAATTTGATTATTTCTTTTTTCATTAAAAAATGTAATAATAGTATATGTATGATATCATGTTCTTTACATTATAAAATAAAATCATCAACAATAACGAAGAATGTATAATTAATACTTTAAAGCCGTTTTATTTATATTAAATTAATAGATACAAATAAAACCGTATTCTTAACAAATTTATACAATTTTACTTACAAAATAAAGCTGCTAAAAACAATTGTACGTTTTATAACATAACATAATATTCGGGAAATATTGAAACACCTGCCCTAGAGCCCGGACTTATCCTCATGTGACTTTCATATATTTGGTCCATTCAAAGACGAATTGGGGGGACTCCGTTTTCATAGAGACCAAGATGTGGAATTGTTTGTAAGTAATTGACTGAAGATATGACCGATAACATTCTTCGATAATGGCATCCAGAAACATACGCTTCACTGGGAAAAATGTGTAATTTATGTAGACTATGTAATAAAACATGTTATTTCTTACAATAATGCATACATACTTTTTTAAATAGATTACAGTTCAATTTTGATCCACACTCGCATAAATGACATCATTGTACTTAATTAGTAATTATTAATGAATGAACACGGATATTCCGGATATGCCAATATAGATAATATTTTTTATTATAGAAAATAGTAAAGTTATCAATTCTGCGATAAATTCATGTTATGACACAAATGTGTAGCAGTTACTGGAATATTAAATTCAATTCAATTTTTTTTGTCACTCTTTTCTAACGTTCCTAAAGCGATGTCTATAACTATCTAACTAAACTTATATATCTTTTTTAACGAATAGAAGAGGATAGAAGAGTATTTTGTGGCTTTAAATATTTGAGTTAATCTAGAAATATGTAAATATTTGCTAATATGTTATTATATTAAATAAAATACTTAAATCGAGAACATTTAACTTTAAACCAATAATCAATTATTATTTACTACTAGGCTTCTCACTTTCTTTTCTACAACCAAGATCTTAATATTAGCAGCAAAACTAAAATTTGACAAATTACCAAATATCACCCCAAATATTTCATTATATTTATTTATTTATCTAAAAGCAAATGAACTTAATATATATGTTATAACCCAAATTTCCAAAAATATAAATTATTACATTTTAACGCAGTCATGGCGTCAGCGTTTCGACCACCTGCATGTGTGATACGCCCACGCGGACGGACCGTACCCAATGTAAGCAGCGGAATCTAGAGAAGAGAAATATTACGAACATCAAAGAAGTAACATAGTGTCTCCCTTAAAATTCAATTTATAATTTAATAATTTAATTTAATTCCAATATTTAACTAAAACTTAAACGCTAGAGACTATGAAGTACTTTCATTTAGAAAAAAACATTGTGTTGCTTTTGAAAAGTTCAAAATCATGAAATAGTAAATTTATGTAATATTTAATAAGAATGTGTATGTATGCCAAGTATCAACCGCTTCACCAACATATGACAATATAGTTATTAAATCATAGAGGCCGTGGTATATTTATTGCCGTTTATTAAAGTACAAGACTACAATTTCAGAGTTCTGATTCCTTAGGTTCGGCTCTGTCGCTGACTGACTATTTATTGCTTATTTTATTTGTTACCTGCCTCCCTCCCATATTGCACCAGGGGTGGTTCTTAATAGTTACATTTATTTTTTAATCTGTCAAATTTAAATTTAGTAATACATCTATTTCCATGCATGTTAATGCCTAATAAATTGAAATTATAATCTAAATTAAAACTTCTCCAAATCTTAATAAAATATATAGCCTAATTGCACAAATTGTTTAAAAAAATTGTAATACACTTCAGGATATTTATTATTATGCTACAGTTTAAAATAATTCAATCAACAAAACGACCAACATGTAGTGCAATTCAAATATATAAAATTAATAATAATCTTTATTTTCAAATGTCATTTAAGTGGTTTCAGTTAATTGAAACACAGCTATATCCCTTTCTTCACTTTTTATTAAAAGCAGTACAAAAAATAAAAAGTAAAGACAGGAATATTACTGTGTTTCAATTAAGTGATATAAACCTTCATGTAACTCAAGTAACTAACAGGTGTCCAACAATTATTGTAGTCCCGGGTGGAGTTGGAATCAAATATGTACATAGGTCGATTCTTACATGTGTCAAATAAATTGAACTGACATTTTAATTGTCAAACATAATTTAAATGTGAATTTAAAGAGTTGTTAACTTTAATAAGTAATTAGAATATTACATCATTTACATTTAAATTATGTTTGACAATTAAAATATCACTTACGTATTTGATTCCAACTCCACCCAGGACTACAATAATTGTTGGACACCCGTTATATTAAAACCATGTTACAGAATGAAAATAGTATCAGAATAATAATACAATAGGTTATTGACACATATCACTTAACTAAATATTAATCTATTCACAAAATATATTTATTAATATGTAGAATGAAATATCCTATACATATTTTATGTAAAATTATTTATAAAATAATACGGTTCACGCGTAAATAAATAATCTGATAAGTTTGACTTTAATTGTTGTACTTATATTTAAAGATTTTTATATTATTTGGAAGGCAGTTAAATAGCTTGAATTCAGAGTAATGTACTGCATGCTCAGTTATTTTAACTTTATGTTGTGGAACATAATAATTATTTGCTGTATATATACAGGGTGACTGACGAAAAACCTTTGGTGTTGTATCTCGTTTATTTTTGATCCGATTTGAATAAATGAAACCTCAAATTAAATCATTTTTAAAACTGATAGTTTTCTTGCATCCAGTTTTTGACATAAGACGATCAAGTATAGATATCATTGCAGTATCTTACCAATGACTAACACTGTCACTTTTGACATTTGAATAGGGTCTGTATATTGTATACTATAGGTACTTGATTTGTATTTTTTTTTTCAAAAAATCTACAATTTCTCGACTTTGGTTTTATGAATGGATAAAATCGTTTACAATTTTATATTCAGAAAAAAATCTTCTTGCGGATCAATACAAAATATATATACAATGCTATTGGGAAAAAAATGTAAAAAAACTGAATACAAGAAAAAATATCAGTTCGGTTCATATAAAAGTTTTTTTAGAAATAATTTAATTTGATGTTTTATTTATTCAAATCGGATCAAAAATAAGCGAGATACAACACCAAAGGTTTTTCGTCAGTCACCCTGTATACAGTTGGTTATTACTACCTTTTAATTGTTTATAGTAAAATAAAATTTAACCCGTTTATAATTCTAATTGCCTTTTTTGAAGGATAAATTTTTTGTAGCATACCGCATTATGGGTTCAAAATTAGTGAAGTACACCGTTTTTACTACTTAAGGTGTAAATTACTGCATTTAATTTATTTTCAGTTATTTATATGTATTTTGTCCAGCTCAGTTTATGGTAATTATGGACCCCAAGAAATATTGTATGATTGGTTATTTTAATAAGTGAATTATCTAATTGAATTGTGTTTGTGTTAAATAACAAATAACATTAAATTAGTTTTCTCGTTATTGATCAAATAAATGTTTATGTTTAACTTTTAATTGAGGAAAATAATTAGTCTATTTAGTTAAATGATCCATATTTTCTGAGCTAATCAAAATATTAGTATCATTTGCATAGATTATTATCAACTGTTTATTACAAGTCAAGGCATTTATAATATCATTTATAAATAAGGGAAACAGCCTTGGGGTAACCCAGTGATTAGGTGAGATGTTTTGGATTGCCCGGCGCCATCTTTCGTTGTAACCACCTCCCGTTGAGTGCGGTTACTCAAACCATTGCAATGCATTTCCGCATATGCCGGCTTTTTCTTTGGTTTGATAATAAAATATTATGATCAATGCAATTATACGCCTTTGTTACATCTATAAAGAGTACCAGTGGTATTTCTCTATTTTCGGTATTGTTTATGATGGTTTGAATAAAATTATTAGTAGGTGTTTATAATATTGAAATTATTAAGGAAATTTTCAATTCGTGGCATTTTCAAATAATTTAGAGAAAATCGTCAGAAGATAGGTTTGTAGTTTTGTATGCCTTCTAAATTTCCTTTTTTAAAAATAGGTTTTATTACAGCCATTTTAAGTTTGTCGTGAAAAATGTTCTATTTTTTCGCACCTTTTAATGCGCGAATAAATAATAATATTTAATTATATGGATATGTGTCATAGTCATAAGAATAGTATATTGTTCAACGAGTGACGAAAGTAACATTTTTTTAAGCGAGAGAACAGTTTACCAAACGAGGCGAAGCCGAGTTTGGTAATGTTCGCGAGCTTAAAAAAATGCTTTCGACGAGTTAAACACTATACTTTTTCTACTACCTTACCTATGATACTAACAAACTTTTATTATTATATAAACAAATACTTTATTTTGAATTAAAAATTACAAAACTACAGATCATATTTAAATTACTTACGATTAAAATATCAAATTTTCTGACAATTTTGCAGAATATGCACAGTGAATATGAATTTACGCGATTATCTGTCGTAAATTACATAAATTTTGCATATATTTTTTCATACCTCTTTTTCGATTTTTATGATAATAAACACATAGGTTTTCTCAGATTGATTTACTATTTCTGGTGCAGTATTGGGAAGATCTAAATCACTTACTGAATCAGAAATCATGATATGATGAAGTTACGAACAGTACAAATTCAAAAACTGACGTTTAATAATGACACGATATAGTGACAGCAAGCAACTAGATGGAGGTGAAAATTTGTAAGTAACTTTCGTCCCTAGTGACGAAAGTTAGCGTTATGGGATTTTCTCTCACTAGTGACGGAACTCAAATTTTCGCTGGAGTATTCGGTGACGAAAGATATCTTTTTATAAAGGGTAGTAGAAAAAGGCCATTTTCCTATTGTGAGTTATCAATGGTGATTACGACCATTAATAATGTTTTGGTTAATTTGCCCCTAATCTGGCGCGCGCATTACCCTTTGGCCGGCATCAGGTTGTCAGTATAGGGATGGATGGTATGTAAATCAGGTATTGAATACTCTAAAAATATAATTATAAATTGCTAACTGTTGTGTCGTAATTATGTAAAGGAGAGGAATGTTTATTTTTTTTTATTTCGAAAAAAGGAATTAAAAAAAAAGTTTAATAAAGAATAGAGAAAATATTAATAAAGTCGTCATTCATTTACGGAACTCCCTATACTTCCATGGTCTGAACAATGGTTACTCTGCATCTGTAAAATAGTTATATAATATTTTGAGGGATCAAACTGTCCCCTGTAATCAAATTGTAAACACGTTTTTTTTTGTGAGGAGAGGATATCTTTAAAAGTATAAAGTGTAAGTAAAACCTCTCCTCGAGTTCCTCCAGCCTCTCGTATTCCAGCTCGGGATCTTCGATTTGTCGAATTTCATGTAAAAATATAGGATGTGGCTATTTATACATACAGTATGTATACGCAATTGGCTATTTATACATACTGTATGTATACGCAATTGGCTATTTATACATACAATATGTATAAGAAATTGGCTATTTATACATACAATATGTATAAGAAATTGGCTATTGATACATACAATATGTATAAGAAATTGGCTATTTATAGTTACGTATAACGCAGATAGAAAAGTAGAATATTGATTGTGACCATCTATGAATGCCATCCTCAACTAAAATGTTTGCCTCCACTATATCCATTAAAGTGCCCCTTCTTCTTGTTAATACTTCTGTTTAACATACACGGGCGTCAAAAGTAATCTGCGTTAATTTTGCATATCGTGATGAGCTAGTTTACTCACAGTGCACATATTCCGATTTTCAAGCCATCACGAAGCTCATAAATAATTTTTAATGGAGATAGGCGATAGTAAGCTGCGTCTCGTGTGCATCGCACAATAGCCAGCAATGCCTCTGTGGGTATCGGGATAGGCAAGAAGGGAAGCTGCGTTCCACAGAAACACGCGTTGATTTCGATACCTATCGGCGCGTCAAAAGTAAGCAGCTTACCGTGAATAGATAATCGAAGTGCTAAATTGTGAATGACTTATTCTATAAAAGTGTTGCAAGGTATTAGCTGATTTTTTTAAATTAATTATATTTTTAATATTCTAACCTCACTTTTAGATGACAGAACAAATGTCCGTTAATGACAACAATGTTAGTGAACATACTTTAAATGTTGGTCAACATTTTAATGATTATGAACAGTTATCAAAGACTGTTAATGTATTTTGTAAAGAGCATTATCATCCATTTGTTATTAGAACACGGTCTCAGAAACAAGTGCTGTACAAATGTTGTCATGGTATTAAGCAAAATTCAAAATGCCTGGGAAAACGTCCGAATCAACATTACTACTACAAGAATTGTAAAGCTCAAATTAATTTTTATAAAAGCAAAAATGAAAAATGGAAATTAACAAAACTATTACTAAATCACAATCATACCGTTGGCAAAGAAGAATATAGTAATTACGGCAAAGCCAAAATTATGAATGAAAATGATTACGAAACAGCAACAGATTTAATCTTGTCTAGCGCCAAAGATGGAATGGTTGCTGCAGTTTTAAGTAAAAAAAGTGGGAAACAGTTTATAAGAAAGGATATACAAAATTTTCGAAACAAACTTTTTCCTTCATGTACCGAAGTGGACCAAAATCATTTAATGGAATTCTTAGCGGAAATCGAAGAAAATGGTGGTATATACGCTATACAAAAAGATGCAGAAGAAGAAGTAGAATCATTATTTGTAGCCTCTTCGGCGATGGTTCTAAATTATAATAAATCTCAGTGTCCAGTGATACAAATAGATGTTTCCTTTGGATTTAATGTCGAAAATTATAAAGTTTTGGGATTTTGCTACTATTCTAGCATAACCGACAAATCAGAATTTGCAGCTATAGGATTTATTGCTAAAGAAACATATTCCGCATTCATACATTGTATGAATGAATTTAAAAAAATTTGTAAGACCCACCCATCCGTTTTTTTAATTGACAAAGATTTCATCGAAATAAAAGCTATCAGAGACATTTTTTCTAGTGCAATCGTTTTACTTTGTAAATTTCATGTCATTAAATACATTAAAAGGCTAGTTTCTACTGCCTACAATAAACAAATTGATGAAAAAAACAAAATATTGGATGCGTTCAAGAAATGTTTATATGCTCAATCATATAAAGAATACGAAGAGCAGAAAAAGAAATTCCTGGACATTTGCAAGTCTGTAAAAGTTTTTGCAGGAACAAAAGATAAATACGTGACTCTTGAAGAGCAATTTCTTAAAAATTGGGACAGCTGTAAAGAAATGTGGGTACATTATTTTAGAAAACATTTGCCACTAATGGGAGATACGACAACAAACAGAATTGAACGATCATTTTGGACTCTTAAGCAATACATACAAACTAAATATCATAGTTTGCCGACAATTTATTTATGTATTAAAGAGCTTATAGACTTTATTGATTCAAGAATAAAGAATAAATTAGCCAAAAATAAACAAAAAGTTTTTAAAATTATGGATAACGATAATGAAATAAGAAAATTGCTGGAAGTATGTTCCGAAGTTCTCACAGAGACTGGAATGAAATTATTTCATAAACAATTAAAATTGTTTAAAACTTTAGAATCTAAAATAAAAGTAATGGCTAATGGCATTGAGGAAAATCTTGAGACTGGAATATCGAAGATTTATAATACGTCGCTGGAAGCATGTTCATGTACATTTTGGAACTCTTTCAGTGCACCATGTAGGCATATTTTTATGTTAAGAAAATACAATAACTTAGATATTTTTTCAAAAACATGTTTCCATCCAAGATACATTACTTCAGTTGGAAATACAGAAAGTATTATGAATATGGATATCGATGATGAAGACACGAATGACGTAGACATTGATGATATAGACAAGGATGAATTCGATGGTTGTCAAAAAGTATTATCGGATCGAGAAAAATTCAATACAGCACTGACAGTAACAAAAAATATCGCAGATATTTTATCAAATTATGGAACTACAACCTTTAACAAATATATGAACGAACTAAAATTAATTGAAAAAAATGCTAGAAATGGGGTTTCTCTGTTTGAGAATGAGTATAGTAAACCTACAATTAGTTCAATAGAATTTGAGACAAGTAACTTAGTTGAAGCTGGAAGTTGCCAGGATAGCTTAGTTGGTACTGAAAGTCAGAACGAATCCGATACAAATCATCAATCAAATGAAAACCTAAAATTTAAAACAAAAATTAAGTCTAAAGGACGTCCGAAGAGAAAAACTAAACAGATTCAGTTTTACAAGAAGCAAATTAAAACACGAAATAAAAAATAAAATAAATACCCAAGTATATTGTAACAATAAACAATAAATAAAACAATATTTTTCTATAATTATGTAGTTTTTATTAAAATATTAATATCAATAAACTTTTTGGTTAGTTAGTACGTTATACGTAACTATAAATAGCCAATTTCTTATACATATTGTATGTATAAATAGCCAATTGCGTATACATACAGTATGTATAAATAGCCAATTGCGTATACATACAATATGTATAAATAGCCAATTGCGTATACATACTGTATGTATAAATAGCCAATTGCGTATACATACTGTATGTATAAATAGCCACATACAAAAATATAAGACATAGTAAAATGTCTTACCACTCCTGGGTAAAATATGATTATTATGTCGTCGGTGTAATGGCAATATTTCCACGCTGCCTAAAATTTTTTGTCCTACAACTAATTAAAATGTTAATGTAGTTTAGTTGAAAGGTATATTATTAGGTATTTATCAATACTGGCATCGATGCGCCTGTATTTTAATGTTGAACTGAGTGCTGGTTCAACATTATTCGAAATTCTACGAAGTTTTATTATTCCTTTTTACAAATTGAGAAAATTACAAATTAAACACAACAATTACTTTGTTTTGTATAACAGTTATTTATTTATATGGTGACCAATGGTTTCAATACATTCACGTATCATTTTCAAACCGAAAGTGTTTCGGTTTGTCATTTCCAATTATTGTGATGCATAGTGCATCTCAATGTTTGCAAATTTTCATTATTAAATATTACTTTATATATTTCCTGGTTTTGGGCTTTTTTTCATCAAATATATCTATTTTTTGTCCTAGATGATCTGATACATGCATATTTAAAATCTATCCTGTTAACAAATTCATTCTCAATACAGGTTTGTGATAAATTAGTGATTCTAGTAGGTTCGTTGGTCTAAATCCACAACTGTTAAATAATTGAATTAGTCTCTCTGTTTGATGTGTAATACTTTCTTCGTAATATGTATTACTAAGAGTATATCCTCGCCAAAATGATGTTTTTCTTGCAGAAAATGCACGTGGAAAGTGGATTTATTTTCTTGAATTTGTCTGACAGACAACTCAATCAATTTCTAAACTTCATTAATAATAATAATAATAATAATAATATTTATTAGTGCTAGTAACTACAAGTTTTACACACGTCATATTGTCTTAGTAATAATATATGTAATGTTATTTATAAATAATAGAATTAACCATAGTGATATAAAAATTGACAAGTTTCAAAATAATACAATATATATAGACATACACACATTTATATAGATACACATACACCTACGCACATACAAATATATAAATAATACCGCCACCGTAAAACATTAAAATATAAAATATTATAGTTAATAAAAGAATCAAATAAAATATATTAAGGCCAATCACGTTCAAAGGGCAAAATCGAATTAATATAAAAAATATACTAGAATTAGGCTAAACAAAATAAAAAGATAAAATGTTTTAATATATAAAATAAATAAAATACAGAATAAAATATTAAAAAGATAAAATAGACAAAAATAGACAGTTGTAGATGCTATAAAAACCTAAATAAAATGTATAAAAATAAGATTAAAATCAATTGTTATATTATAAAATAGCAGTCATAGTAATAAACTGATAAAAAGACAAATAACGTAATAAATGTTTGTTTATATATAGTAAATAGATAAAATTTAAAATGAAATTTAAAATAAAATGCTAACAGAAATATATGAACGTCACGACTTTATCGTTCTATGTGGCGACTTTAATATAGATATTGCAAAATATTCACCGGAAGCACAAATTCTTAAAGATATAATTGATTCATTTAAACTCATAAACAAACTAGCAGTAACCACATGGCCAGAAGATAAATTTGCTGTATTTAATAAAAATTATCACTTATCTGATCATCTCGGACAAATAATAACATTAGAAATTAATAATACCATACCAGTAAATCACAAAGAGCCGTCAGTTAAGAGACTAATAAATAATAATAATATAAACACATTACGATATTATTTGGGTACAGTAAATTGGAGTTTCATTGAGACAACTGATATGAACACAAGTTTCGATCTCTTTTTAAATGAATTCTTGTATAACTTTAATAAAGCCTGTCCTTTAAAGAAAAACCAAGGGAATTATCCTACAAAACAAAAACAGTGGATAACAGCAGAAATAATAGAATCAAGTAAGAAATTAAAAGAATTATTTGAACTTAAAACACTACTTCGTTCATTAGATATCAACGATAGGTACAAAATGCAGAAACAGCATCATAAAATCCTTATAAAGAATGCAAAAAAGAAATTTGTCGCAAATCAATTGGATGTAGCCGCAAACAGAATTTGGTCTTTGGTTAATAAGAGCATTGGTAAAATTAAAGTAGGATCAAACAAAATTAACCTAAAAACCCTAAATGGTAATATATTAAATTCACCAATAAACTCGGCGGAAGTGTTCGCCAATTATTTTTCTTCTATTGCTTCCAACAAAATAATTCATCATTACGAAAATAACGTGTCCAATGAGTGTACGGTGCCATTATCACGTTCCAACTCTATGTTCCTGGAGCCTGCCGATGTGGAAAAAATTCGAAAAATTATTAAGAATTTAAAAAATAAATCCAGTTCGGGTTGTGATGAAATAACTGTGAAAATTTTAAAACAAGTAGTGGATGAAATCGTATTACCACTCACATATCTAATAAATGTATCTTTATCTGCCGGAATTTTCCCTGAGAGACTAAAAACCGCGAAAGTTATCCCAGTGCATAAGAAAGGAAGTGTAAGTGAAGTCGCAAATTATAGACAAATATCTGTGCTAAGTTGTTTTTCAAAAATAGACTGTCCACATTTATAAAAAAGGAAAATCTACTAAACCCAAACCAGCACGGATTTCGCAAGGGGCATTCTACAGAATCAGCCACATTGGAGTTATTAAAGATTATAAATGAAAAAATAGACCGGGGATTGTATGTTGCAGGGTTATTTTTTGATTTCTCTTGTGCGTTTGATACAGTAGACGAAAAATTTATAAACGACAAACTATGGAATACGTGGACCTGCCTTGAATTTTGTAAAATCATTCTTAAAAGAACGATTCTTGTATGTTGAATCAAACAACGAGATATCAACTCTACATCCTGTTCGCAAAGGGGTGGCTCAAGGATCAACTTTGGGACCAATATTATTCACCTTATTTATAAACGATTTGTTCGACCATATAAGTGATGGACATGTGATTATATTCGCTGATGATACATCGGTGGTTGTTCACGGTAAATCCCAAGAGGAATTGAATAATAAAATTAAAACCACCATAGAAGAACACGATGGTGCAATGCTAATAATTTATTGTTAAATAGCGATAAAACTGTGAAGATGCAATTTTTTAATAGGAAGTCCTTGGTTGTCAACTTACAAAAAAGCACTAAATTCCTTGGGATTACAGTAGATGAGCAACTGACTTGGTGTCGACATGTTGATACTGTGTGTAGTAAGTTAAACACTGCTTACTATGCAATACTGAAATTAAAACCAGTGTTGCCGCTAGAGTCAATTATGAGTATGTACTACGATTTAGTATACCCTTACCTCTCGTATAATATAGTAGCGTGGGGGAGAAGTGACACCCAAAGAATATTCATTGCCCAAAAAAGAATATTAAGATTAATTTTTAATAAAACTAGATCCGAGAGTTGTCGTAGAATATACATAGAAAACAATATACTTACTTTAATTTGTATATATATTTTTAAAATTGCCGTTTATGCTGTATGTAATATTAACATGTTCGAAACAAATAATATGAATCACAACTATAATACCAGACGAGGCAATGAATTACGAATAACAAAACACGCTACCGGATTATATGAGAAATCTCCACACTACTCATGTATTCTAATATATAATAAATTACCACAATATATTAAAGAAATACAGAATCTTTAAGCGGCAATTAAAACTATACCTCATTAAAAACTGTTTTTATACGCTCAATGAATTTTTAAACTTTAATCATATATGATATTGTATATTAATTATGCTTCTTTATGTACTATTTACAGGTTTTTTTAAATTATTTTTATTGTATTTTAACATATGACATTGTATAATTAAGTTTTTATTGTATATCATACTTGACTTGTATATCCGCAATTTGTGGCAAAATACAGAATAAATAAATAAATAAATAAAATAAAATTAAATAAATTAAAATAAAATTTAAATATCTAAAAATAAAACATAAATATGAATAAAAGACAATATTACAAATAAAATCTAAATGTCAACCAAATAAAATCAATAGAGTAAAATGGATTAATATAAAATAGGATACCAGTTGTGTATTCAATCTGCCATCTTTGTACTAAGAAAATCTTGAATAGAATAAAATACATTCGTGATTAAAAAATGTTTTATCTTAGCTTTAAATTTTTTTAGTGGTAGATTTTGTACACTACTTGGTAACACATTAAAAAATTTAATAGAAAAGTATCTTGTGCCAACTTTACTTTTAGTGAGACGAAACAAATTAATCCGAAGATCATTGTGCCTTCGCGTTTCATATGCATAAAATATTTCGTTCTTCTTGAACGTGCTAATATTTTGTTTAATATGTAAGAGACACTCAAGTATATACATGCTTGATATAGTCAAGATGTGTAGACTGGAAAAGGCATCACGGCAGTCATCCCTATAAGATAAACCTGCGACCACTCTAAATGCTCTTCGCTGCAGTTTGAACATGTCTTTCACAATAGTTCAATGTCCCCATAATAAAATTCCGTATGACAGATGACAGTGTACAAAAGCATAATATGCAGAAAGTAATACATCCCTGGATACACATCTGGATAAATTTCGTAGAAAATAGATGTTGCGTGATAGTTTCGTTTCTAATTGTAGACCTTGCGTAGACCAAGTGAGCTGAGGGTCTAGGTATAATCCCAGAAATTTTACGAAAGAACAAGATATTGGAGTCCGTTTTAATGTAAATATCATGTTTTCAGTTTTTTGTGAATTTAATTTTAGTTTATTACTATTAAACCACTCACATGCTCTATTGAGGTCTGTTTCTATAGATTCTCTTGCTGTATCCAAGGATGAAGCTCTCGAAGCAATTGTTGTGTCATCCGCATATAAAATTGATTTAGAGTGCTGCATATTACTGGGTAGATCATTTATATAGATGAGAAATAATAGGGGTCCTAAAATAGATCCCTGAGGTACACCAATATTTATTATTTGTTCGTTTGACATAGTGTTATCAAAAGAGACTACCTGTCTCCGATTCGAAATATATGATGTTAACATTTTGCAGCTTAAGGGACAAAAGTTGTAATAGTATAATTTTCTTAATAATATTTCATGACTATGTCAATATATGTCAATAAACTTGCAATGGATAAATTCCCCCGCCTCAAATGCATCTAGGATAATGTCAATGAGACTTCCAACTGCCCCTATTGTAGACTTATTTTTTCTAAATCCAAATTGCTGTGATGTGAACATGTTATTCTGTTCTAGAAAGTTCACTATTTGTTCACTGAGGATTATTTCAAAAATTTTAGAAAGAACAGGAAGTATGCAGATCGGGCGGTAGTTATTCGGATCCGACTTATCTCCGCTTTTAAATATGGGAATGCATTTTGCCACTTTTAGTGAATCGGGAAATATACCATTTTTTATGCACTTGTTAATTAGATATGTTATTGGACTTATTAATGTGTTCAGAATTATACAGGGTTATTCACGCTATACGGCACGGAATATTGTGGCCAAAATACGTAACTTTCAAAAAGTTTCCCTTTGGGGATATATGGGGGTCTATTAGGGCTACTTTTTAAAATTACTTTCATAATATACAGGGTGTCCCAAAAACCCTAAAAGTATCAAAGTTGTGTTTTTTTCATGAAACACCCTGTATTTTATTGCATTTTTGGATCCTTCGATAAAAATAAGTGTGTGTTTTAATAAGGTTTTTATTAAATAAACCTTAAGGTTTTTGAAATAATTTGAATTTTGTAAAAATTTAACCTAATTTTCATGTTTCAAATACTTAAAAAATAATTAAGTTATGCATACCAAATTTACACTGAAATGTAACAATAGATCATATTTTATTTTCCAAGTATAATAAACTTTACATCTTATGCCGGGTGTAAAAAAATGGAATTAAACAAATGAGAACTTTATATGGCTATAACTTCATTTATTTAAATGGAACGCTATATTTATTAATTTATCAGCAAATGCACATTTTAATTACCTATCGAATGGTATTTATATCTTAAGTGTTAAGTCTTCTCGTTTTTACGGAAAACGCCAAAATATTGTTTATTGCACCGTTTTAGTACTTTTTAAGTAAAAATTTTAATGTATCTAGTTTTCTATGGTATTTAAAAATGTCAGAT
This sequence comes from Ontholestes murinus, assembly GCA_963969525.1. NCBI lineage: Eukaryota > Metazoa > Arthropoda > Insecta > Coleoptera > Staphylinidae > Ontholestes > Ontholestes murinus. The sequence goes on along the minus strand of OZ018388.1, from coordinate 48,056,373 downwards.
AATTAATTTAGTCTGTCACTTTAGTTTAAAAAGCCTGTCTTTTGTTATAATTGTCTTATTTTGCATTTTTGTGTTAGATCGTTAGTAATCGTTATTGTTTGAACATCGCTGTTGTATTTTTTGGTAAAAAACGATTTACTCAAAAGAAGAGGGTATTGGCATTATTTTTATGCTTTAAGAATGTCATCAAAATTGTTTATTGACTTGTCGGGTTTTTACTTAAAGGTTTCCCGAAAGAAATTACCGTAAGCCAGCCATTTTTGACAGACTATTAAACCAGTTTAAAGAAATCGGAAGTGTCAGTTATAAAAACCCCAGTATAAGAAAATCTGTGTAAATTTTCATTTTTTACTATGAAATACAACAACGAAGTTCAAACAATAACGATTACTAGCGATCTAACTCAAAAAGGCAAAATAACACAACTATAACAAAAGACAGGCTTTTTAAACTAAAGTAACAGACTAAATTAATTATCTGACGTTTTTAAATACGATAGAAAACTAGATACAAAAATTTTTTACTTAAAAAGTACTAAAACGGTGCAATAAACAATATTTTGGCGTTTTCTTTAAAAACGAAAAGACTTAACACTTAAGATATAAATACCATAAGATAGGTAATTAAAAAGTGCATTTGCTGCCAAATTAAAACATATGGTGTTCCATTTAAATAATTGAAGTTATGGCCATTTAAAGTTCTCATTTGTTTAATTTCATTTTTTTTACACCCAGCATAAGATGTCAAGTTTATTATACTTGGAAAATAAAATATGATCTATTGTTACATTTCAGTGAAAATTTGGTATGCATAACTTAATTACTTTTTAAGTATTTGAAACATGAAAATTAGATTAAATTTTTACAAAATTCAAATTATTTCAAAAACCTTAAGTTTTAGGTAATAAAAACATTATTAAAACACACACTTATTTTGATCAAAGGATCCAAAAATGCAATAAAATACAGGGTGTTTCATTTAAAAAAACACAACTTTGATACTTTTAGGGTTTTTGGGACACCCTGTATATTATGAAAGTAATTTTAAAAAGTAGCCCTAATAGACCCCCATATATCCCCAAAGTGAAACTTTTTGAAAGTCACGTATTTTGGCCACAATATTCCGTGCCGTATAGCGTGAATAACCCTGTATATATTATACTAATATTAAGCCCATAGATATCTTTACTGTTAGTTCTTTTAACCTTACATATAATATCACGTAGTTTTGCACAAGACACTTCCTTAAAACTAAAATATATTTGTCCTGTGTGAATATTATGCATAAAATGAATTGGATCGCATTTTCTATTTGGCAGTGAGTTAGTTACCGTTTTAATTATTGATGCAAAAAAATCATTAAAATCGTTTGCACTAGTATTAGTCGTTTTATTAGGGTCTGATTTTATACCCTTCGTGGAGTTAATTATACTCCACATTGCCTTCATTGAATTTTGGGACCCTTTAATAAAACGATCATGCGCGGTAACTTTTGTTTTTTTATTGCTAATTTATATTCTTTGTTAAAACTTTTATATTCTTTGCGTAATTTTATATTATGCTGTTCATTATTTAGCATTTCTCGTAAAAAATGTAATCTACTACGCATATTGCGTAACTCTGGATTAAACCACTGAATACTCTTATTATTAGATTTAACTTTTTTTTCAGGAAATGCTTGTTGAAAAGTATTTACTATACGGTATATTAAAATATTGCACAAATAGTTAACGTCCATTTCATTATGCATAAAATTCACCCAATTAAAATTATTTATCAAATTATAAAAAAGGATTTTGCCTCTCTCAGTGATTGGTCTTATTATCCTAAGAACGGGCATGGTGGCTAATGGAGTGCTCATTTCAACTTTCAGGCCGAGATGATCAGATACTCCTAAATTTACTGCAAGTGGTTTATCTATCATATTTATTTTATTTGAAAAAATATTGTCTATACATGCCCCAAGTCTGGTAGCTTGCGTAGACAATTTCCATAAACCATAGCTCTTAAAGATGTTACATATCTCAGCAGCTCTTCTGTCATCTGTGTTAAAATGAACATTAAAGTCCCCACAAATATATATCGTGTTGTAAGAAATATTCAGGCGCTCGAGCATAGTACTTATAATCTCAAGAAATATATCAAAATTACCATTTGGAGGTCTATAAACAGCAATAATAATAGTACGGGTTTTGTCAATAAGAATTCCAGATAATTCACATATTGATTCAGCTGATATTTGACCTAGAAATGGCAACGGAGTAAATTTAATATCTTGTTTTATCATTATAAGAGAGCCACCGTTTTTTGAATATTTCCTACAGAAACAAGATACTATATTAAAATTATTTATTGTAATAGACTCCGTTTCTATTGATTTTAACCAATGTTCAGTAATTACAATTACTTCTATATTTTTACTCACAACATACGATTCCATTTGTTCTAATTTATTCTGCAAACGCTGAATATTAATGTATAATAAAATCTTCCCATCTATGACGTTGTTGGTTTTTGTTTGTTGCGTCCGAATAAAAAACGACTAACACCTACTCCTTTGGGCCACATCTTCGGATTTTGTATTATCTCCCGTTGATCGAATGGAACTGTTACTCTAAACGATGAGTATTCCTCCGGGTGTTTAGAATTCAGCTTCTCACATCCAGCTTGTATATTTAGTTTACCAATGTGTTCTAAAATATCATTTGCTGTTGTTTTTGGATGTGTTCGGTAGATGTGAAAATGAGCCTTTTGTTCGACTCCTCTGAGTACACCATCATTGCCTTCACCAATGATTGTAGTTCGTGCACTTTTCTTTTTACGCTGGATAGTAGTTCAGTTCCCTGAAGACTCAGTATTTGTATTTTTTACCTTTTTTAGTTTTTCAGCATGTACTGGTTTTCCATTTGATTTTAAATTTTTATTCAATGTTTGCATTCCGGAAACTTCTGGTGTTCTTAATGAAAAACTCGAACTATTTATTTCATTTGTTAAAACAATAGGAGTAGTTACAATTGTGGCTGGCTCTTTTGATGTTGACAATACAATATCACTATACGTTTTATTTGTCTCGCCGGAAATATCATTTTCACAACTAAAAGAATTATTATTGTTTCTAGTATGTGATATGGATAGAATTAATTCTTTTACTTCCTCATGATTAGCAGATATTTGTTTTTGAGTGGATGTTGCGTTTATTGTTGTTAATATGAGGTTTAGACAATTTTTTATATCCTCAATTTCTAGTCTCAGTGCTGTCATCTCAGACTCGAGAGCGCAATGAGATTGCAAATTGCACACGTTGGCGTTAGGCTTCTCAATTAACATTGATTTTTCAACTGACCGTAACCGTGCACGAGCCGTTGCGTTATTTTCATCGAATATTTTACATCCGGGACATTGAGAAACAACAATGACACTTGGTTCTATATTAGTAAAACCCTTATATTGTTTTAAACACCCCCGATGAAATGAAGTTTTACAATATTCGCACGTAATTCCCGATGATACCGGTGTTTTACATTTATGGCATCCCATTCCGAATTAAAGGTTAAGTATGTTTACTTTTAGGGCAGAAAACACAGGTAATCTTGGAATGTAGGGATAAGACAAGTGTTACTCTCTTCACAGCACACGGTCTTTCGTGCTGACTTTTTAAATAGACACCACTGGTTAAATAGACCACGGAAGATAGGTATGTGTATAGGTTATGTACATATAGTAAACAATTAAAATAAAATAATTGTGTACTTACATATCAGATTTGGTGAAAATTACTACCAGAATAAACGTTTTCTATTTTATACTAGTATTATATCTAGTTAGTACGTAGAAAAATTAATACACACGGTTATAAACACTTAAATTGTGAATCATTAATAACCTACATCCCCAAATTAAATTTTTAATAGCTGTAAAAACGGTTTTTAAATTACTTTCTTTTTAAAAATGGTACGTGCAGTTACCGTAACTTAAGTCACACAAATTAGTTATATAAATAAAGTTATAAGTGTGCTTGATTTCTATCCAACATGTATAACGAAGTAGAAGCCTTCAACATCAACAACATTTCAGCAGTAATTTGCTGAGAGTACAAAAATGTTTCATTCTTACAGCACACGACAATGCAGTTGAAATTGTTTAATTAATTGCTTAGAATATCCTTACAGTTTCCAATTGATTTTGATGAACGAGTATTAACTTTTAGTTTTTGTTTGAATTTTTAGGTTATCCATGTTTGGTCTGCTTTTTAGATGGAATAAAACATTATCGATAAATACATTTTTCGGCCATAAGTTTGGATTCAGTAATTCGTTGGATTTTTCTGTTGGCATTTATATTTTAAAAGATGAATATTGTTCTGGTCGTTTGAAATTTACCTTTTTACATTTTATGCTTTCGAAGTTATTGCTCTTTAAATATGTAATAAGTACCTCTAATTGTTCATTTAATTATAAATATTCTTCAAGCAAATATTAATTCCACCAGCAGGTATTTTAAATAAATTTAAAAAAAATCATTTGGGAATAAAATTAAACAAATTAATAAAATGTAATAAAATCCTTTAGTTCGTTGTAGAAAATTAAATAATAAATTTAAAAATACGAAAACATTTCGTGAATCTACAACAATGAGTCTTACTAAGACTAGAAAACAAATTAATTTGAAACAACTACTTCTCTAGCTAATACTTCGACAGACATTGAATAATACAAATTAATTTGCGTGTTACAAATAGTACAACTATTAAAGCAACACTAATTTGAATGAAATTATTTCTGTTGAATAAACTAATAAATGATAAAAAGTACTTTAGATTGTTTAAATGTAACTATAACATGAAAAATTATGAAAAATGAATTTTAAACTGATTTCATTAAATTAAATTAGCAAAAACAATTAAAAAATCTAGCATTCAAGTTTATAATCATCTGCAGACACGTGTTTCGAACTTTCGCTCTCTTCAGTACAGCTTTATTATAAAATTGATTTTAAATACAAATAAAAACACTTACTAAAATAAATATAATGAAATATGATAATAAATATAATGAAATATGAATAACTTACTCAGATATGTACGGCAACTGACACAAGAATGAAATATAATCGACTGAAGGTCTGAATTTATACCTGAGGTGGATTAGTGAATTCTTCAGAAATCATTACGTTCGGGATTAAGGAAAAATACCCACTTAGAGCATAATTGAATAATAAAATGTAATAAAATCCTTTAGTTCGTTGTAGAAAATTAAATAATAAATTTAAAAATACGAAAACATTTCGTGAATCTACAACAATGAGTCTTACTAAGACTACAAAACAAATTAATTTGAAACAACTACTTCTCTAGCTAATACTTCGACAGACATTGAATAATACAAATTAATTTGCGTGTTACAAATAGTACAACTATTAAAGCAACACTAATTTGAATGAAATTATTTCTGTTGAATAAACTAATAAATGATAAAAAGTACTTTAGATTGTTTAAATGTAACTATAACATGAAAAATTATGAAAAATGAATTTTAAACTGATTTCATTAAATTAAATTAGCAAAAAACAATTAAAAAATCTAGCATTCAAGTTTATAATCATCTGCAGACACGTGTTTCGAACTTTCGCTCTCTTCAGTACAGCTTTATTATAAAATTGATTTTAAATACAAATAAAAACACTTACTAAAATAAATATAATGAAATATGATAATAAATATAATGAAATATGAATAACTTACTCAGATATGTACGGCAACTGACACAAGAATGAAATATAATCGACTGAAGGTCTGAATTTATACCTGAGGTGGATTAGTGAATTCTTCAGAAATCATTACGTTCGGGATTAAGGAAAACACGAAAACAGTTGCCGTACATATCTGAGTAAGTTCTTCATATTTCATTATATTTATTATCATATTTCATTATATTTATTTTAGTAAGTGTTTTTATTTGTATTTAAAATCAATTTTATAATAAAGCTGTACTGAAGAGAGCGAAAGTTCGAAACACGTGTCTGCAGATGATTATAAACTTGAATGCTAGATTTTTTAATTGTTTTTGCTAATTTAATTTAATGAAATCAGTTTAAAATTCATTTTTCATAATTTTTCATGTTATAGTTACATTTAAACAATCTAAAGTACTTTTTATCATTTATTAGTTTATTCAACAGAAATAATTTCATTCAAATTAGTGTTGCTTTAATAGTTGTACTATTTGTAACACGCAAATTAATTTGTATTACTCAATGTCTGTCGAAGTATTAGCTAGAGAAGTAGTTGTTTCAAATTAATTTGTTTTGTAGTCTTAGTAAGACTCATTGTTGTAGATTCACGAAATGTTTTCGTATTTTTAAATTTATTATTAAACAAATTATTTGCCTTTGTATCTATCATAGTTAGGGGTAAAATTATTTATTCAGAAACAATATTCCTGCATTTTTTTTAACTTTCAATTAACAATCACACATTACATCGAATTATCATACAGAATGTAAAAAGAGAATATTTGAAGATATTGGGCAATATTAAATTCCTTAAAATTTAAAGTTGTATAAAAATAGACTCTTAATAATATGAACTATAAATTTAAATCTCAATTTATTGCTTATAAGAAGGAAGGATATCTAATTAAATCCAAATTATATTTACGAATATTTACAAGCTGTGACATCGAAGTGGGGAGAACGTCGATGATACTCAGCTCCAAATGAACTACAGAAACAACAGTCGTTTGTCTGTATTTATAGTACGTATAAATATTTTTAATACTACGATTATTTTGTATTCCAAAAATCTGTCAATGAGATGTCATCTATACTAAAAAATGGCGATGTGGCCATCATAGTACTTTCCCTATATTTTACTCGAAAACTATTAAATTTTTTACTTAAAAAGTACTAAAACGGTGCAATAAACAATATTTTGGCATTTTCTGTAAAAACGAGAAGACTTAACATTTAAGATATAAATACCATTCGATAGGTAATTAAAACGTGCATTTGCTGATAAATTAATAAATATAGCGTTCCATTTAAATAAATGAAGTTATAGCCATTTAAAGTTCTCATTTGTTTAATTCCAATTTTTTTACACCCGGTATAAAATGTCAAATTTATTATACTTGGAAAATAAAATATGATCTATTGTTACATTTCAGTGTAAATTTGGTATGCATAACTGAATTACTTTTTAAGTATTTGAAACATGAAAATTAGGTTAAATTTTTACAAAATTCAAATTATTTCAAAGACCTTAAGGTTTAAATAATAACAACCTTATTAAAACATACACTTATTTTGATCGAAGGATCCAAAAATGCAATAAAATACAGGGTGTTTCATTAAAAAAAAACACAACTTTGATACTTTTAGGGTTTTTGGGACACCCTGTATATTATGAAAGTAATTTTAAAAAGTAGCCCTAATAGACCCCCATATATCCCAAAAGTGAAACTTTTTGAAAGTCACGTATTTTGGCCACAATATTCCGTGCCATATAGCGTGAATAACCCTGTATAACTGTATAAGTTTGTTATGAATTTGATGTGATCTTTTGGCGTAAATTTCTGATTTTATTAAACATACAGTGCGTGGATTAGCGACAAAAATCAAAGCTACAATAACATATATTAAATTGCAGTATGGTTTTTAAGTGTGGTATTTGTGACCAAGGAATGCCCCTTGGAGTTATTTCTAAACCAATCGAAGTGATCCGTCTAGACTCCGTCAAAGAAATTCTTAAAACTAACGCAATGGATATTGATTCTCGTTTTCATTTTTAGAGTTGATAGAACAGTAAAACAACTTGAGTATTATTACAAAGTAAGAGCTGAGTCAAATACAAGAATTAATGGAATTAGTAATGGCGAACAGAATATTTGTACATCTACCCCCAAGTCCACTTGAAGTGCAACTCCAACAGGAAACATCACGGCCTATCATCAGAACATCAGAGGATTAAATACGAAAACAACAACATTTTATTTATTACAGAGACATGGTTAAATTCATCAGTGTATAACAGTGAATTATTTAGTGAGGTATATACAGTAGCCAGAACAGACCGCGATGCATTTCTTTCTGGTAAATCTAAGGGGGGCGGGGGTAGAGTATTAATTGCTGTTCGCAACACCTACAAAATTGATATTATTCCTACTGATAACATTAAACTGCATGTACATCTCATTGACTTACTGATATGTCGATGTAAGCTTCCTTTTTAGTGGCTCTATTTAATTCTTATTTATATTCCGCCAAATATACCGATTCAAGATGTAAAACTATTTTTGATTTGTTATTACAGATTAATTTTAATACTAACAAAATAATCTAATTGGGAGATTTCAATTGTCCTACAATTACTAACGATCCTTGTAATTTATCTCATAAAGCGTCACATATTATTAATGTTTGTAACTTTTTGGGCCTTCAGCAATTTAACACAATACCGACTTCATCAAATAATACTTTAGATCTTCTGTACTCTAACTTAAATTGTAATGTGCAGAGAGAACTAGATGCCTTAGTTTCTGGGAACAGTTATCATTCCGCATTTACATTTACATTTAATGAAAATTCACTTAAATTTAACTTTAAGAAAGGTAATTATCCAGAATTGTACGCATACTTATCCGAGATTGACTGGAGTTATCTTTCAACTTTTTTGGATATAGACTTAGAGTTTGATGAATTTTATACCATCATAAATACAACCCTTTCGCAATTTATACCTAAATTTAATTTAAAACGTAAATTTAAATATCCGCCATGGTTCACCCCAGAAATAATCAAACTTTTAATAGAAATAAAAGCACTTAAACTTAAACGTATTTTTTCCATGTCCTTATTATCAGAACAATTAAAAAAAACTAAGATCTGTAATTAAAAACCAAATAAAATATGCACCCACAAATTATATAAAATTAGTAGAAAATAACTTTATAACAAACCCTAACCAATTTTGGCCATATATAAATTCAAAGAGAACTAACTCATCTAGGATTCCTTCATCTTTATCATATAATGATGTCATCCTAGATAATCCTAATGATATCGTTAATGGCTTCCGAGAGTTTTTTGAGTCGGTGCATAATCCTCCAACAACAAACAATAATATTACCTCTAATTTAAGTTTAATTCCTAATTTCGTTTTTGCACCTACATCAGATCAGCTTGTTTTCAAGCTATTAAAGAAGTTACCAAATAATTTTAAATCCGGCGATGATGATTTACTTTCATTTTTATTAAAAGATTGCGCTAGTACTAAATGTTCCTCTCGCAATATTATTCAATTTATTAATAAAAACGTGTACCTTTCTGAAGTGTTTAAAAATTGCAGCAATTTGTCCTATACCTAAGATATCTCTGCAGTTACATAATATTTATAAATTTCGTCCTACTGCCATCCTCCCTCATATTGCTAAAATATTTGAACGTATACTTTTTGATCAAATTTATAATCATATTAAACTTTATATTTCTGATAAACAACATGGATTAATTCCAAACCGATGAAGTGTAAGTAATTTCACCCTCATTACTCATGATATTGCTGAAACCGTTGATGGTAAGGGACAACTTGATGTGATTTACACTGACCTGTCAAAAGGCTTTGATACAGTTCAGCATAATATTCTGTTATCAAAGCTAAATACTTTCGGTTTTTGTACGTCGTCCATGTCCTTAATTCAAAGTTATCTTAATGGCTTCAAATCACTCGAATACTCTCCAACCTCTGGGGTATCCCAAGGTTCAATCTTGGAACCGCTTCTCTTTAATCTATTTATTAACGATATTTCGGAATCTCTGAGTTGTAAACACCGGCTTTATGCCGATGACTTAAAAATATAGGGTTCGCCAATAAGGGCGCGTGAACTTTAAAATTGAATAAAACAAGTTGTGTGTGAGGTAGAAACGAAATTTATTTTTCATTCGAAAGGGTATTCGACCCCATTAAGTATGGAAGATAACATCGTTCAAATGACCACGCGGCTCCGTTTGGTAGCCCGGATCCGGGAGGTTTAATTTTCGATGACTCTGGAGCACATATCGGCCTCAATTTGAGCGATGGCGTTGCGTATGTTGACTTTGAGGTCATCGGTGTTTAGAGGCTTGTTGGCGTAGACCAGCGACTTGAGATAGCCCCAGAGAAAAAAGTCTAAAGGCGTTAAATCGCACGATCTCGGTGGCCAGTTGATATCGCCTCCACGAAGAAGTTGGTTATCATCGACCTGTAGCGCTCCCTATTGACGGTTATGGCCGCCCCAGCTTCGTTCTCGAAAAAGTACGGACCGATGATGCCGCCGGCTCAAAATCCACACCAAACAGTGACTTTCTGGGGATGCATTGCCACTTGGTGGACCTCGTGTGAGTTGTTCTCACTCCAAATGCGGCAATTTTGCTTGTTCACATACCCGTTCATCCAGAAATGAGCCTCGTCGCTGAAGATGATTTTTCGGCCAAAATGGGGGTCTGCTTCCAACTGCTCCAGAGCCCAGTCAGCGAACGCCCGACGCTGTCTGTGGTCGTTTATCTTGAGCTCCTGGGTCAATTGGATTTTGTACGGGTGCAGACCCAAATCCAGATGCAAAATTCTGCGAGTTGATGTCTCCGAAAGGTCAAGTTCCTGTGCACGGCAAAAAATGGACTGTCTCGGGTTCTCGCGCACACTCTCACGGACAGCAGCAATATTTTCGTTCGATCGGGCGTTTTGTCGACGTGTCAGTGTTGGCTGGTTGTTTACTGAACCAGTCGACTCGAATTTGCCCACCAATCGACGGATAGTCGACTCTACAGGCCGATCATCGCGACCGTAAAATGGGTGAAGTGCGCGGAACGTTGCTCGAACTGATGACCCATTTTCGTAAAACAATTTAATAATTTGCACGCGCTGCTCAACACTCAAACTTGCCATGGTGATTTGGGGTTATATACTGAACAAATGACAGCAACTTTGACAGCTCTACCTCGAACAACATGGCCGCACCCTTCCGGCAAACTTCGCGCGTCCCTATTGGCGGACCCTTTATATAGCAATGTTAAAAATATCAATGATTGTATGGTCTAAAGAAGTGGCCGATGAACTCGCAAAATGAGGTGCAAATGCCACTCCTATAGGACCAGAGCCGTTTTGTGGACTCCCCATGGCGCATAGAAGAGAGGTGGTGCAAAAATGGGAAGAGGACAGAAGACGTAAGTATTGGAACAATGTACCAGGTCTACGTCAATCAAAACGACTCCTGAAACTCGATCACAGCCACAAGGTGCTTGAACTCACAAGGAACGAGCTAAGAACTTTCACCGGACTCATGACAGGGCATTGTGCCCTCCGATACCATTTGTGGAAAATGGGAAAAGAGGAAAGTGGAAACTGCAGATTGTGTGATTCGGCAGATGAAACTACCGAGCACATACTATGCACTTGTGTCGCGATTGCTCACAAGCGTCTTTCACACTTCGGCAGGGACCGATTATCCCCCGAAGAAGTGAGCATTATCACCCCCAAGATAGTTACCAGGTTCATGGTGGACGTGGGACTGCTTGGGAAGTGATTGGTTAAGGGTAGAACAATAGATCTGTTAGGTCGCAGTTCACGAGAGGCTAACACACCTCACTAAGACCCTACTTAACCTATAACCTATAACCTATATGGTCTAAAAAAGTAACCTTAATACTATATATTCATGGTGCGTAAAAAAACGGACTCAACCCAAATATCTCGAAATGTAAACACATGTCGTTCACTAAGGTAACTACTCCACATAAATTTAATTATACAATTGATAGAAATATTTTAGAGTATGTTACAGAATTTAAAGATTTCGGAGTTTATTTTGACAGTAATTTAACCTTCAATTATCATGTTGACGCTATTGTTAAAGAATCTTGAAAATCTTTAGGTTTCATCTGTCGAAATTCCTCTCAATTCCACAATCTTAACACACTAAAATCGTTGTTTCATTCTTATGTACGCTCAAAGCTGGAATATGCAGCCATAGTTTGGTTTCCTCAGAACTAGAGTCAAATCCGTCAAATAGAAAGGATACAACGTAAGTTTTTAAAATTATTATGTTTTAAATCAGAAGGATCTTATCCAGATAGAGGTGTAGATCAACATACTTCTTCGCAAATTTGATTTTGAGAGTCTCGCATCTCGTCGACAAAAATGTGCATTTCTGCACAATTCTATTGACTCGCCCGATTTATTAAATACAATTAGGCTGCATAGTCCATCTTTTTATAATAGACGATCGTCAACGTTTAATGTGTTAGCTAATAGAATCGATATTGGTCGGAAATCACCTATCAGAATTATGTCAACATGTTTTAATAATATATCTAAATCCTGCAATATATTTTGCAATAACTTAATTACAATTTTAACTACTTTAGATCGATGTATTCCATATAATTATTGTAGTGCGGCTATTATATTATATTACAGTTTTTCATATTTTCACTATCTTATATTTGTATTTGTGTATTGTACATTTGTCTTGTAATTAGGACTAGTTTCCTGTTGGACAATAAAGATTTATTTATTTATAACCAATTCAAGTAGAGTTCGATTTCGGCACTGTAATTGGTTTTCTACTCGCATTATGTTTCGGCACGCGATTAGTTCCCAATTAATTATTCAATTTTCTGATTGAGCTGTACATCAAATTACTGTCAAATAAAATTAACAAACGTCACTTTTTGTGAACTTTTTAAAACTGATTGCAAACAGATATTTGGAAAATACAACACAAGAAGTAATTCAGGAAAAGGTAAAAGACGCCGAGCCAAAAAATACATTATAATCGAAAAATATTATTAATGTTTACACGCAATAAATGCCTTTGTTTGTTATTGTAAAATTTTTGTTGGGATATAGTCTGATAAATTGCTCTCGTGCTTTGTAAATTATCGCACTCTTTCGAGATAAACAGCTTTTAGGCTTTAGGTAACAGGTCCGAGCCCGAAGGGCAATACGACTTGTCAACAATGTCGACAATATCGAATTGCAAACTTGTTACCGATAATTTTCAATGCACGTGTGCAATTGCTATTGATAATTTAAGTATTTGTTGAGTTATTTAAAACATAAATTATTATAAGAAACATGTAATTCAGTTCATTATATAATGGATAATATATCAGTAATATATACTCTCCTCTCTAATTTACCGTTGATGGAAATATTACAATATATGTTGAAGTCTTGAAAGAGAATTCAATGATCATATTTAGCTGTATCAAGAATGAATCTTAATGGCAATAGATTCCAATAATTTTTAATTTAATAATAAATATTATAAACCAGGTTTTGTAACAAACACCAATTCTTGAATATAATAAATAAAAACATAGTATTGTGCTTCTTCTTATTAAAGAAAGGTCAATGAGATCGGGAAAGAAGGTTTAAAGAACACATTTATAATATGTAAAAATGGTGATGTGGTCATCATAGTACTTTCCCTATATTTTCAGAAAACTCTGAAGTTTACGCAAAAATGCTATTCTTAATAAATTGTTCAATTTTAGATTATTTACAATTACTTGTTTCTAAATTGCATGTAACTCCTATAGTTTATTGGAAATACGAAAAAAATATAAAAATTATAAATTTTTATTTTTTTTTTCTCGCAAGTTATGAACTTTATGAAAACATGTTCAGTTTCTCATTCTCTTTGACTTTACAGCGAAACACGTGTCTGCAGGTAGTCATTACATAACACATTTTGAGAGGCGGTTAAAAAACGATTACGCTACAAAAATGTTACATTGTTGTTTTAGCTGTTAACTCGTTACTTTTTACATTAATCATAATGTAATAAATAGTGCAGAAATTATCATTGAAAATAATTTTTCATATTATTACTTTTATTATTAATACCATTGCAGTAATGAATTAATATTTTATTTAATTCACTTCATATCTTTGACTTTTGTTTGAATGGTTTTGTAATATTTTTCCTATTTAGAAAAGTATCGACAAAAAACAAAAACAAAATGCCCAGAGCAAACATCAACTTCCTGTTTGCACAAAAAATGCGATAATAACACTTTTAATTTGTTATTTTATAATTTGTACATCACAATTATTTTATTGTGTGTGTGTTTCCTGGGAACGATAATGTTATCTCCAATCATGCGAAACTTTTTTATTGCATTTTTGTCGGCATACTAAACAAAGTGGGTAGAGTGCTGTAAAACTCTGCAAGACATCAATGTTTGCCATTTGACCAATCAAGGCCTTATCACTTTCACCCCACCAAAATTAAGGCGCACCGAGGTGATAAAACCACATGTAGCACTCAGTCTCAAAACATTGTTGGCAGAATCGTTTCTCCTGAATTAACATTGTAAATAGTGTAAAGTTTATGAATGTTCTCCAAAAGCTTCACGGTTCCAGTTTTCAATGATAAGACCTAAGTTTAAAGCTTAATCCCAATGAGATTATTCGTTTTTGGGATACCGCGCCCACCGACAGACACGCACACACATAAAAAAAATATTTTCCCAAAATTAGTGGAATGGTCTCAGGGAACCACATCAAGATGGTTGATTTTGATTTATTTAGCATTCCTGCTATTTGATGTAATGTTGAGTGTGGGTTATTCTAGATTTCTGCTTTAATCATATCTGTCTCTGTGGTGTAAGGCCTACCCACGCGTTCTTGTTCTTCAATATCAAAATTTCCAGCTTTGAACCGAGCGAACCACTTCCGCACAGTTCTTTCGGCTACAGCACCTTTACCAAAAACAGCGCATATCTTATTTACCGCTTCTGTGGCATTTTTGTTCTTTCGGAAAAAGAAAAGCATTAAATGCCTATAATGCACTTTATTTGCTGCCATATTCTAAGGCGTATAAAACTAATAAAAATTAACGAATCGTAACCAATTTTTTTTCAAATATGGCCTGAAGTTATCTCTTTTAGAATATGTACATATATCATTTGTTTTCAATAATATATTCAGGTCTGCTCTCGTGCTACCTACTGAAAATCGGCACGAACTTTCCGGACAACCTATTATATAAATACGTTGGAATGTAAACTACAAATCAAATTTCTTCATTTGGATTTTATAAGTCTTTCCTTGAATGCCTATAATCAATTGCAAAAACGAATGTAAATCTTTTCAAATTATCCATTTATATTTATATATTTATAAACGGAAACCCCCTTTTTACAGCATATTACATAGTACTTATATTAAACTTAATATAACAATATGTGTTTATATATTTACAAATTAATAATATTTAATGAATTAGTAAAGCACGTGGCGATAGAGTTTAGTTTTAAACTATCATAAGAACTGTTACAAATATCCAACCAATAATAAATTCGGATCTCATAAGAAGGCTAAACAACTTATTAGCATTTATATTAGTAGAAAAGCAATGTGCCAGACACACCCCCACATTCTCAAAGTTTTGCTACAGATATCCATAATGTGTGAGTTAAAGGATAATTTTTGATCCAATATGAGTCTTAAGTCAAAAATCTCCAAGCGCTTCTGAAGAGTTACTGTATTGATGGTGTTGGCAAATTCAATAGAGTGAAGGCTTTTAGTAAATGATATAAAACAGTACGTATTTACATTCAAAAATAATTGATTGGCATTACACCATTTATTGATTCTATTGAGGTCATCCTGAATCAGTCAATAGTCATTAACAGTACTTACGGTCATAAATAATTTGAGGTCAACCGCATACAATAGAAAATTACAAAGTTTTATTACGTATCTTATATCATTCATGAACAAGAAGAATAATATGGGGCCACTCTCAAGGACCTCTAGAACCTTGTCGTTGGTGAGTGGGCTTGAGCGGTCCTATGAGTGTTGTGCCGGGATGCGGCCTGACATGAGGATCCAGACGAATAACAGGTCAAACGCACATCGCAGTAGCCGCGATGTGAGGATGTGCACAAGGCTACCTGCGTGTTTGTGCCGTGCGTCGAGACCCGTAAGGGAGGACAAAGGGAACCTGGTGGCTGAGTCGCCCTCGTGATGCGTCACGTACGGCGGCAACACTACACTTTGGCCCTGAGTTCTCCTTAAACGGGCGATCAGAACCAACCCACTCCGATCAATTGGCTGCGATGTAAGCTCAGACTTACGTTAGGGTGAGCCCGTGGGGGCGGAGGGGCGTTCAACGGACCCAGCACTTGTGACAGGCACCCGTTCGAGTGCAACCCGTCCTTGATGACTATATCCCATTGATAGCCCTGGCGATCGATTATCGACGACCCAGTGCGGGCTCCGTGGCGGGTGTGGAGTCAAAGGGATGAAACATCATCCAACAGTAGCAGGCAGGTCGCAAGATTAACCTGCTACTACGAAGACAACAAATGTGGATGGGTCCCTGGATTCCCCGCAACAAACAGTGGCTGCGGGCGGATCCACCCGTAACTATAAAAGAAGCCGACCCACAGAGGCAACCCCCAAAAAGGAAGCGCATTTGTGGAGCCGAGCTAAACCGCAGAAGGAAGGCCAGGGAGACATTGGCTGCTGACAGCTGAAGCCCCCAAGACCCCTTCTGGGCAGGCTGGCAACCCAATGCCCAAAGGCAAAGGGATGCTGCCGACTGGCTGCGCACAGAAAAATATGAATCGATCTGCTGCCTCTGAGCCATCAGCCGGTCAGCCCAGGAAGGTGGCAAAAAAGGCAGACGGGAGATCCTCCAGGATCCGCCTCTCTCAACAGCAAGGAGCGACGAGACCAGCTACAAGGAGGCTGCCTCTAGGCAATGTCTGAGTAGCCATTATAGACCAAAACAACCCCTTGGGCAAAATCACCAAGGAACAGGCAGCGATGGTCGAAAAAGCAATGCTTGAGGAGCTGGACAAATTGCTCGACTCCTCAGACCATATCCCTACATTTCAGGAGTGGGTACACATGGCTCTGAAATGGCTCAAGGACGAAGTCTCCCGCCTACCACCACTGTGGGAAAGGGCCAAACTGACTGTCGTCCAGGTCTGTGGATTCCGGGGCAACCGGAAGACGCCACCTCTATCCCAGAGAATACAGGGTAACCTGCATCATTGTAGGGCGGTTGTGGCAACCCTTTGCCGCCACTTCGACACTATGCAGGACACAATAGCCAACTTCCAAGAACCATGGATTGTTAAATCCGGGGTTTGTGCATTTGGTAAGTTAAATGGGAATATATTCGCACATCGCACAAATAGTAAGCCTAGATCATGTATTTACATACCTAAGCACATAACATCCTATGTTATGCGACAGCTTTCCACCAGTGATATCACAGTGGTAAGGCTGTCAGCAGGAGACGGCAACAAAAACACCATCCTGGCGTCAGTTAACCTCCCTCACGACACCCCTGCACCAACCAGGTAGCTGGAGCAACTGGTGCTACACTGTGAGATGGAGAAACTTCACCTCGTCATTGACTGCGACGCTAACACACATCATATCATGTGGGGCAGCTGAACTCACGTCCGTGACAACTCGAAGCCAAACTGAAATAGACATTACATTGGCGACTAGCGGTATCCCACACAAAATCCACGACTGGCATGTATCACCGTCGGTTTCAATGTCAGATCATAGGTGGATTAAATATACACTAATACATACAAACGGAAGTTACTCTTCTAACCTCTTGGAAGCAGATGACATTCTCATTAACACCCATTTCCCAGGATGTACGAACACCTCCGATGAAGGTTGGTCAGAACCCATACCATCAAACCTGTCCAAGAAGGATTGGGAGGCGGCAGATTACCTCAAGGAAGTTGAACGTTAGAGAACGCTAACCAACATACATACACTCAGGGGAGATCAACAGAGTCGGCTCTGTATACTGTTGTAGACCGAATCGAAAGATCTCTGGACAACAAAATGCCCACCTATGTAGATGGCATAAGCATCCTGCTAACACGCAGTTTTGAGACGGTGTTATGCAGCTTGATGCAGGAAGCCCTCAAAATAATTGAACATTAGTGCAACGACCAGTCTCTGACCATAAACCCGTCAAAGACTAAAATTGTCCTCTTCACAAAGAAAATGAAACAGTTGACATTGTCGTCGAAAGTCAAATTCCTGGGAGTGATCCTCGACGGCAAGCTGACGTGGGAACCACATCTCAAAATAAAATTTAAAAAAGCATGTGTCTCCCTCTGGCAATGCCGGAGGGCTGTGGGGCAGACATGTGGGCTATCTCCCAATATAGCACTTTGGCTGTACACAGCGGTAGTAAGACCAATGTTAATCTATGGAGCACTGGTCTGGTGGCTCAGAGCCAGACAGAAAACGTCAGCAAAGCAGCTTACTCAGTCGCAAAGGATAGCCTCAGTACGACCGGAGCAATGCGAACAACACCCAATGGAAGCAATGCTCTGCCTTCCACCTCTCGACTTATACATAGAGGAGATGGCCACGGCGGCAGCACTGCGCCTAAACTCAGTTGGACTCTGGTACAAAGGAGGCAGGGTTGGCAGACACTGTCACCTTTTAGAGGAGGCTGTCAAGAAGACACCCTTCCTTGGAAGGAAAACAGACAATTTGCCACCCTGCTACGTCTTCAATAGACCCTATAATGTATCGATAAAAAGAGAAACCAGGAGTGCAGAGGGTGGGGAAACCCTCCGAACTTACACCGATGGTTCTAAAACCAAAAGAGGATCCGGGGCGGGAATTTACTCGCAACAAATGGACCTATCATTAGCTATACCCCTAGAGAAGCACACAACTACTCTGCAAGCAGAGATCGTTGGCATCATCCATGGGGCGAAAGAAATCCTACACCGTGACATCCGTGATAGGAACATCCAAATCCTTACAAACAGTAGGGCAGCAATACTAGCAGTGAGTGGTCACAAGATCACATCAAGACTAGTAAAGGAATGTCACAACACCCTGAAACAAGCAGCACAATCGAACAGTATTGAGCTGCGCTGGTTCAAAGGACACAATAATGAAGAAGGCAACAGCAAGGCAGACGAGTTGGCGCGGGCTGGATCGGTTCTCTGTGATACCACGGACGGGCCTCATGCCTCACTGACATCCTCAAACAGAAGATGCTAAAACAATGTTAGAACAACACCTCAGGCTGCAGACAGGCCAAGGAAGCAATGCGCTCACCCAATCAATTTTCAGCTGAATACTATCTGCGACTATCCCGGGGGAATCTGCGTCTTATCACAGGTATCCTTACGGATCACTGTTAGCTAAGGAAACACTTGTTTACTATGGGACTGGTAGACACCCCCATATGTAGAGCATGTGAAGAAGGGGACGAGACAGCGGAACATGTGTTAACCACCTGCCCGGCTCTCGCCCACCTTAGAGAGTCCATGCTAGGGGAGCTCTGGCCGAACAAGGCCAACATTAGGGATAACCTTCAACGCATTGTGCTGTCCATTGCTCGTCACCTTGGGTGGCTAAATGAGTGATAGAACAACACAGGGCTGTCCCAGTCAGGGGGCACAACGGGCCTAGTGAGGCCTAAGTGCTCTGGTCAATGATTTGATCACCCTTGGCAAACTCAATCCAGATCCAGATGGGACCACCATGGGAGCCTTGCACCACCCCTGTACTTACAGAAATAGAATGAGATATATAATTGTGTGTACGGACTTTTTGAACCCGATTTTGCAAAAAAGATTTAATCCAGGACAACGTCGAAGTATAAAAACCCAATGCACCTAGTTTGTATAATAAAACAGAATATCAAATGCCTTGGAGAAATCTGTGTAAACTGAATCAACTTGAAGGTTCTTCCTCAAGACTTTTGACAGATACTGCTTGTATCAGAGGAGGTTGGAGACTGTTAATCTCTTGGATGTGAAACCATGTTGTTTAGAGATTATTTGGTACGACATCCATGACAGCTGATTCGCAACTAGTTTATTTATTTTTTTATTTCTTATTTATCAACCGAACAGAGTGATATTAACAATTAAAACTTAATTATATAATAATAAAATAAATACAGTAACAAAAGCAAAAGATACATTGATCAGCGATACACATTTGCAAAATAAGACAAAAACATACTTAAAATACTTTAGACGGTAGACAGGCGAGTTAAGGCAATGGTAAAAGTGTTAGCATGTCGGGATGAGGATCTGGGTACATTAAAATTTAGCTGTGATAAGAAAGTAGGGTTATCGATTTTATTATGAATTAACTTGTATAAGAAACATAAGTCATAAAAGATGTGCCTATTTTGCAGAGATAGAAAGTTAAATTCACTTAGTAAATCTTGATATGGAACATCGAAACGATAAGTACCATGTTTAACAAAATAAATGTATCTCAAGAATCTCTTTTGCACATTTTCAAACATATTAATATATTTAGAATAGCAAGGCGACCAGACCACTGAACAGTAACACAGCTTACTTAGTACAAATGTATTAAATAATTTAATGAGTGCATTAATGTTCTTGAAAGGTTTACAGTTACGAACTATAAAGCCTAATAGTCTGTAATAATCAGCAGTAAGTTTATCAAGCAATTTGGGTATAATAGACTAGAGGCAAATACTTCTATAGTTGTCGACTAAATCTCATTGACCGGTTTTATATATTGGAATAATATAGCTGGTTTTCTATATACTTGCTACTGCTCCTAATTCAAGAAATTTTACATTGAGCTCATAAATAGGTGTCCATAAGAGATTTTCTAGGCTTATGTGTAGAGATCAGGTTAAAAACCTCTTCTTTGGAGATCCTAAGTTTGAATTCATTAACTGAATCACTGAACACAGTTGGCAGAGTGATACTTTCTATGGAGCAATTTATGGAGTAAGTATTTAAAACATGTTAGCGAAGATAACTGATGGTATAACATTATCCGTTCTTTGGCCTCTGACGTAATCCCAAAAAACATTAGGATTAGAAATAAGTTTATTTCCAAAGACTGTTATTTATCAGTATATTTATTGCAATGTGACAGTGACTTGTATATTAATTCACGGCCTAGATTGGAATAAAGTTCATTGTAATATTGTGAACCACCCATGTTTGGGAATCTGTTACGGCAACTAGTTTACAAGGAACAAACTTATCAATAGCATAATTAATCACATTATAAAATGTATCAGTAATTGTATTAATGTCTGAGACGTTTAATGCATCGGACCAATCTGTGGTGTGAAAGTAATGATTTAGGGCAATATAATTCGCAAAATGATGTAAGTAGATTTTCTTCATCGTACGTAAGTTCTGAAAATGTGTGAAAGGTAATACGATTTCGTACGTGGCATGGTGCTCGCTTAAGTTTAGTAAGACGCCCTCGGATAAAGTGAAAAATTGGAAACGATTTAATCTAAGAAAACGTTCCTAGAGTTGGGCATTGTAGTAATTTATGACAGATTTATAAAATCATATCCGCAATATATCTATTGTAGCACTAGTGTTCAATAGTTAAACAGGAGAGGGATATTACAATAACATAGGATTAATAATATTAATATTGAATCAGACTAAATGATTTTTATAATGAATACATGTGAATTTCCTTATATTATACGAACATTATAAAATTTATAACACATATTTGATTTTTGAGTTGACTTTTCTGACGTGAAATTACACGTCAAAATAAAATTGCGAGTGTGTTAAAATTTACGCAAAATAATGGTAAGTAGTAATAGTGAGAGTAGTTTTGTTAAAAAAAATCAAACTCTACTGTATCAATATCACGTATAAATAAAAATTTGTTCAAGGTTAATAAGTAGAAATCTATATTTGTATTTTTTAATTCATATGTATAATCGTAGAAAAAGTATAGTGTACAATTCGCATACAATGACCATTGCCCACTCGTATGAATTGCAAATTTCATACTCGTGGGCAATGAGTATCATTGTATGCTCATTATACAATATACTATTTCCATCTCTGTACAGTAACAGATATAATTATCGATTCACAGATTGGTTACTAACTGAAAATAAAAGAAACGGATGCTCGATACTGAAATTTCCTGAAATTTGGAATTTGGTTGCATTTTTTAATAGCAATGAGAATATCAACACCCCTTACCTACTCACTTACTTCGATACAGACTATAATTATGTAACTGCAACTGTGCACAAGATATATCGTCATACAACCATGTTTCCGTCAATAAAATTATATCAAAATCATTACAATTAATCGTAAGCATGACGTCTCTAAATTTAGTGCGAATCCCTCTACAGTTTTAATAATATGCTGTTAGTTTTTTTTATTCTGTTCCGATGTTATGAGGTGTTAGTTTGGCTTCATTCACTGCTGCTGTGAATGGGATGTACTTACTAAATTTGATGACTAAATTCTTTTCTCCTTTTGATCTTCTTTCCTCGAGTTCACTTTTCATTTTCTTGTAATAATTAAAAAGTAAAACATTTCATAGTCTTATACGCCTATCCTCAATTTCCATAACGATAATTTCAATACCATTTTCATTCCTCATCGTGAGGTCAATACTTTCTGTATGGGCACCATTCTGTGACTGTTTTAACGTTTCAATTCGGGATTCTAGATTATTGACGCGAAGAGTGTCAAAGTCGTTTTCAATGGATAGCGAATTTCGTCTTTGAATTTAATAAATGTTTCATCAAGAATATTACTTATCATTTCAAGAGTAATTTCTTCTATTGGTTTTGAGTTGAGATTTACACATTTGTGACAAACCCAGTTGGTTTTATAATTGTTTAAAAAAGATATCTCCATTTTATTTAAACCCGTTCATCTAATGAATGGAGTATTTAAAGTAAGTCCTTGAAAACACTCTATATTCAGTAACCATGATAATTATTAGATGATAAATATTGAAAATTATTGATAAAGGAAAAACACAATATACACTCGTTTCACACCAACGCGAAAAAAAAATCATAGTAATTTCCCTATATTTTACTCGAAAACTATGCGGTTTATGCAAAAAGGTTATTCTTAATAATTTATTAAATTTTAAATTCTCTATAATTATTTGTTATATAACTTTCATGTTGCTTCAATAGTTTATTACCAATTGGCAAAAAATGTCAAAAATTACAATTTTTATTTTTTTTTCTCAAAAGTTAAGAATTTTATGAAAAATATATTTTAACAAAATTTGTTCAGTTTCCCATTCTCTTTAACTTTTGTTTGAAAAGTTTTGTAATATTTTTTATATTAAAAAAATATCGGAAAAAAACAAAAAACGCCTCAAGTAATCACCCACTTCCGGTTTATAAATGTTTACCACAAGCTTTTCAGTTCCAGTTTTTAACGATAAAACCTTACGTTTAAAGTTTCATCTCAATCGGATCAGTCATTTTTGAGATACAGCACCCACGGACAGACAGACACACCCACAGACACAAACAAATTTCCAGGAATTAGTTTAATGGACTCAGGGGACCTCAAAAGGGATATATCCGCAAAAAAAATTTTTCAAAAAAAAATCACGATCACAATACTTCCCCTATACATATATACTTCGTATATAGGGAAAGTAAAAATAGAAATATTTCGAAAAAACAGTTAAATATTTTTTAATTCGCCTAAAAGAGTTGAAAAAACAAACAAAAAATGATAGAATATAACAGTTAAAACTTGCAACCAGGACTATCGTGGTGACTATGCAAAAACACACGAAGAGGGCCACGGTAGGATTGGGGGAAACACAAAACAAAATTTAGTTAATAAGGTATAAAAATTAAGTACAGATAAATCTGTTACGGTACACACCGGTGGTGGCGCATTCTGTTGCGGCCGAATTAGCGTTAGCGCGAGTGCAGCAACGTTAGTTCGGGTCAGCAGTTGGATGAATGACCGGTACCATTCACATACACATATAAAACAGCGCGGCGAAAGAACCACGTGGTCGATAGCCAAACACCACTATTATATTATTAGGACTTCTAGGAGCAGAGTGTAGATTGTATATGAGAGGTGATAGAGGAACGGCATCCATTGTTAAAATTAACGCTGTAGGAAAAGGGTTTCTCTAATTCTATTTTGGCACTTTAAATTGGAAAATAAGTTGCAAATCTGGGTATTTATAAAAGGGTGGTTATCTTATGACTTAATAACTGATATTTAAAAAAAAACTGCAAAATTCTCTTTATTTATAAACAAATCTCCTAATCCCTCAAAGGATTGTAAAATATTGCATTCGGGTAATAAGAGATTATTACTTAACTACCGGGAGGGTCTTGAAATTTGTAAAGCCGTAAAAACGGAAAAAACGTTATTAAACCCCCTAATTACCTGATGATATTCTTGATAATGGCAATAAGCCGAAACTAGTTGAAAATAAAAAATATTTGTGAAACAAACCAAGTGAATTTAAATAAAAACCTATATGTTAACTTCTTATGTTTTAAATTTACATTTTAGTAAAAGTCAAGTTTATGTGT
Organism: Ontholestes murinus; assembly: GCA_963969525.1. Classification (NCBI taxonomy): domain Eukaryota; kingdom Metazoa; phylum Arthropoda; class Insecta; order Coleoptera; family Staphylinidae; genus Ontholestes; species Ontholestes murinus. The sequence goes on along the minus strand of OZ018388.1, from coordinate 48,032,015 downwards.
TTGTTTCACGACGGTTTTCATTTCATTTTTATCTCAAAATCGTTTAATTTCTACGAATTATAATTGTACAGAACGATAGAAACGTGGTACAGATATATCATTTCACCTGTAAGTATTTACTTTTAAATATAGCTTTTATATGCATAACCTCGAAATAAGATGATATACAGGATGTGTTTTTTTTTAATGTTACCGGGCTATATCTCGGGAACAGTTTTAAATATTTTCATGAAATTTTGATATAATAGGGACATTTTACCCTTTTCTCGCATTTGAAGGGTTGGTGGTAATATAACCCTGAAACTCTATAAAAACTCACGCTGTATAAACGCAATTTAAAAATTTTTGTTACCTATTTCACAATAATAATCACTCACAAATTTCCACGAGATTCCCTACTTAAAAAGCAATAGATTGCTACAATGCGGCGTGAAAATGGTAACCCTTTACAACATAGCAGAATTTGTTCGAAGCATTTTACACATGATGCTTTTATTACCAATAATTGGAATTCAATAAAGAAACTAAAAATGATGCTGTGCCAAGCATATTTAATTTTCCTAGTCATTTTACAAAGAAAATAACAACTAGAAAACCTCTGCCATCAATAAATGTCTAGGTTGAAAATGAAAAGAACCCATAACATCAATAAATGAAGGGACATCCAAATAGTCTCTCATTGAGCCCCCTAAGAGGAAGAGAAGAATGCATTATATTGGTGATTTCAAAGAACGAGATTCTTCAATGCTATTGGGGCGTTAAGTCCTAATACCACAAAAAAAAAGAAATTAATCGCGACGCGGCTATACGTGGTCGGTTCGGCGCGGAGAGGCGAAAATGTTTATAAAATAAATAACACTACCTTTATATTGTCCTACCACGAGTCCTGGTAGCGGCGATCCTGAAGCCAAGGGCGCTGCAGGGCGATGGTACTTCTTAATGAGGAGGAAGAGACGAAGGGGTGGAAAGGAGGAGGAAAACACTATTAATTTCACTATCGAAAACTAAACGAACCAGTCGTATCACGTGCTAATACTCGAATAATGTTCTTCGGGCGCGCACACGGAGCGCTTTCTATTTTTAACGCGCCGGCCGGCGAAGAAAAGTTTTTGCGGGCGGTCCCTCTCGCGCTCAACTTGTGACCGGCTAAACATCCCGCCCGCCATGACTAGAAATAGTCATCATTGACTTGGAAGAGGGCACAATTTGGCGAGTGGCGAGTACACGGCTACCGGCGGTGGAGACTTCGGCGACAAGAACCACTCCATCAGGACCGGGAAAAGTTCGCGAAATTCGACCTAGGGGCCAGGTGAGTGACGGTGCGTGGTCTTCCTTTATCAAGACGAGAGTTCCATCGGCGATAGAGGTTTCCGGAGCTAACCACTTCGAACGTTGTTGGAGGGTGTGGAGGTATTCCGTGTACCAGCGCTTCCATAAATCTTGGCGAATGCGCTGAACCAGCTGCCATCTAGCAACTCGTAGTCGGGGGGAGGTCCATTACGGGTGGAGCATTGGTTGAATCACAGGAGTTGGTTTACAGCTGAAGCAGCAATTACAGCGGGCGAGTGACGTTTCGTCCATCGAGAATCCAGAACTATTGGCGAATGAAGGCATGAGTGGCGATAGCACCAGAGTGAAGGTTACGTACGTGTGCATCGTCGATGATTAGGTTGGAGAACGGGTGGATTTTAGGCAGTAGAATCGGATGGCAGTGCATGTAGGCAAGATTCGAAGCAGAGAGGCGACCACCCACTCGGAGAAGTCCGCTCTGGTCGATGAAGAGGGCGAGTCGACGGACCACTCGGGAGCGAGTGTTGGGATTGGCGGATTCGGAGTATTCGGCAGCTAAGGCGACGAGCTGTACCTGGAGAATGATAGACTGCAGAGCGAGGCAGAGCTCGGAGCTCATCAGTGGACCGTATTGACGTTGATCCGGGGTGGTTCTGGCGTTTCTAGCAAAACGCCGACGCCGACAGAGAGAGAGAGAGGAAAATCGTTCTTCCAAGCCGAGAGGAGTCGATGTGGCTAGCAGGCTCTGCATGGGAAGTGATCGTTCCTCTTCTACGACTTCAGGAGCATGTAGGTGAGGCAGACGGTTCACCGGCCATCGGCCGCGGGGATCTTGTAACCATTTGGGTCCCGTCCACCACAAGGGGTGAGTGCACAATCTCTTGGATCTCTGTTAGCGACGAACGTTTTCCAGCGGTAGGATTCTCCGGCGATCCAGGATAGGGCGACGGTGGAATCGCTGAAGGCGAAGACGTGATGGATTGTTAGGCATGAGAGTTGGTCACGGAGCGAACGCATTAGTTTAGCGAGGAGATGAGCTCAAGGCGAGGGAGATTGACTTTCTTCAACGGTGCGACGCGCAACTTGGAAGCGAGAAGGAGATGGCTTCAAGCATCGGGAGTTCGGACTGAAATTGGTGACACTCTCGTGCGACTTCTTCCGGTGGTACCTCATCCCAATCTAGCTTCAATAGCCATAAGCGCTGAATGAACACTTTAGCTCGAAACACCACTGGGCCAAGCCATCCAGGGGGATCGAAGATACGAGCGGTTTGAGATAACATGGACCGCTTTGTGCACGGATCGAACGGCATAGGTGAACGCATCCTTAGTGGGATCCCACTTGAGGCCGAGAACCTTGATTACAGTGTCCCTGAAATGCGTTTGGCACTAAGAGAAGGCGGCGATGCTCGTCCGGGATGCCTTCCAAGATTGCAGGGGAGTCCGCTAACCATTTTCGCAGTTCAAACCCGCCCGCCTTCAAGTTCTTCACGTAAGGTGATTGCTTCAAATTCGGTATCACAACCAGTCATGATGTTATCAACGTAGACATCTGTTTCTAGCACGGCGGCAGCCAACGGATATTGAGAGCATTCATCGGTCGCCAGCTGCTGAAGGGTACGAAGAGCGAGATACGGAGCTGAAGAGACGCCGTAAGTGACGGTGTTGAGACGATAGGTAGCGATGGGTTCGTCCGGAGAGAAACGCCACAAAATACGTTGTAGATCTCGCTGGTCTTCTTTGATCATGATTTGGCGATACATCTGACGGATGTCGGCAATAAACACAAATTCAGTGAGGCGAAATCGGGCGATGAGCGAAGCAATGTCAGACTAAAGCTTAGGGCCCGTGAGAAGTATGTCATTGAGGGATTTTCCGGACGAGGTGCGACAGAAAGCGTTAAAGACGACTCGGATCTTAGTCGGAGGATCATCAGGACGATGGACCGGGTGATGAGGGATATAGTAAGGAACAACAGGCGATGAATTTGGATTCTCTACTAGTTGCATGTGGTGACTGTCTAGATAATCCTGCATGAAGGCATGATAAGCATCACGGAGTTCCGGTTGACGTTGCAGTCGTACCTCGAGACGATGAAGCTGGCGAAGGGCGACAGTGTGAGAGCGTCCGAGGGGCGATCCAACTACTGGCAGAGCAACACAGTAACTCCCGACTTGATCACGGGTAGTGGTGGCCATATACAATTCTTCACATTGGCGTTCAGCTGGTGTCAGACGTGGTTAACAGGGAACCCGATCTAGCTCCTAAAGTTGCGTGACGGCTTCGGCAAGGGCGTCATGACTGTCGACTGTGGGCACGATGGATGGTGGTGACGGCGTGACGGTAGGTATGGCGAGGTTAGCGTTTGCGGGGGGAGCAGCAACCACGCAGTCAGTTGTTGATAGGTGAAAACGAACGTTGCGAACTGACTGAGGGTCTCCATACGGTCCAAGCAAGGTCCATCCGAGAGTTGTTTCTACCGCCCGGGGAGATCGGCGGCGAGGAGCGCAGTAACCCGATCGATACAACAGAGGGTACACGTCCGCTCCAAGTAGCATGTCGATCTGATTAGGTCGATGAAAATCCGGATCAGCGAGTACCATGCGACGGAGGTGCGGCCACTCATCGGCGTGTAGAAGACAAGAAGGTGTGCGAGAAGTGATTTGCTGCACAACGAGGAATGTCACAGGCAGTCGAGGAGGATCCCCATCGTGTACGATTATAGTGGTGACAGTGTGTCGAGTCGCAGGTAAGGGGAGGCTTCCTAGGCCACTGAGCGGCACATGAGTGAGTTGACGGCTCAGGCGTAGACGTTCAGCACACTCAGTTGTTATAAAGCTCGTACTACTGCCAGAATCCAGCAATGCTTATAGGTGATGAATACGACCGGTGGAATCAAAGGCGACTACTCGAGCCGTAGCGACTACTCGAGCCGTAGCGAGCAGCACCCCTCGTGGCAATGAGCGACATGAGGTGGAAGGGCGCGAGGCAGCAACAGGCGAAGCTAGTCATTGGGATTCAGAAGATTCCGACTGGAATTGACACGCCCGGGCGGAGAATATCGACAAGGGGGAAGCAGAAACTGAAGGGCTTCCAGGCGTGCTTTGATATGTAGTGCCACGACCCCGGCCGCGACCCATGGGAGTGGAAAGGGACGCAGCGGGTTGACTCGAACGACCAGGGTCTGCTGTATGCAACAAGGTGTGGTGCAAGGCATGGCACACATGGCAGCTACCAGAAGAGCGGCAGTGTTCCGTGAGGTGGAACCCGCTAAGACAATTATTTATTTATTATTATTTATTATGATTCTTTGGATAACCTGTTAATAAAATACATGAATAGATACATACATAAAAAATACTATAAATTTTGAGCACAGGAATCGCAGGCGGACTTCATTCTTTAGAATGTTCTTCCAGTCAGACCCTGATGGAATGTTCCATATATTCCAGAATTTCTTCGGATTGTTTCTACAACTGTAGATATTTATTTTAATTTATACTTAATATATTAAGCATTTTGCTTAGAATTTGTAAAATGTATGTAAATATTTGATTAATGTCAACATGACACGAGAAACGACGGCGCTGCGGCGGTCGGCGGCGCAGAGATGCTTGAAGAGAAGACACTGGCGAATAGTATGCTAGGCAGCGGAGCAAAACTGACATCGTGAATCCTCAGTCTGGTGATGATGCACCGACGATCGAGTAGGTGAGAAACGTGATGGTGGGCGAGAGCTGCCGGAGCGTGGAGAGCGACGAGTTGGAAATTGAACATGAGGCGGCGATGATGAGCGAGACGGGGAACAGTTCAGCAATTTTCAGTTGATTACACACAAAGTCGAGGAGCTCCGAGTACGTGGGAAGTCGGTTGGGCGAAGTGCGTTGCTCGAAGGCGGTACGCGTAATAGCATCGAGGTTTTTCAGGGCGACGGGCAGCAGCATAAAATCAGCCAGATCCGGTAGATTGAGGGCCTTCAGGGCGCTGATGGACGTTTGGTGAACGTTTAGATAGTCCCGGAGCTGACAAGCAGTTGCAGCACGTAAGGGTAAAAAATCCATTACCTTCCTCAGGTATACAATAGCCATACGGCGGGGATTGTGGTACCGAGTTTGAAGGGCATCATAAGCTAGCTGGTAGTTGTCGGCATCCATGTCCCGGAGCTGACAAGCAGTTGCAGCACGTAAGGGTAAAAAATCCATTACCTTCCTCAGGTATACAATAGCCATACGGCGGGGATTGTGTTACCGAGTTTGAAGGGCATCATAAGCTAGCTGGTAGTTGTCGGCATCCATGTCGAAATCCGCTACAGTAGATAGCGCTTCGCCCTTCAGGGACGATTTGAGGTACTGGAGTTTATGCGCGGGCGAGATGAACGTATCTTCATGCACCAACGACGCCGGCCATTCCTCCAATTGACCATCAAAGGACGGCAGAACGATTCGAGGAAGCATTCGATGAGCAAGTAGCCAGAGGGGGGTTTGACAATTGCTGCAGAGTGAGCAGTTTGGACCGAATGGCGAAGCTAAGGTCGTTGAAGGCGATTTCGCACGGTGCGTGGTCATCAGGCGGTAGCTGACTGTTCACCTCGGCGATGAACTCCTGCAAACGTTGGAACTTCTCCTCGTACATGCCGACTTGGTCGAATGACGGCCATTTGCAACACGAACGACGATAATTGCAATTATTTTTCGGAGCCACCCTGTATATGTAGGGCGGATGGGACGGCGTGTATATATAGGTGAATACAGCGAGACCTTCTGTGTGACGGCGATCGTGGCGGAGTATGATTAATTTTAATCAATTATAAATAATTATGCAAGTCCGCGTGGGCGGTGACGGTTAATTAATTAAAAAGCGAAGGGATCTAAAGGTCCCGGGTTTCGGCACCAGAATATTGGGGCGTTAAGTCCCAATACCACAAAAAAAAAAGAAATTAATCGCGACGCGGCATCACGTGGTCGTTTCGGCGCGGCGAAAATGTTAGGTAAAGACAAAGGGGTAGAAAGGAGGAAGAAAACACTATTAATTTCACTATAGAAAACTAAACGAGCCGGTCGCATCACGTGCTAATACTCGAATAATGTTCTTCGGGCGTGCACATGGAGCGCGATCTATTTTTAACGCGCCGGCCGGCGAAGAAGAGTTTTTGCGGGCGGTCCCGCTCGCGCTCAACTTGTGCCCGGGAATAATAATTTGTGCCCGGCTAAACAAGTGCGACATGAGCATTACAGACTTGCAGTAAAGTGGTGGTGAAGAACATTTAAAAAAATTGATTGTGAAATTTGTTTAAGCGCGATCCAGTCAGACATTTCAAAGTCAAACGTAATAATCAGCAAAAACTATAGTAATGTTAGACAATGTTTAATTCAGCCATCTGAGGATGTGATTCACATTTGTAAAATAGCAGAAAGTGAAATCAGAATTATGGACAAAATGCAGATGTTAAACGGAAATAATCTATTGATAAAATTAAAATCAATATTATGAGCAATGTCCGCGGTGCAGTTTTCGATGCTTACAAGGGACACATGTATGATAATGATATTGAATCTAACCACATTATACATTTAATTAAAATTATTGCTTTCCATTATTGTAGTATTAGATTATATCATCTAAGTGAAAGTAAAAATAACAATGCTGATAGAGTTAGGAGCAAACTAACTAAAACGATTTTGTTTTCTGGACAATAAATAAATAAAACAATTGTATAATAAAATGTATTAAAATCCTTTAGTTCGTTGTAGAAAATTAAATAATAAATTTAAAAATACGAAAACATTTCGTAAATCTACAACAATGAGTCTTACTAAGACTACAAAACAAATTAATTTGAAACAACTACTTCTCTAGCTAATACTTCGACGACTATATTATGATAAATTTGGAACAAAAAATTAATTTAAGTTGATGTAATTAAAATAAATTAGTAAAAGCAATTAAATAATTCAATACTCAATTTATAACCATCTGCAGACACGTGTTTCGATCTCTCGATCTCTTCAGTACAGCTTTATTATAAAATTGATTTCAAATATAAATAAAAACGTTTACTAAAATAAAAATATAATGAAATATAAATAACTTACTCAGATATGTACGGCAACTGACACAATAATGAAATATAACCGACTGAGGGTCTGAATTTATACCTGAGATGGATTACTGAATTCTACGGAAATTGTACTATTTGTAACACGCAAATTAATTTGTATTATTCAATATCTGTCCAAATTTATCATAATATAGTCACTCACAAATTATTTAACGTACATTAAATCATTTTTAGTTCATTTTACAGAAAGAAATACGTTCAAACTAGTGTTGCTTTGATAGTTGTACTATTTGTAACACGCAAATTAATTTGTATTATGCAATGTCTGTCGAAGTATTAGCTAGAGAAGTAGTTGTTTCAAATTAATTTGTTTTGTAGTCTTAGTAAGACTCATTGTTGTAGATTCACGAAATGTTTTCGTATTTTTAAATTTATTAAAACAATTGTGTCAGTTGCAAGGCATTACAGAGTAAGCTTTTATTTTCTTTTCATTTTATTAATTTAGTAAATGTTTTCATTTGTATTAAAAACAATTTTATAATAACGCTGTACTGAAGAGATTGAAAGATCGAAACACGTATCTGCAGATGATTATAAACTTAATTACTAGATTATTTAAGTGCTGTTGCTAGTTTTATTTTAATTTAATGAAGTCGGTCTAAATTCAATTTTTGTTCATAACTTTTCATGCTATATTTACTTTCAAACAGTGAAAAGTTCATTTTATCATTGATTAGTTTATTCAATAGAAATAATTTCATTCAAATTAGTGTTGCGTTGATAGTTGTACTATTTGCTACACGTAAATTACTTTTGTATCATTCAATATCTATCGAGGTATTAGTCAGAGAAGTAGTTGTTTCAACAAGCAATTTTCTTTGTAGTCTTTATTTTTTCCTGATAAATGTATACTGTTGTTTGTTTTAATAATCATGTACAGTAAATAAAATTTTCTAAATATATTTATTGAACATGATTCACCAAGTTCCCTCCACAAGAATAATTACTTTTAAGTAAATAAAAAAATTGATTTCGTTCCCACTTCCAATACGAAACATATTTCTATTTGCATTCTTGCCCACATGTGACGTCACACGCGCCTATTATGTTGGCTTCACCACGTTTGGGGAGATAACACGTCTATAAGTTTGTATGGTCTAAGAGATGCACTGAGGAACTGGGTATTGCATAACATATTTCGAGACGCGGTTAAAGAACGATAATCACAAAAATGTTACACTTTGTTTAACATGATTTCATGTAATGGCAGCTAACAGTTATATAATTCAATGTCTGGCGGGGCTTTAAAGGTTATATAGGTTAACATAGGGTACTAATGAGGTGTGTTAGCCTCTCTTGAACTGCGACCTAAAAGATCTAGTGTTCTACCCTTAACCAATCACTTCCCAATCATTCCCAGGTCCCTCATGAACCAGGTAACTTTCTTGGGGGTGATATTGCTCACCTCTTCGTGGGATAATCGGTCCCTACCGAAGAAAGACGCTTGTGAGCAATTGCGATACAAGTGCATAGTATGTGCTCGGTCGTTTCATATGCCGAATCACATAATCTGCAGTTTCCACTTTCCTCTTTTCCCATTTTCCACAAGTGGTAGCGGAGGGCACAGTGCCCTGTCATGAGTCCGGTGAAAGTTCTTAGCTCGTTCCTTGTGAGTTCGAGCACCTTATGGCTGTGATCTAGTTTCATGAGTCGTTTTGATTGATGTAGACCTGGTACATTGTTCCAGCGGGGCTTTAGTACGAGGAGTAGTTATTTTAACTGTTAGCTGGTTGTTTTTACATCACACACCTCGCAGATAAATACCCGAAAATCCGTTACAATATATCAAATATTATTAAGAAGCAAAAAAGTTTTAAAATCGAATGGTCTTTTAAGTGTATTTTTTTAGTTTTTATTGGATATACTAATAAAAAAATATTTTAGTTTTAAATGGTAGTACTACTTTTTATACTTTCCGTCTAATGACTAATGACAATATTAACTGAAAATTTCATTGAAATCGAATAAAGCGTTCAATTGTTATAAACAATAGAAATAAAAAATGTTAGAACTTTGAAAACAAATTCCGGCGTAACTCTAAATTTTTGGACATAGATAAGTTATGATAAATCATCATATTTTGACCCCAGGAATCTATGGTCTACCCTTTATAGAGGGTGTTCAATTTAAGTGAAGATATTGAAATATCTCGAAAACTACACATCAAATAAAAAAAAAAAAAAATCAAATTTGTTCGCCTCGGAGGTTGACATCTAATGATATGAAACTTGACCCACTACCCTCAATCCCCTAGGGAGTAGGGGATGACACATAGAAAAGTTAAATAGGAACCCCCATTTTTTGTACGGATTTGAATACTCTGGGAAAAAATGAGAAAGTTTTATCTGATTTTTTTTTTTGTATTCGTGGCAGACGAAGGTCGAAACTTTGCAAATAGTTACTCTTCAGAACCATTCAAACTTGCAAATTCGAAGATTTAAGCCGAACATTTACAATGAATATATATTCAGTGTGTCTGCTTAAGTTCACACCATATGGAAAACTTTTTTATTATTAATTTTACGAAAAATAATAATTCTTTATAAAAAGTTCTGCTTTGTCCAAAACTTAAAATACAATTATCAGATATCAATTGTTTAAGCCGTATACGAATAATGTCAAAAATATTATTGTAGCAATATCGAAAATTATAATTATGAATAGTTGTTCGGAATGAAAAACTATGTTTTAATATACAATTATATCTAATTACATGGAAAAACTTGTTTTCTTTTTTATCTACAATAACAATGCAAATGTAACTGTAGTTACGTGAAATCTAGGATGCACTGATAAACAAATGATTTCTTGCTAGCAAGAATTGTTAGACAGTGAACGTCAAATAATAGTATATTATAGAACGAGTTCAATAAGCGCAATTTTTTTAATGGACAAGTGCAAAAAAAGGCCCCGTGAACGAGTTTTTTATAGTTTCTTTTTTTCTATTTTGCATATTATATATACCATTTTTAATAAAAATTCAGAGATTCTTAATTTGGGGAATTTTGTATAGGTTGGCATTGGTAGTCCATTGAAATTGACATTCAATTTAAAATTGTTAACTTTATTTTGGTAATTTATATTATCAACGCAAACGGGGCGAATATAATTTTCTCCGTTCTCCATTCTCGGTTCGCACACTAATATTATGAAGTAATACCAGTGTTCGCGTAGTTTTGATTTAAATTTATTAAAAATTAGTGTTAGATATTTAACATTTAAGGGTTGACTGCGTTGAAAATATCGAATCACCAACATTAAAAAAATAAATTGCACTAGGCTATAAGAGCTAATAACGCACTACTAGGAGGAGCTTTCTAAACAAATAAAAATAGAAAATATTTGTTAACATACCTGTTATATTGAGTGTGGAAGAAAAAGGAGAAAAGTAGCAATTGTTTTAGTCGTTGGTGAAAATTATAAAACTTATCGTGAAGCAACTGAAATTTTTAATAACAGACATCCACGGAAAAATATAAACCAAACATCAGTAATTATGGAATTATGTAAAATTCAAATAATGTATAGATGTTAAAAATAAATTCACAAACAAAAGTTGGATCACTTAATTCCAACTTTTGTGCATTAATTCTTTATTTTAACGCCTCAATATTTGAAGGTCAATTCAAATAAACTTTAGTTTTCAAAGAGCCCCAAAGAAAATAATCTGGCGATCTTGCTGGCCATTCAATATGTCCTGGTCTACCAATCCACCGATTAGAGAATAAGAATAAGAAATTTGTGTTTTCCAAATAAACTGTACACTGTACTTTTTGACGTACCAACTTGTGAAGCGACCTATGCAAGGGTTAAAAATGGAGTTTCTTGCAGCATTAAAATTACTTCCAATTGTCGGTTAACATTTAAGGCCAATACGTCTGGCCTTAGACTGATCCCGCACATGTCCGAGATCGCGAAATTTGGTTTCCGGCTTCTATCTCCAAACCCAATCATCATTAAAACTTCAATTTTTTCAGTTTCAAAAGTCTTATTTTGCTTCTATTTCTACAATCATGAAAAATTGCAATTGATTTAACGATATTGATATGCCCACTTCTAGAGGGTCTACTCAAATATTGTTGCCCTTCTTTGAATACATTTTGGTAAATATCGCCGCTATTTATCAACCGATTTTGAAATGCTTTTTTTAGTTTCAGAATAAAAAATCTATCAATTGAGGGGCTGAAAAGGGTATGCCAGGATAGTAATTAAAAAAAAATTGACGTGTCAAAGCTATTTTCTGAAATATTTTTATTTACGACTTTACATAATTTATCCGTTACTTTTGGAAAGCACTGTATACAGGGTGTCCCACCGAAATCGCACATCAAAAGTTTATGGACTTCTAGTGTATGTATGTTTATGAAATTTTCATGGCCTATGTAATCAAGAGTGCTCTATTTAATTAAAATATTTTTTAAGATTATACGACTTCCGGTTATTCCGGAAGTCAACACCAACTTCCTTATTTCAAATGAAGTACTATATTCTTTAATACGTATTTAGATTCTACATAAAATTCTTTAAAAAAATTATTAAGTAACATAAAGTCCAAATTTAAGCGTTTGATATTTTTAAAAAATTTGTGCGTTTTCAAAGTTTACCTTAAAAATAAAATTAAAAGGCTGTAATATTGGCTACATATATCCGATACCTAAGGGTATCGAATGATGAAATATTTTTGAACAAATAATATACAGGGTGTTCAAAATTTCAAACCACATTTGGTCAAATTTAAACTAACATATCTCGTTTTTCTTAAATGGAACACTCTGTATATTTTTACATATTAAGAAGAAGAATTTATTTGTGCTTGGTCTATACTAGCGTTTCCTATACCTATCTTCTTTACTTTTAAAGTTAGTAACACATTTTGTCAAATTTAAACCAATATATCTCGTTTTTCTTAAATGGAACACCCGGTATATTTTTACATATTCGGACACAGAATTTAATTGTGCTTTGACCTATACTAGCGTTCCTTATATCTATCTTCTCTACTTTTAAAGTTATTAACATGTTTGTAAAAATATGTCAATATTCTGTGCAATAAGAAAACAATGGGTACGCAATTTATTAAGCGACCCAAGAAAACAAAAAACAACTCCTGTTTATTTAAACAGTTTAACTGTCTTTGTGACATTTTACATAGATTTTAATTTATTATTTAATAAAATGCTTAAAAAATAAATATTCTGTTCAATCATTCCACTTTCTAGTAGTTCATACAATTAGTTTAATAAATGTTCAAAATGGCCACCATTTTGTTTTAAACACTTCAAAATTTTACGGATTGTTTCATTATTTGTGGCTTTACTGATTTCGTTGTGGTTTAATTTGCCAAATTAACTCTTCTTTGGAATTAACTGGTCTGTCATATACATTAGTTTTAATGTGGCTCTGGCCCATTACGTCCAAACCAGCGATCTTCGTTTGACGAATGCTCTGGGGCGCCATCCATTTGGTACCAGCAATGTCTAACAGTATTTAATGGTAAATTATCAGTAAATCCGGTTATCGTTCGTCGGAGTATTTGCAAATATCTACTGCTGGTTAAATTTTCGTCGAAAATTTCAAATCCTACAACATCATCCATCATATATGCAAATACGTTAACACTGAACGCATTTTGGAAGTTTCCTTGTTGTGTAAAGTGTGGATTTTTATCAGCCCAAAAGTGCCAATTATGACTATTTACAATACCTTCTCTTCTGAATTTTGCTTCGTCCGTCCAAATAATATTACGCAAAAAATGGTTTTCCTAAAGTTTTACAAACAACTTTTCACAATATTTTATTGTTTACATTTTAATAAATGAATATGGGTGCATTTTATGCTTCTTTAAAATTCGCTGAATAGATCATCGGGTAATTCTTATTGAAGCATGTGGCTTGACTTGAAAATAAGCTAGTAAACTTACTTTGTTTTCTTCTTCATCAATTACAAATTTATCTCTTTTCGCGACACCTGCTGAGTAGTACCAGTTTGCAAAAAGTTCACTTCGATTCGCCTAAATTTCCACCTTTCATTAAATAATCTACAGGTCCTCTCCACAACTCTTAGACTTTCGCAGTGAATGTAAAATAAATTCAAAATATCTCTATTGGAGTAATTGCCTCTGGGATTCATTTTAGCTGTACGTCACTATTGAATAAAGTAATAACAATACGTTGATATTTTGATTTAAAAAAACTTGTTCTTTTTTTCTTGGGTTCGCTTGATAAAATGCATAGCCAACCTTTTTTAATTGCACAGAATATTGACATATCTTTACAAACATGTTAATAACTTTAAAAGTAAAGAAGATAGGTATAGGGAACGCTATTATAGATAAAAGCACAATTAAATTCTGCATCCAAATATGTAAAAATATGCAGGGTGTTCCATTTAAGAAAAACGAGATATATTGGTTTAAATTTGAGCAAATGTCGTTTAAAATTTTGAACACCCTGTATATTATTTTTTCAAAAATAACTCATCATTGTAGCCATTTAGGTAGTCAAGTGTAGTAATAAATAGTTCAGTTGAAAGTTTGTTTTCATCTTGTTCTTCGCCAAGTAAGTAACCTTCCATTTCCATTAAATTAGTCAATAATCCTACCTTTTGCCTTTGATCTCAAAGTCGCGACAACCCCCACGCGACATGTGGTGGAGGTGCCAAACCCGTTTAATTTTAGTTTAATATTTAATGTTTTGTAGAAAAAATATAATAGCAATAGGAAACATAAGTGCAATAGGAAACATAAGTGTAATAAATAGGTGCATGCTGTGTGTTAACGACGGTTATAATTGTAAGAAGAAACCGCGACCTTGCGAACTATGTGTAAATTAAATATAGTGCATTAACTCTGACTCAAATGTCTAAAATGAAGCCAAATTAAAACACTCGCTATCAAGCACAAATACTCGATCAGGAATTCGCTGAATTTCGCCCGACTACCAGAAGTACCGAAATTTTTGATACAAACGCTGGCGAAGTATTTACCGGTAGTAATAAAACCGCGCGTACGCCCACTAAATCCGTACCCGAAGAACAGAAAATTCATAACAATACATCGGCTATTTTAAAAACGGGCTACAGTCAACCATTAGAACCAATCGTATTTATTCAAGAAAACATCGACAATTGGTCTATGTCAGAAACGTAGTCGGCAGAATCAATTATTTCGACTGACGATTTAAATACAACAAAAATACATCCACCGCAATTCGTAGCCCAGGACATTACAGCGACCGCCGAATTTCCAAAAAGTGCAAACCAACTCCGGGAGCATACAAAAATACCATCACGAAAAATGGGCGACTCGACAATTTATGACGCGAATCTTACCTCTCTCACGCCCGCACAACCGAAATTCACAACATTTGACCCCGCGACTCACAACGTTATATCATTCCTTCGCCTTTTTGAACAAGCTTCGTTTTCAAATGGTTGGGATGACAAATACCGACTTCACTTTTTCGGCTCTTTCCTCACAAATGAAGCATGTTTTTTAGGGCACAACCAATAAACTTCGATAAAACATGGGAGAATGTACTACTATGATGGGAATAGATTATGCGAAGAGTTAGGACAGGTCAGCGACGAAAGACTAATCGAATATTTTTTGGCCGGACTGCATCCCATCTACTTAGAAAAATATGTAGAGCTACGTTCGTCACGCATGACCAAAGCGAAATTAAAATAAGTAGTGTTAAAAATGAGCGACATTCAGAAAGCGGCACTAACTGCAAGATTATCATACGGTTGCAACCCCTTTATTCAAAATACGAATCCTTTTCTGCAATCTGATCCCTTCGTCCCCCACCATAGTTACAACACGCATGCTACCATACCTACACAGTCTTTTCATAACCCGTACATATTTCCGACCAATAATTCACAAACACAAAATGCAATAGAAAATTCTCATTATCACCATCACCATCCGATAAATAACTGTATAAATTTATACTAAATAAATCGCAAATGTCCGCCAAAACTCAATTTGATTATCTGAACTTTTTCATTTGTGGTGTAAGCACTTATTTTGAATTGAATTATTTGTTTGTGGCTTAATCAATTTAGATAACAAACACTGACATTTCATAGGAACTACTATTTTGATGATTTTATTATCGAATATTTCTTTACACTGTTTAAGCAATATTTTTATTAAAACTAAAGATGAAACAAATATCAAATATCAAATATGTATTAGTGTTTAACAATACATGTTTTACACAGGTCATAATTCTAAGTTATTATTAATGAATATTAACATTATTACCTTACTGTATGCAACAAAGGAAAGGAAACAAAGAAAAAATAATGTAATAATATTCGGGCTAAATATTGAAAGTGGGAAAGAAATACACACTCAAGTTATTTTAAAACTGAGAGATCTATTGGGAGTTGAAATCACCTTAAGAGATTTAAATAATTTGTATATGCTAGGCAACAAATCAAATTCACCCATATTAGTCGAATTCTTGTCCTATCTAAAAAAAGGAAGAAATATTACACCAGTGCTCAAAACTAAAGGGTCAAAACATATTTATTAATCATGACCTAACAATTGAAGAGCGAAGAGTTCAAAAAATT
Organism: Ontholestes murinus; assembly: GCA_963969525.1. Lineage (NCBI taxonomy): Eukaryota > Metazoa > Arthropoda > Insecta > Coleoptera > Staphylinidae > Ontholestes > Ontholestes murinus. The sequence continues at coordinate 48,016,025 of OZ018388.1, read as the reverse complement.
TTGAGGCATCATCTTAAAAAGGCAAAAGAAAATAAGGAAAATAATTGTTCTATAAAGGGACAGAAGTTGTTTATAAACGGTACCTTTTATACAGTGGATCAATTGTCTGAAGATAATTTAGAGGAGAGTCTTATAGAACTTGAACCAAAAATAAATAGTGCTCCAGCTACACCTATAAATGAAATAATAAATGTAACAGGAACTGCGATTCGTTATCCAACACCAGCTACATCGAGATGTAAACTTGCCCCAGGATCCCCCATATATAATGATAAAGAACGTGACAAAAGAAATATTTCCAAGGCACTAATAACAAAAACTGATAAGCAGAAACCAAAAACAAGAGCAGATGTTAGAACAGAGAATAAAAAATAAACATCTTTACAAAAAGTAGAAAATAAGTTAAGTTATGGTTCGTTTTTAATTTATTTTATGTTATAACTAATGTATACTTAGCATAGACATTTTTCTTAAATTTAGGTATGTTGTTTTATTTTTCTGTCTTAATTTACACTAGATTTTAATATATCCAATAATTCTCGTTTAACTTAGCTTAAGTATATATTGATTTATTAAATTTTAGGAATATTTTATTCGTGTTGATGTTTTAATGTTGTATCTGTACTTTAATTTTTATTTTCTTATTTTCTCATTTTATACCCGAGATTAACCCTTTTTTATAAATTCGTTAGTTACTAACCAACATGAACCATTTTATCTCAAAGTTTGAATGTGATTCCGTTGAAACCTACGAGTTACAAAATGCCAAGGAATTAAATGATATTCTTAATATAAACAAAGAAAATAACAACTTCAGATTAATGAACCAAAATATCCGTAGCATAAACAAAAATTTTGATGAACTTGAGTTATTCCTCTCTGAAATTGATGATAATTTTGATTGTATCGTACTTACTGAAACATGGCAGATAGCAAACACTGATTTATATAACTTAGACAATTTTACAATTATATACAATGAGGGGAACTTCAATAAATCAGATGGAATCATAGTTTATATAAACAACAAAATTAATTTTACACATAAGTGCATATTAATTGATGAAATAAAAATTATTGATATAAGCCTTTCGATAGACAAAAATAAAGTACGTCTAATAGCAATATACCGGAATCATGGAGTAAATGCCGATATATTTATAGAACAACTCCAACATTATATAGCGAACATTGAAACGGATGAATCAATAATAATTTTAGGTGACATTAACATCGATATCATGAATGAGGAGAATAGTCTCAGCCAAAAATACCTAGACTCTATGTCCCAAATGGGATTTATATCTCTAATCAATAAACTAACTAGAGTAACAACAACTAGCACCACATGCATTGATCACATATTTATGAAACAGTACCAAAGGTATATTGAAACCGTTCTTCCCTTTATTGTGGAAGTTCAAATAACAGACCACTACCTCATTGGATTTCAACTTGTTTTCCCGGGAAAGCCTGTTTTCACATATAAACCCTGTAGAACTAGAGAACACCTTAGCGTGAGGAAACTAAAATACTGCTTATCCCTGATAGACTGGAGCTACCTAAATCAATATGATGATGTTGAAATGAAAACCGTCGCATTCGTAGATACATTAACAACTAAAATAAAAGAATGTACACATGTGTCTAAAATTCCACGCAACAAAATAAAAAGAAAATGTTGGATAACAAACAATATTGTGAAGAAAGTTAATATAAAAAACAAATTATACAGGAATCTAATTAAGGAACCATACAATGAGGAACTAAAAAAAGAATTTAACAAATATAAAATTATAGTACAAAATGAGATTCGCAAAGCCAAAACAGAGTATTATAAACATAAGATTGATAATAGCAGGGGGAATGCAAAATCATTGTGGAATACAGTCAGACATGCAACAGGTTTGTCTTCAAAACAATTCCACATAAATCGAATTCGTTTTGGGGGCGAATGTAAAACAACAACACAAGAAATTGTAGACGTATTCAACAATTATTTTATTAACATAGGCGGTGACTTGGCTGCTGGGATAAAAAGACGAAGCAATAAGTATGAGCTGAAAAATGTCTTCGATAAATCGATATTTCTCCATCCAACTACCGAATCTGAAGTAAAAGCTCTTATTATCAAATTAAAAGCTACACGCACCTGTGGCGTAGATAAATTAAGTTCTATACTTATAAAGCAAATTATTAATGAAATAGCACTACCTCTTACAATAATAATTAACGCTGCTATAAACCAAGGTACTTGCCCTTCTCACTTTAAATTGGCTTTAGTAAAACCTATATTTAAAAAAGGAAACCGGGAAGAAATTAACAACTACAGACCGATCTCCCTTATATCGAATTTAGCAAAAATCTTTGAACATGTCATAAATAATAGATTAAAAAACTTCCTCAACACTTTTCAACTGCTAAATAAAAACCAGTTCGGTTTTATGAAGGGAATGTCAACCGAAGACGCTATTCACACCCTCTTAAAAAAATATATACAAGTATCGACAGTAATCGCAAGGCCCTAGGTGTCTTCATTGATTTACAGAAAGCTTTCGATACTGTTAATCATGACATTCTCTTACAAAACTGGATAAGATGGGCGTTAGAGGACCACCAAACAAATTATTGAAATCATACCTAACTGGAAGAATTCAATGTGTTGAATTAGATGGTCATGGTATGGAATGCACGATAAAGTGCGGTGTCCCTCAAGGAACCGTTCTCGGACCCACCTTATTTCTCATCTACATAAATGATTTACTAGAATTAAGATCAAATGGTACCCTCATTTCATTTGCAGATGATACAGTAATTTTTTATGATGACACTAACTGGAGCGATCTAAAGAAAAAGTCGGAAGAAGATCTTAAAAGTATTTTTCATTACCTAGGATATAACATGCTATCCTTAAATGTTGATAAAACTAAATTCATACCCTTTTCATGCAATGCTAATACTCTACCGCCTTTTCGACAGCTAGTTGTAGAGGAAAATGGACACATAACCTAAATTAGCATCAGTAAAGAAATAAATTATTTAGGAGTTATTCTTGACCAACATTTAAGGTGGAACAAACATATATTACATGTGATCAAAAAGTTGAGATACATATGGTGCCAACTAAGAACATTATCTGGATTCTTGGATTGTAACGCTTTAAAAATATTATATTACTCACTAGTCGAAAGCCATTTATATTATGGTCTCACTTGTTGGGGCACAGCCTGGGACAACTATCTGAATCCACTCAAAATAACTCAGAAGAAGATTCTGAAATTAATTTTACGGAAACCACAAGATTATCCAACAGACTTACTATTTAAGGAAGCCAACGTTTTAAATATTCGACAACTTTACTTTTATAATGTTGGAAAAAAAATATATGCGAGCTCTACCAATTTAAGTAAACGTAAACATAATTATAACACAAGAACAGGAGACAAAATGGCTGTGGTTCCGAAGATGAATTTCACCTTTAGCCAAAGATCACTCAACTACGTGTTACCCAAAGTGTACAATAAAATACCTGACCACATCAAAAACATAAATTCGGAACACAAATTTAAAGCTGAATTAAAGAAACATATTCTATATACAATGGATTCCAACTGCGACAATTTTTATTAAACGATGTCTTAAATCTTTGTTTTTATTCTTTCCAGTTTTATTTTTCCTTTTTCAAACAATGATTAATTTTATATTTTACTTGCTGCACATATATGTCATTTTAATTGTAAATAAATCTGTATTTTATATTTTAGATTAATTGTAGGTAGATATTTAAGTTTATATTGTTATCTATGTCATATGTTACACTCACGCACAAGATATTGATCTTTGTGAGGCACGTTTATTCTTATTGTAACCCTCTTATTATTTTGAGAATAAACATATTATTATTATTATTATTATAAGTTAAAAACAGCAAAATAGTATACAAGTATATGAATATATTGATGGACATGAGACTGCTGGTCATTAAAGAAATGTTTTAGCTGCTTCTAAAGTACCGCAAATGAATAACTTAAAAATAAAATATAATAAATTAAACAATAAATTATTAAAAACTACAAGGATAATAAATATGTTATATGTAAAGAGGGTAAAAAAAATCAGATTAATACACCCATACATTTACAATGTCCAGGTATTAAAATGATAAAAATTAAAATATTATTAAATTAAAAACATAAAATATAAGTAAAAACGTCAGGCAGTTAAAATGCTAAAATAGTGGAACATTTAAATGTTTCTAGTTACAGGATAAAATTCGAGACATTCAAATATTAAAATTAAAAACCCCTAATTGAGAAGTAAAAAAAAAACTTAAAACCAACAGAATTAAGCGCTAAAGCTATTAAAAATTATGAGTTAAATAAAAATAATAATAAATGGCAAACAATACAGGTTAAAATACTATAGACTAGATTTAAAGTTAAATTTGAGATACTCCTCCCAATTGTAAAATGCTTTCCTTAGTAAAAATTCTTTAATTGTTGTTTGAAATTTTATCAGAGATAGGTATTTAATATTGTCTGGAAGTACATTGTAAAATTTAATGGCATAAAATCGAACACCCGTTTGTGATTTAGTTAATCTGATCGATGGTGTGTAGATCTTCGACACTTGCCTTGTGTGATGGTCATGTACATTAGAACAGCTTTGATAAAGTGTAATATGTTTTTTCATATATGAGGCAATCAAGATGAGGCAATCAAGAATATATAGACAGGGCAACGTGAGTATTTGCTTGTCAATAAATGCTTGACGACAATCTTCTGTATACCCGTAGCCAGAAATAATGCGAATCGCTTTCCGCTCTAGTCCGAAAATACGATGCCTTATCGCCGAATGACCCCACACGATCAATCCATAAGATATTTGGCTCTGGCATAAAGAGAAATAAGCCACTCGTAATATGTCTGTTGATACTGTTGTTGATAGATTGCGTAGAAGGAAAATATTAGAGCATAGTTTGCTCGACAGAGCATCGCCTTGAGTTGCTCATGTTAGACGACTATCTATATGCACACCTAAGAATTTAGATGATTTGTTTTCATGCACATTCTTTGCCAGTGTAAAAGTTAGTGTGGTTGATTTGCTGCTGTTGAGTTTAAGCCTATTATTAAGGAACCAATCTGAGGCCATTGTAAATGTTTGATTGTGTGACTTGGTAACCATATTAAGCTGTTTCCATTTATTAATTAGTGTGGTATCATCCGCATATAAAATAATATCCGTGCTACCTGCCGATTCTAGCAAGTCGTTGATATATATCAAAAATAGCAGAGGTCCCAGAATGGAACCCTGCGGTATTCCAAGTTTTATTGGGAGGGCAGAAGAAATATTATTATTTAGTATTACACTTTGCGTTCTATCGGAAATATATGAATTAATTAAGCGACAGCTGTCTGGGTGTAAGTTATAAAAGTAGAGCTTTCGTAATAAAATTTGGTTAGAGACACAATCAAATGCTTTCGAGAGATCTAAAAAGCTTGCTTTCGATATTGAACCTTGTTCGAAGGAGTCTACTATCACTTCTGTTAAATTTAATATTGCGTCAGTTGTCGATCGCCCTTTTCTGAAACCAAACTGTACGTTTCGAAGAAGCTGCGAGTTTTCAAAATATTCGATCAGTTGCAATAAAAGAATTTTTTCGAATATTTTTCCAAATATAGGCAGCAGCGAGATTGGTCTGAAATTATCAGGATTATTAAGTTCACCTTTCTTATATAATGGAATGACTAACGCTCTTTTAAAAGATTCTGGAAATATTTTGTTTCGAATACACATATTACACAGCTTTGTTAATGGTAATATAATTGTATTCAGTACAGCCTTAACAAAATCACAACGGAGACCATAAATATCCTTACTTTTACTATTATTTAAACCACAAATAACATTCCTGACAGGATTTACAGAAATCTCAGAAAACTTAATATATTCATCACAGTTGGGAGGGTTTCTATACATTAAAATTACAGGGTCAGTGTCAGAATATGATAATGCTTTTAAAATTCTATTAGAAATTTCGGAAAAAAATGTATTAAATTCAGATGCAGTAATGTTCGGCGTCTTTTTATTTTCGTGTAGTGATCTTTGAAAGTTATTAGCTATTATTATTAGTTATTATTAGCCTCTAGTTTAAAAGATTCAATAGCACACCTATAAGATACCCTAAGCCTATTCCTTAAATCCCTCAATGCGGAGTCTTGATTTTGATTATATAACTCGGAAATTAAGAGTAATACATCTCTCATATTACTTAACTCCGAGTTGAACCATTTAATGTGTTTAGTATCACAAGGTGTTTTTACATATATTTGGGGAAAAGATATGTTGAAATGATTTATAAAGATTGAGAGAAATTTATCAACGCAGTCATTTGTATTTAAGGATTCATCAATAAAACTCCATGATTCAAATTCTAACAATTGAAAGAGAGAAAATTTACCATTTGCTGTCATGGGTCGCTTCAGTTCATGTTTAAAGTTACGCACATATAGATTCTCCGGTACAATGTCAAATAAGATTCCTCTATGGTCCGAACAGTACAATTTGTACCAACATTATCAATACAGTTATTGAGGCGTGTGGGAAAAGTTACCATGAACTTCAGACCATAACTTCGTACGAAATCAATAAGCATATTTTTTTAAATATAATCATTACTATTGAATCTAACGTTAAAATCGGCAGCCAAAAACACATTCTTATTATTAATACTTATATTATCCAACACCTTGGAAAGCGTAAATAAAAATTTATTAAAATCACCAGTAGGTGATCGGTAAACGGCTAGTATAATATTGTTAAGTACTTCAATGCCAGCAATCTCACAGTCCTTTTCAGAGGCGTAGGTATAACAAGTTAAAACATTATACTTAATATTATTTTTTACCATAATTAACACCCCACCGCAAGAGGATAATCTCCGGGAGTACTGGGTCGCTACATGGAAATTAGTTAAAATGACGGACATAGCTTTTTCATCAGCCAGCCAATGCTCACAAATGCATAATATTGAGATATTTAGTGTTTTGTTATTTATTACAATATCAATCTGGCTTAACTTATTAGTAAGTGACTGTATGTTTATGAATAGACAATTTAAACGTACGACGCTACTCGATTTGCTGTTCAAATTTAGTTTTTTGGTGATGACTAGAGAGCGGATTTCTAGCATTATGCTTATCCATAATATTAATAGCATCGAAAAAATTTCTTAATATCTATACGAATCTTGAAGAATGTGATTACTTAGCGCTAAGTTTTTTTGGGCTTTTTTGCTTATTTTGACTTTTTGTGCTTATTTTGACTTTTTATGCTTATTTTCATGCTTTTTTTAGATTTTGATGCTTATTTGGAGCATTTTCTTAAACATTTAAAAAACATTTAATAATAATTTCACGCTGATATTAAATTAATCTGTATCCCATCATTTATAGATTATATTTCTATTACATATTTTCTTCGTGTCTTTTGACAACATAATTGTTAAAAGTCTTCATAATATGATACAATAATTATAATGAATTTTATTATTAATAAATATTAGTATAAATTACCAATTTACAATGGATTCGTTTATAAATAAGTAGATATAATAGACCGTCTCATTATTCAGATAATACAGACGAACGCTTCATAGAAATCACACCTATGATATTCCGGATGTAAACGTCGTTAAAAAATAAATAGGGGCCCCAGTAAGTATTAAATGTAAACAAATTTAAGTGATAGCTAATAATCAGATGTTCTGCAACCGTATCAATTTCCTTCTCTCGGCAAAAGTACCGATGGGACGACTGGCGCATATTTACCGTTTTCGTTAATTTTCATATTCAAACTCGCATTCATAAACTATTGAATTGACATTCCAAAAACTTTGCTTATTTATCAAAAATTACAATATGCGTGAATCGTATTAACCTGGGGAATCACAGATAAATTATATTATATAATTCACATGTATATTTAACCCATAATGCAAAAGGTGAAAACCACAATACAAGAATTAATTAGAGGCTATCCAGAATTAATAAGTGAAAATTATATATTATTTTGTAAGGCATGTTTAAAAATAGTAAGTTTTATTTTAGTTCCCAACTGCATCCTAACTAGTCAAGACTTATATGTAAAACATGTTATAACAACACTACGTCAAGAACGTTTGAAAAAGTTCAAAGCTGAACTAACAAAACAGCACAATTTCACAATCTTTAGCATCATCTTCAATTAAATTCATATTTGTGCAAAATACTTTTACATTCTAATATCCCTTTAAGAAAATTACAAAATAATGCATTTAAATCTTTCTTGGGAAAATATTGTAAAATACGCATTCCCGAGAAAAAATTATGTAGCTCTTAGATACTATGAAACCATAGAAAAAATTAAAGATATTATTAACAATAATTGTATGTGGTTTGGTGTGGATGAAACCACAGACTTGTTTAATTTAATAATATGAGTTTAACATAAAGACATCCGACCAACAGTATTTTGATATATACAAAAGAATTGAAGAAAACTGATAATAACATTATAGCAAAATTCATAAATGGTGGACTGACAAGCTTATTTTTGCCGTAGACAATACCAAGTTACAAAATTTTACTAATAATGCATTTTGTGCATTGTACAAGTTTAGCACATGAATAGAAACGAATTTCTGAAACTATAAGAATGAAATTTCCATTTGTAGATTTAATTAAATATGGAAAAATAGTTCTTATATTCTTCTGTGAGTACAATTACTCAAGAAGTCATTATCTGATATCTCACTGCCCCATAAACCAGTGCTAACAAAATGGGGAATTTGGCTATATGCTACAATTTCCCGAAACGACAAGCAAATCAGTTAAAGACTGTTAAACAGTTCTTAAGAAACAAGAGCTTCCTTCAAAACAATTGAGTTACATAAAATCGCGTTTAAATTTTGTGAGCAACACAATCAAATCTTTATAAAAGCAGATTCATTTTAGAAAATACCTGCATGCATTGGCCAAGAAATCAAAATAATATCGAATGAAGTATTCGTTGAAAATGAAGGATTTTTAATATTAAATAAATTAAACTTGATTTTGAATGGCAATTTTCAAATGGATCCAGCTATAATTTAAAATAAAGAGAAGCTTTTCTACTTTCAAAAATTTATTGAGCGTCAGAAGTAATAATTTTTACAATTAAACCCTTAGAACAACATTTAATGATCTACTGTTTTTATGAATAGATTTTAGTTATTTTGAAACGTATACAAAATTACAATTTAATTTTTAAATACTTACATGATATTATATATTGCGTAAAGAAAGTATGTTTATTTTAGTTTTAAGCCAAATTTCTTTGTAAAATATGTTGATAAACGTGTAACATATCAAGAAAATATTTTCTTTAGTGCTTTTTTCGTGTTTTTATGCTTTTTTCCTGTTTTTATGCTTTTGTAATGCTTTTTTTCTCTAAATTTTGTGCCTTTTAATGCTTTTTTAGTGCTTTTTTCGTGTTTTTATGCTTTTTTCCTGTTTTTATGCTTTTCTAATGCATTTTTTCTCTAAATTTTGTGCCTTTTTAAGTGCTTTTTTTCACATTTTTTAAGCTTATTTATCCGCTCTCTAGTGATGACGATGAAGCTATCTCGGTAATATTAAAATTATGGGACTCCTTTGCCTGCAGATATTTTAAAATATGTTTGATCATTCTATATTTATATTTATTGCTGACGTAAAAATTGTTGTTAGAGATTGTCTTATTCTTTATGTATACCCAGTTAAGGTTAGTGGCGCAAGTATGAAGCTGATTATTGATTGAAATAATTAATTTGTTTAAAATTTGTCTATCTCTCCAAAGGGGATTCTCAATAAAATAAACATTTGTTTTTTGTGACACTATTGTTAAAAGATATTTAATGTGATTAATATCAATATGACGTCCCTTTATCGCATCAACAGTTCCAGCCATGATGAGGACATGATCTTTATGTGTAAAGTCACTCGTCAAATCTTTAATTTGTTCGATAACAGCAGATAAAGTGGCATTTGGTTTGTAAACTGAGAGGGTTGCTGGAGTTGTTTTGAAAAATATGACATTGGTAAATCTTCTTGTTTTGAAGAACATCTAATATATCAGCCATTTTATCTGTTTCTATTCTTAGTTCTTCATTTTCATGCACTATTCTGTTTAAATCATGAGATTTATTATCTACTTGCATCTTCAATATATTACAATTTTTGCATGTTTCATTATTTTTATTAATAAAAGTGGATGGTGACAAATTTTTTATTATTGCAGGCTGTCGTTGAGGATCTTTGTAATTGTCTAATTCATCCTGTAAATCAGTATTAGTTCGTTTAAGATTTATTAATTCATTATTGGCGCTTTTAATGACATTTTCCAATTCATTAATTCTATTTATCAAGTGTTCTTCACCTTCTAGAGCTTCATTTTCGATCAACTTACTTCGATTCGTTAGTTTTTCAATATGACTCGTTTTATTTTTAAGCTCAATATTTAATTCATCAATAACGTCTTGTTTTATTGATTCAAAACTATTATTTAGTGAAGATTTATTTAAAGTTCGTGCACAACAAATTATTTTATGATCACCCACGAATTTAATTTTTTTGATTTTATTTTATAAAAATAATACCTCCAAATTAATCTTAATAGATACAGGAATCATTCTAATTTTATTTTAATAATTTTCGTTCAATAATAGAGATACAAACTGAAATTGAAAATTTTACATGGGAATTCCCTATGATGCGTCTTCAAATGGGACACACGGTATATACAGGGTGTCCCGTTAATGTGGGGAAATGGCTGGACCATAGATTCCTGGGGTCAAAATATGACGATTTAACCCAAAATATCTATATCCAAAAATTACTGAAATGATGTATCATATTATAGTAGTTACCAATAATAAATTTCATTCAAATCGAATAAAGCATTCAATTGTTATAAACAAAAGAAATAAAAAAAATTGAAAAATTGTGTTTTTGGGTGGTGAACAAACTTTAGAAAATACAAAATTCATTTCATTAACCTATTTTGGCAAAACATCTAACAAAATAGCACACATTCTCCGCAAACAAAATCAACAAATTGCCTTTAGACCATCTGCAAAGCTATCAAATATTTTGTTCAACTCAAAGGACAAAATTGACCACACAAAAAAATCGGGTGTATATGAGATACAGTGTTCCGAATGTAATAGTGTCTACGTAGGCCAAACTGGACGCAGCCTGGAGAAACGATATTCGGAACATTTCCGGGCCTTCAGACTGCAGCAGAACCACAGCACATTCGCCAACCATATTTTAGAAACGAAACATCAATTCCCGGAGATTAGCAAGGTGAAAATTTTGCACAGCTGTACAAAAGGTTCGAGGCTAAACCTATTAGAAGCGGCCGAAATTTATAAACGCACCAGAAATCCCGAAATTAATCTCCTCAACGAACAAACGGACCTAATCTCCACCCCGCTCTTCAGACAGCTCCCGGCAATCTAATTAGAAATTCGTAATTTATAATCCGTCACCCTCATTTGGAAATTTTCACTAATCTCTCGCCGGTATAAATGTACTTCCTCAGCAATTTTGTACTCACTTGATAATGACTGTAACAGGTCGAAACTTAAGTCGTGATTTTTGTATATATGTAAACCATATTACAATAAATTAATTGTGGTAAAAACATAGTAAGAGTTTCAATATGTGTTTAAATTTGGATTACCACCTAGTAACGGTCACAACCATCATGAATCTTTTTTTTTAAATGGAATCATATATTTTTTTAAATTTCATATTATTCTGCATCTAATTTCCTACAAAAAATATTAAGCATACCCTATACCTAAAAGTGATATTTTTCAAGATATAAAAACATTTATATTTCAAACGGTCCTTGAATACGAATTTGTTTTTCAATAAACAATATTTTGGCGTTTTCTGTAGAAACGAGAAGACTTAACATTTAAGATATAAATACCATTCGATAGGTAATTGAAACGTGCATTTGCTGATAAATAAATAAATATAGCGTTCCATTTAAATAAATGAAGTTGTAGCCATTTAAAATTCTCATTTGTTTAATTCCAATTTTTTTACACCCGGTATAAGATGTCAAATTTATTATACTTGGAAAATAAAATATGATCTATTGTTACATTTCAGTGTAAATTTGGTATGCATAATTTAATTACTCTTTAAGTATTTGAAGCATGAAAATTAGGTTAAATTTTTACAAAATTCAAATTATTTCAAAAACCTTAAGGTTTAAGTAATAAAAACCTTATTAAAACAAACACTTATTTTGATCGAAGGATCCAAAAATGCAATAAAATACAGGGTGTTTCATTAAAAAAAACACAACTTTGATACTTTTAGGGTTTTTGGGACACCCTGTATATTATGAAAGTAATTTTAAAAAGTAGCCCTAATAGACCCCCATATATCCCCAAAGTGAAACTTTTTGAAAGTCACGTATTTTGGCCACAATATTCCGTGCCGTATAGCGTGAATAACCCTGTATATACCTACATACATACGCACATATGCATCGGTATGAAATCATGTTATTAATCTTTTGAACTCCGTTTTAAATGATTTTTCATTTAGAAATGATTTTCCCTTCAGAACAGAAATATTTGTAATATATCAGGGATGTAATTTTGCTTATTTCTAAAAACTATGTCGAATATTTAGAAAGGTATTAATTTAATAATAATAATATTTTATTGGTGCTACATAGCAATAAATCTTACACAAGTCAATTACAATACAATGCAATTCTAGGTGGTAAACTTATGATCTAAATAATCCACTCAGCTAAAGAAAGCTTCTTTTAAAAGGATAGCTTTAGCGGCATGTTTCATAATTTTGGTTGACCTTTCTCTTATATACTCAGGTAACTTATAAAATTTAATGCCAAAATAATTGTGGCCACACTGACATCGACTTAAGCGTTACAGTTAATTTTATTCCTCGTACAGTGATCATGTCTGATCTGATAATGCTCGTATTTGTTTATATTATTACGGACATATGTAATACACTCCAAAAAATCTACGCAAGGAATGGATAATATCTTTTATTTAAAAATGGTGATGTGGACATCATAGTACTTTCCCTATATTTTTCTCGAAAACTATAAGGTTTATGCAAAAAGGTTATTCTTTATAATTTGTTCACTTTTAAATTCTCTACAATTATTTTTAATACAAGTTTCATCTAACTCCAATAGTTTATTAGCAATTGGCAAAAAATGTCAAAATTTTCAATTTTTTTTTTTTCTCAAAAGTGAAGAATTTTATGAAAAATATGTTCGGGTAAAACTTGTTCAGTTTTCTATTCTCTTTAATTTTTGTTTGAAGCGTTTCTTAAATTTTTTTATATTTAGAGAAATAACACGAAAAAAACAAAAAATGCCTCGAGTAAACATCCACTTCCGGTTTATGAATATTTACCAAAAGTTTTTCAGTTCCAGTTTTTAACGATAAAACGTTTAAAGTTTAAAGTTTCATCTGAATCAGATCATTCGTTTTTGAGATACAGCACCCACCGACAGACAGACACACACACACACATACACACAGACACAATTTTTTTTTTCTAGAAATTAGTGTTTTGGGTTCAGGGGTCCCCAAAACGGATATTTCCGCAAAAAAAAATTTTGAAAAAAAAAATCACGAAAACAATACTCCCCCTATATATACTATATAGGGAAAGTAATAAATGCCTGTTGTCTTGTCTAAACGACAATCCTGCTGTTATTCTGACAGCTCTTCTCTGACGGGAGAACACTCGACGTATAGCAGAATGTCTCCAAACTAGAATTCCGTAGGTCAATATTGAATGACAGTATGAGAAGTAAGTTAACCTTAAAATGTCCATGCTTACATTATTCTGCAAATTACGTAATAAGTAAATAGCCTTATTACTTTTCTTGGCTAATTCCACACCTTGCTCATCCCATAATAGGGTATTATCAGGGTGTATACCAAGAAATTTTGTCGATCGAACTTCGTTCAACGGATTTGGTTGATGTTGTAAGTATACAGCAAGAATCAAAATTAATACCAAACTTCTCAACATTTTGACTTTTCGCAGTATAAGGTAAGAAATATAAGAAAATGAAAACTTTCTTACCCGAATAAAATACCATTAAATAAATAAAGTACTATAAACAGAATTGAAATTGTTCTCATGAAGCCACTGTGTGGTAAAAAATGTCGCAGTATTCAACAATTAATGTGAAACTCTCAACTGTGTTTATTTATCAATGTGTTATGGAATTTCATTATGTATACGCCTCGGCAATTCAATACAAACACAATTATAATTTAACTTACATAATTTTATAGTCTTGAATATTAGTATGAATAAAATGGGCAGGTTTTAAATAAATCATTACATAGTTTCATAATGAATAACATTATACTTTATTGTATTTCATAATTTTAATAAAATAATTAAAAAAAAAACTGATGTGTGATATTGGTTATATATGTATGAAGTTGTGATATCGGTGAACATTGCTTAACTACTGTTCAACACACACCACAACAAAATGCATATTAACCTACTAATGATTTAAGTAGTTTATTCAAAATAGCGAAATGGTCCCTCGGTGAATACTGCAATATACAGTGATATCATAATTACAAAGATATATTGGAGTAAATAAGCCGCCTGCTACATCATTTCAGAATATAAATTTTTTCGCGCAACAAATGGGTTCCTTTTATATTTATTACACAAACTTTCTCTGAAGATTTGAATTAAAATAAAATAACGGTACACAACCCAATAGGCAAGTTAGTTCTTAAATGATCAATTACACTAAGTTCTATCTATAAACTAATATTTTAAATAAAATTGTACAATTACAATAATATAAGTGTAGAAAAGCGCATTTCCCACGCGTTGTACACACTATTTTTCACAAACTGCTTATAACATAAATTACAAATGTGTTTGAGATTTCACTGACATATAACAATGAAATATAGAAATTTTAATTAGACCAGAATTACTTCCAGTACGTGTTTTTTATATATTACACAATGTATGTAACTGACACTGACATTGATTAATAGTACAAATGTTAAATGCCACAAAATTCCACATTTCTCAACGGCTTTGAATGCGCAAAATAAAGTATTTCTATTCAGTATGTGAAAAAAATAACTAGGATATTTGTAATAGTATTAAAATCTAAATTAAAATATTTAAGCAATAATCATAATCACAAAAATATATTAGAGGAAGATAAGCCGCCGGGTAACTTATTAACGACCATTTATTACAAATAAAGCTGTACAATTACAAAAAGTGTAGGATACCAAAAGTTAGTAATAAATGGGAAGGTTTGGAAGTGGAACAGGTCAAAGATTGCAATCGAGCTAACAGAAGGAGGGGGGGCAAAAAACTAACACAGGAAAAAAGAATAGAAACAAACAGGGGAAAGGGAGCAAGTGATAGCGGGGGAAGTGTCATCGATGGAAGTAAGGTAAAAGAGGTAATCGTAACTGAGAAGTTGAATAAGAGAGAAGGAATGAAAGAGAGGACAGTGAGAGGAAGTTTCTGGAATGTTAGGGGCATCATGAAAAAACTGGGAAGCAAAGAAGAGAGGCAGAAACTCCAGAAATTTATAAGGGAGAATGATTGGGTTGGATTAGTAGAGACATGGGTGAGGGATAAGGAATGGAATGAGGTTAGAGGGTGGCTTCCAAGTGAATTCTTATGGAAGTACCAGGCAGCAGTAAAGACCAATGATAAGGGTAGGCCAAGTGGAGGAATAATTACAGGGGTTAAGAAAAAATGGCAGGAAGAAGCTATATCAAAGGTGGAAAGAGAAGGGATCCAAGAAAGAATATTAAGGATAGGGAACAGGAGAACCAGGATAATCACAGTATATTTTAACAAAAGTAACTTTAAGGAATTGAGTGATTATATTGGCAATGAAGACGGGTTAAAAAACGAATGTATAATAGTGGGAGGAGACTTCAATGCTAGAACTGGTGGATGCAGGGGAGAAAAAATTAATGAGGATGGGGAAATTAGGGAAAGACAAGCAAAAGACAAAATAATAAATACAGAAGGTAGAAGAATGATAGAGTGGCTCGATAGTGTAGAATGGTATGTGCTAAATGGAACCAGGGTACGAGATAAACGAGGCGAATTTACATATGTAGGAGAGAGGGGTAAAAGCATAATTGACTACATAGTTGTGAATGGAGAAGGAGAAAGGAAGACGAAAAACTTTGAGGTAGGAGAGCAAGAGGGATCCGATCATTTCCCAGTATCGATGGAATTGAACAGTAGGGGAATAGAGAAATCACAGGACAGCTACCTGAGTACTGGAAGAAGATATAAGTGGGGAATGAAAGAAGTCAATAAGTTTAAAGAAAATATTAAAGGCATAAATTGGCAGACAAAGGTGACATTAGAAGAGATGGAAGAATGCATTAGAGGAGCTCAAGTGGAGAGGCCCAAAACAAAAGGAGAAAAACAAGATGATTGGCATGACGAAGAGTGTAGGGAAATGAAGAAGAGAGAGGTATAACTTTAAGAGGTGGAAAGCAACAGATGAGGAGAAATTGTTTAAAGAATGGAACAATGCCAAGAGGGAATACCAGTCAACATGTGAAAAGAAAAAGTCAGTATGGGAAAATGAACAAGTAAAATCAATAAGGGAAGTTAAAAGCAGAAAGGGAGGTATGGGAGTTTATACGTGGGAGGAAACAAAGGGAAAAGAATAGTGTAAACATTGAGAAAATGAATACATTCTTCAGGGAGAGTATGAATGAAGACAATATGTTAATAAGAACATGTCAGGAACGTATCATAGTGGACCTAAGGACTGATTTAACGGAGGTTGAGCTTGAGAAGGCAATGGATGGGATGAAGGGAAATAGTGTTTGTGGCCCGGGAGAAGTAGAGGTTAAGGCATTGAAAATACTAAAAGAAGAAAAGGGGGAAGAATGGAAGCAACTTGTAGAACAGCTGAAGATGATATGGAGCAGGAAGAGGGAAATACCGGAAAGTTGGACACAAGCGGAAATTATTCCGGTGCACAAAGGAGGTAACAAAGAAGATCCAGCTAACCATAGGCCGATAAGTGTAACAAGTGCAACTTATAGACTATGCATGAAGGTTGCGGCAGAGAGACTAGAAGTGGAGTTGGAGAGCAAGGGTATTATTCCCGACAGCCAAGCAGGGTTCAGGAAAGGTAGAGGGGCAGTGGACCATATACTAACATTGAGCCAAATCATTGATAAGGGAATTAAAGAGAGAGGGGGAAAGATCTACATACTATTTATAGACTTGAAGGGGGCATATGATTCAATCAATAGGGAGAAACTGTTTGAATGTATGAGAGAAAGAGGGGTATCAAATGAAATGAGAGAGTGGGTGGAAAGAGTGTATGAAAAGACAGAATGTAGAGTGAAAGGGTCTGGGGAGGAATCGGGGTGGTTCAGAACAACCAAGGGGCTAAGACAGGGATGTCCAATGAGCCCAATCCTTTTCAATCTGTTCATAGCAGACATGGATAAAGTATTGGAACAGGGACAGGATGGTGGAGTAACAATTGGGGGGATAAAGATTAGAGTGCTGGCTTATGCGGATGACTTAGCAATTATGGCAAAGAGAAAAGGGGATCTGGATTGCATGATAGAGAGAATGAAACGATATTTTGAAAAGAGAAAGTTAAGCGTAAATGTAAAGAAAACGAAAGTAATGGTGTGTATGAAGGGAGGAAGAAGGAAGAAGGAAAGGTTTTATTGGAATGGAGAGGAAATAGAAAGAATGAAATGTTTCAAGTACTTGGGGGTAGTTTTTACACAAAATGGGAGGTGGCAGGAGCACATGAAGTATGTGTCGAAGAAGGTGAAGGCAGCAGCTGGAATTCTGTGGAGAGAATGGGGCGCGAGAATGAGAGATTCAATGGTGGCGAGCGAGACCATATGGAAAGTATGCTTGAGGTCAATATTAATGTATGGAGCAGAAGTGTGGGGGTTCAGCATGAAAGAGAGTATGGAAGGAGTACAAACATGGTGGATGAAGAGAATGTTAGGGCTTGAGAAGAGTACGCCATGGTACGTAGTATATCAGGAGATGGACGCATGTAGTGTATGGGTGAATGTAGGAAAAAAATGGGCAAAGTATGAAAGAAAAATTAGAATGAATGGACAGAAAGAAATTACGAATGGAATACTAAATGAGATGGACAAAACGTATATAGCGGTGACCCAGTGGGAAAAGGGTAGATGTGAAATGTTCAAAAAAGTAGGCTGGTCCAATGAAGCTGTTAAAGAAATGGTAGGAAGGGGCAAAATATTTGAAAGTATAGTAGAGATGACCCTGAGGGATGTGGATAAACAGGAAAGATGGATGAAAATAGACAAAAGCATATACAACAAAAAATATAAAGAAATAGCAGAAGAGGCAGGCAAACCCGAATACTTGTATGGAAGAGGTGATTGGAGGGAGAAAGTATTGATGGCAAGGTATAGATGTGGCAGCGAAGAACGTGGAAACCGCTATTGGATGAATGAGGAGGGGAGAATGTGCCGATTGTGTGGAAGGGAAGAAGAAAGATGGGAGCACTGGAGGATTGACTGTGTGGGGACTAGAGACGCGTGGAAAAGGCGGTATGGTCAAGGGGAATGGATAAGGCTACTGAAAGGAGGAACTGAGGCAATGGCTATAATAAGGAAGATAGAAGACAAGAAAAAGACAAGTGGGAATAACTAGTTTTTTTTTTCTTTTGAGTCAGTTTTGATAGAAGGGATATTTATGTAAAAGAATTTGTTGTTGTAGATAAAATGCCAATAAAGGATTAATATATATATATATATATATATATATACAAAAAGTGTAAATTATGCATTATTAGCTATTATAAATAAATTAACAGTTGATAATGAACGAGTTTGTGACAGTGAGTATGTAGTAATCCATGATGTAAACACTAAATTTAAATATTTTGCAATGCCCCTTTTTGACCACAGACCTATACACCCTTCCAGTCCCTCGTTTACCAGGTCACTTCCTCGTTTCGTCGCGACAACCTCCGATTGTCACCCGCTATGCTTCAGTGAAGAAGGGGGTGGGAAAATATAAGGAGCGCCACGAGTTTTTTAAACAAGTGACAAGGAAAGTGTCCACGGTAAACTCGAATTCTCGATGTAAATAAAACCGGTGAAGTTTCCCTTCACAAACGAATTTATTTCCTTCAACGTGTGTATTATAAGATGTATTCTAAGATGAATTAACTGTGTATAATCAATGAAATATTGCTCGATAATAAATAAATTCAAACCAAAATATAAGAAAAATATATCTATAACCACAATCTAGTCCACAGAATTCCTTCAACAACAGCTTGTAACACGTTTAATTAAATACATCAAAAAATAAGTAAGTAACACATTCCAGTAAATCAATCAATAGCCGAAATATTATTCGTATTCATCAGTATAATAATTGGGCCCAATGTAACATCAAGTGTTTTCTTTAAAGTAAAATACTACGGAAAATATCAACCTACGATCGGAATGCGAAATCTTCACACTTAATTTCAACAAATACTAAATTTGCGTTTAACCATGGACGGTAGTGTACCGTCCATGGTTCCGACATCAACGGATAGCATGGATTCTGTCATTTGGTTCTCTGTTCAATTTTAATCTGTTATCATCATACATTTGTGTCGTTTTCATCGTTTTAAAAATAGCTGTTCATTTCCAATATATCACCATATCCCGGATGTTCACCAATTTTCAAAAACTCACAAATTAGCCCTGATGAAGCCGAAAAATAAATTGGCGAAATATTGGCAGTAATTTAGAAGAGTTTTCTTAAGCAGACCCAGCCGCTTACCCGTTACACCACCTCCCATGTTTCTCTAACTGTGACGGCTATGACCCTACAATATATATATATACACGTTGTCCCCTGAAATTTTGAATACGGGCAATTAAATGCATTACCTGTTGCTTAGCTACCACGCTTATAATAAAATAGGGAATCAAAATGAAACATATTTACATGATATTTTAATATTACTATTCTTACAATCACAATTCTGACGTAACGAATAACAAATAACTACAATGTTCATCTTATTAAATGTTCGAAAACATCTCCTTGTTGAGCCAAGCGATATTCCAAACGATCATAAAATTCCCATTTTGAAGCTATATAAGTCAAATTGACATTCATTTGCAGCAACAACCATGGCAACCAATAATAATAATCAAGATGCAATACAAACACAATACTCATATTCAAAATTTCTGGGGACAACGTATATACAGGGTTATTCACGCTATACGGCACGGAATATTGTGGCCAAAATACGTGACTTTCAAAAAGTTTCACTTTGGGGATATATGGGGGTCTATTAGGGCTACTTTTTAAAATTACTTTCATAATATACAGGGTGTCCCAAAAACCATAAAAGTATCAAAGTTGTGTTTTTTTTAATGAAACACCCTGTATTTTATTGCATTTTTGGATCCTTCGATAAAAATAAGTGTATGTTTTAATAAGGTTTTTATTACATAAACCTTAAGGTTTTTGAAATAATTTGAATTTTGTAAAAATGTAACCTAATTTTCATGTTTCAAATACTTAAAAAATAATTAAGTTATGCATACCAAATTTACACTGAAATGTAACAATAGATCATATTTTATTTTCCAAGTATAATAAACTTGAGATCTTATGCCGGGTGTAAAAAAATTGGAATTAAACAAATGAGAACTTTAAATGGCTACAACTTCATTTATTTAAATGGAACGCTATATTTATTAATTTATCAGCAAATGCACGTTTTAATTACCTTTCGAATGGTATTTAAATCTTAAGTGTTCAGTCTTCTCGTTTTTGCAGAAAACGCCAAAATATTGTTTATTGCACCGTTTTAGTACTTTTTAAGTAAAAATTTGTATGTATCTAGTTTTCTATGGTATTTGAAAACGTCAGATAATTAATTTAGTCTGTCATTTTAGTTTAAAAAGCCTGTCTTTTGTTATAGTTGTCTTATTTTGCATTTTTGTGTTAGATCGTTAGTAATCGTTATTGTTTGAACATCGCTGTTGTATTTTTTGGTAAAAAATGAAGATTTACTCAAAAGAAGGGGTTATTGGCATTATTTTTATGCTTGGAGAATGTCATCAAAATTGTTTATTGGCTTGTCGAGTTTATACTTAAAGGTTTCCCGAAAGAAATCACCCTAAGCCAGCTATTTTTGAGAGACTATTAAACCAGTTTAAAGAAATTGAAAAATTGAAAGTGTCAGTTATAAAAACCTCAGTATAAGAAAATCTGTGTAAATTTTCATTTTTTACAATGACATACAACAACCATGTTCAAATAATAACGATTACTAACGATCTAACACAAAAACGCAAAATAACACAACTATAACAAAAGACATCCTTTTTAAACTAAAGTAACAGACTAAATTAATTATCTGACGTTTTTAAATACCATAGAAAACTAGATACATACAAATTTTTACTTAAAAAGTACTAAAACGGTGCAATAAACAATATTTTGGCGTTTTCTATAAAAACGAGAAGACTTAACAGTTAAGATTTAAATACCATTCGATAGATAATTAAAACGTGCATTCGCTGATAAATTAATAAATATAGCGTTCCATTTAAATAAATGAAGTTATAGCCATTTAAAGTTCTCATTTGTTTAATTCCAATTTTTTTACACCCGGCATAAGATGTCAAGTTTATTATACTTGGAAAATAAAATATGATCTATTGTTACATTTCTGTGTAAATTTGGTATGCATAACTTAATTATTTTTTAAGTATTTGAAACATGAAAATTAGGTTACATTTTTACAAAATTCAAATTATTTCAAAAACCTTAAGGTTTATGTAATAAAAACTTTATTAAAACACATACTTATTTTTATAGACGGATCCAAAAATGCAATAAAATACAGGGTGTTTCATTAAAAAAAACACAACTTTGATACTTTTAGGGTTTTTGGGACACCCTGTATATTATGAAAATAATTTTAAAAAATTGCCCTAATAGACCCCCATATATCCCCAAAGTGAAACTTTTTGAAAGTCACGTATTTTGGCCACAATATTCCGTGCCGTATAGCGTGAATAACCCTGTATATATGTTTCTGTGACTCGGAGAATAAAATTAATCACATATAGTAGAGTAAAACCTCGGAAAATGTGAGTCGGCGATGAAAATTGATAAACAAATTAAGCTGATAACTTGCCTATATCGTTTACACAAATAGTTTAAGTTTTCGTTAGTTTTTCGAGATTAAAATGGAGAATTACACATTAATTGAACAAACTGACGAGATTTTGACATTAAATGAATGTCATGGAAACACCGTAGCAGCCGCTAACCGTTATCGGGAAAAATTTACGAACCGCAGGGCGCTCAAATGAAAAGTATTTCCAAGAATTGAAAGCCGTTTAAGGGAAAATGGTACGTTTAAATCCAATTTTAGCAACAACGGCAACATAAGATCAGTTCGAACTCCTGAAATACATTTGGCTACCCACGAAGATTGGAACTTCAAAAACAATAGTCTGGCGTGTTCTTCGCGAGTAGAAACTGTCCGATTATCCACTACGACTGGAATATTGCCAAATAATGCAGCAGAAGATACACATGGATGATAAGTTTTTAGAAAAAGTTTTTTTAAATTTAAATTTTGATTCATTTTCTAAAAACGGAATCATCAATTTAAGAAATTTGCATAGTTGGGAAAATGAAAATCCAAGTTTTCAGAAACTTCGAGATCTCAATGGAGATTATCCCTTAATGTGTGAGCTGGCATTGTGGGCGATTTCACTGTTGGAATCATTTTCTTGCCATCAAGACTTGATGGTCATACATATAGGTGACATTCAGAAGGATTTTATGACTTTTTAGATGACGTATCTTTAAATACAAGGCAAACAATTTGGCATTTACATAATGCTACCCCTGCGCACCCTACACGAGCTGTGAAAGAATATCTGGTTTACCGTTGACCACCGGGACGGTGGGTTGGACGAGCAGCAGATGCACCGATAACTTGTAATATCTTGACATATCTATGACCGATAATTATAAGTAATCGCAGTAATTCTTTATATTCTATGATATAATTTCAATAAAAATATTAAAGTCCTTTACGTTGTAGAAAATTAACTAATAATTAGAAAAATACGAAAACATTTCGTAAATTTTAAACAACGAGTCTTATTCAGACTAGAAAACAAATTATTTATTAAAACAACTACGTCATTGGCTAATTCTTCGACAGATATTGAAAGACACAAAAGTAATTTGCATGTTACAAATAGCAATGCTCTCAAAGGCGACGGGGTTATAATCTCCACAGCCGTTATTTAAGTTAGACAGGGTGTCTAGTGTTATACAAGTGTTAACACCCATTAAAAGTGAAGTGCGAAACATTTATGACACATCTCCAATCCATCGGCCCTCTTCCAGGTAGTGGTACGTTGCTCTTCACGGCCGACCCTCCACGTAATAATGTTGCGGGTAATATTACCAGTTTTAGGATATTAAATAATATGTTAAATATAACTATTTTTCGCATTTGTTTACTGTAATTACGTATTTATATGTACGAACTACTACACATACGGTTTTAAAAGTTAATTTTAAAAATTAATCTGCCATAATGATCTCATATCCTTTTTAGAATATATATCAAATGAAAATATTATTGCCTACGCATCCACAATTATTTAAATTATTACTTTCCCTATATAGTATATATAGGGAGAGTATTGTTATCGTGATTTATTTTTTCAAAAATTTTTATTGCGGAAATATACGTTTTGAGTCCAATGTACTAATTTCTGGAAAAAACAAATTATTTTTGATTTTATTCTTTTCATTTATTATTGATTTTAAATCACATTTTATTAACTATTTATGAAGGTATAGGGTCCGCCAATAAGGGCGCGTGAACTTTAAAATTGAACAAAACAAGTTGTAGTAAAACAAGGTAGAAACGAAATTTATTTTTCATTCGAAAGGGTATTCGACCCCATTAAGTATGGAAGATAACACCGTTCAAATGACCACCGCGGCTCTGTTTGGTAGCCCGGATCCGGGAGGTCCAATTTTCGATGACTCTGGAGCACATATCGGCCTCAATTTGAGCGATGGCGTTGCGTATGTTGACTTTGAGGTCATCGGTGTTTAGAGGCGAAGTGCGCGGAACGTTGCTCGAACTGATTACCCATTTTCGTAAAACAATTTAATAATTTGCACGTGCTGCTCGACACTCAAACTTGCCATGGTGATTTGGGGTTATATACTGAACAAATGACAGCAACTTTGACAGCTCTACCTCGAACAACATGGCCGCACCCTTCCGGCAAACTTCGCGCGTCCCTATTGGCGGACCCTTTATATGTGCCATTATTTTAACACGAATATGCTTTTCATTTAAAATAAAAATATGTATGTAAATAATGATAATTATTATTAATTTATCAAATAAGCCTAAAAAAATCAAACATTTGCTATTAGTCTGTGTTTTATAACAAATGACGTTTGTTTGCTCTGATTTTTTTTCAAGGCACTCAAATTTTATACGAAAATATCATACGAATAAGATTTATTATTATTTTTTTCTAACATAAATATCAAATTAAAATTAACATATTTGGCACATTGCATTCAGGAAATTATGACTATTATATAAAAATAAAAAAGTATATGCAGCCATTTAGAAACTTTAAGTTGACTGTCATTTGTCAAAGAAGTTGAACTTGATAAAATATATAATGTCATTTCATAGTATTTAAAAGACCATTCAATTTGTTTTTTAGTTGATAAAATCGGTTAATAAATAATAAAGTTCTACACCTATTTACAAATTTTAAATTAACTTTTAAAATAGTATGTTATACTATTAATACAAATACGTAATTGCAGTAAGCAAATGGAAAAGTGGTTATATTTAGCATATTATTAAATATCCTAAAAGTGGTGTAATATTATACGCACTATTACAACGTAAAGGGTCACTTCTACAGGGCCCCAATCCTCACCAAATGGGCTAGTCAATATTTCTAATGAAAACCAGTTTTTGCAAAACAGGTGTAATTATAATTCTAAACATTCCAATTTTCCAGAGGAACAGCAAAGTAGAAATGAATCCTACGATCAATTAAGTCAACCGTTTTGAACAACAGATCTATATGATTTAGATACGAAAAACCTGGACATATCGCTCGTTTCTGCAATAAAAAATATACTCATACAAAAATGAGCAAAATATGCCAGTTATGGCCAAAATATAGCCTAAAATATAGAATATACCACCATCCAGTACATCCAGACACAGAACAGAGAATTTGATGATCACCAACACCACAGGCGGAGTTCACCACAAGTGAGTGAGAATCAAACGAACAGGGACGTCATCAGTAAGTCCGGTTCAGCGAGAAATACGACAATCGATAACAAGAAATTACGAGAATAAGAGGTAACGTAAATAGGCAAGATTTGAAATTATTTTAGATACAAGATCGACAAAAAATCTCGTTTCTAAGGACTCTACTCAGGAATTTCAAGAAATTCCAAATGATCAATTTTTACGTAAAAGTGAAAATAATCAGATATTTACTGCGGCAAGATTATGAGATTTAAATATAAAATTTAGAAATAATTATACAGCTAAATCTATGACATTGGTAATTGAGAAATTGCCTTATACGGTAATTTTAGGTACCGAATTTTTAGATGAACTTTTTTTTTAATTGTAACGACAAAACAATTAACTTTTCTTCAGAGCGACCAGAAATATATGATTTGGAGGAAAATAATATTTTCATGATAGATATCTGTGAAAACTTTAGGAAGGAAAATAATAAGATGTTACTGGCAAACGATTGCATAATTGGACCATAAGAGAGCCTTGATGTAAGGTTTGAAACAGAAGCAAATGATACCTAATTCAAGAAAATGGTAAAATATTTAAAAACGGCTACACAAAAGAAAATAGAGATGGAACGGATATTAAACAGATGGGCAGTTTATTTTGTAAAAAAAAGAATTACGATTTAATACATACAAAATTATTTAGGAGTACAACAGTAGGGTTGTTACAGGAAATCGCAGACGCGCCGCCCACATTTTTTGACGAGAAAGAAGACATTTCTCTCGGGGTTAGAATTCCAAGTTCACTTACTTAAGTAGAAAATAGTAAATTGTGTACATTATTGGAGGAGTTTAGCGACCTTTTTTCAGTTGACGCAAAAAAGTCTGGTTTCAGGAATTGTATTGAACACGAGATTCGAATTAAGGGAGCACCTCTTCAGTTAAAAGTAAACCGTACATAACATTGCATCGAAAAGGAATTAATAAGAGAACAAGTCAAATATATGTTGCAGCTCGATGTTATTAGACCTAGCAAGTCACCATGGGCATCACCGGTCGTGCAAGTTCATAAACAGTATCACAGGTGGAGATTTTGCATGACTATAGGAAACTGAATGAGGTAACAATTTCTTTAAATTCAAATAAGAATAGTCGGTACTTTACTTTCCTTAATTTGTCAAGCAGATATTGACAGGTTGGAGTCGGAGAAGCAGACAAACCACTAACTGCATTAATTACCAAAGAAGGTTTGTATGAGTTTAACGTAATGCCATTCGGGCTTTGCAATGCTCCTGCTATCTTCCAGAGCAAGGACAGGAGTCCCGCCAAATCTTGTGCCAATGGATAAGGGCCAGTCTAGAGAAAAGAACAATCATATCCACTTTGTGGGGTCATACCATTAAGGCTAAGGCAGAGGTAGGCTGCTCACAAGGATGAGTACTGTCTCGACTCCTATGGGCAACTCTACTAGATGACCTACTAGGGAAATTGTGCAAAGAGGATATCCACAGCCTAGAATACGCGAATGACCTAGCCTTAGTCATCAGAGACCGGTTCGCGGCAGTTGTCGCGGAACGAGCACAGAGGTCTCTACACATAGTAGACAATTGGTGCAAACAGGAGTGACTGGCGATCAATTCCCAAAACATAAATATTGTCATCTTCATAAAAAGTCCAGCACTGCAAGGCCTAAAGCCACTTGATACTCAGGGGTACGAATATCCTCTTCGTAGGGGTACCTAGGAGTAACCTAAGTCCTGAAAATGATGTGTGACAGTCTATATGAAAGACGCCCATAATCCGATTACATGGAAAAACACACCAACGGCTGGAAGACGAGCTGAAGGCAGATGCGATCGCAGCAATACCCAGTGATGCCATGGTAAAAAATACATTTTCTAAAGGAAATACTGACTAAACAAGGCTCGTCAATAGCAGTAATTGACCCGGAACCCTCCTGCGGTATCCAAAACAGGCAAAACAGTTAATAATAATAATAATATACATTTATTTCCAATGTAAGTACAGTGTCCATTAAACATAAGATGTCAATTGTTACAGCACAGACAGGGAAACAGGTCAAAAACAAGTTACAATTAATTGTTACATAATAATTGTTTGATTTAGATATTCATTTATATTATATGGCTCCAATGTGCATAATAGATTGAACAAACCTTGCTTCAATTTACTATAAGTTTCAGCATTTTCTATACTTTTTGGAAGGTGGTTATGAAGTTTAATACAGCTATATAGTGATCCCCGTTCAAACAAGCTTAATTTATGAGAGGGTTAATTATACATAATACCAGGTCTAGTATTATGGGTATTACTAAGGGCGTATGGAGAAAGTAGAAGTTTATTTTTTTTTAGGAACTTGATGCATTCATAAATATATACTGCAGGAACAGTCAAAATTCCTAATCTTTTAAACACTCCCCTACGGCTGTCTTGTTGTTTCATTTTACATATTTTTCTAATAGCACGCTTCTGTACAACTAGTATTGAATGCCAATGAGTGTTGCTACCTACCCCAAAATAATATTCCATATTTAAGATGTGAATAAAAATTAGCGTAGTAGAATATTTTTACTATAAATTTTGAGGCCATATAAGGCTTTGCTAATGCTGGCCTCAACAGAGTTAATATGTTGTCTGTAGCTCAATGTTTCATCTAGTGAAATACCTAGAACACTGAATTGAAAAATTCACTTTGTTTTAACCTCAAATATTTGTGGTTAAAACATTTTTCAATTCAGTGTAAGTATGGATTACCACGTAGTAACGGTCGCAACCATTCTCTTTATTACTACCTAGAAGTTTGGCACTATATGTAAATTTAAATGATACGTTAGCCAGGGTTATATTTTCAGGATTGATTGGTTGCTTTTGAAGAGGATGGTTTTAGTTTTCTCTTTATTAAGAATTAATGTATTATCTATAAACCAATCATTAATGTTTTTTATATTTATATTTCCGCTATTAAGAACATCCTTGAATTTTTCGCCGATTAACAATAAATTAGTGTCTTTAGCGTTTAGCGTAACAAGTGATTGCACCATCACTAGATTTAATATCGGATATATCGTTTAAAAATATATTGAAGAGAAGTAGACCGAGTATGCTACCCTGAGGAATGCCAATATTTGTGTTTAATTTACCGGATAACGTTTCAAGAATGCCATTGTTTAGTTTTACTGACTGAGCCTGGGAATCTAAATATGACTTAAACCATGAATTTGCGATTCCTCGTATCCCATAATGATATAATTTAGTAATTAATATTGAATGATCGACCGTGTCGAATGCTTTTGAGAGATCTAGTAGCATACCACATACCACTTCTTTCTTGTCAAGAGCGGAGAGAATCAATTGGATATATTGAAATAGAGCAGTATCAGTACTCTTACCCCTAGTAAATCCGTGTTGGTTCTTACTGAATAACTTGTGTTTGTTAAAAAAGTCAATAACTCTATTAGACATTATAGTTTCAAATATTTTAGAAAATGTACTTAAGATGCCGATTGGTCTATAGTTATCAAGTACATCAACATTTCCTTTTTTATAAATTGGGATTATAATCAAAAACCTTAATTTGTCTGGATATACACCAGTTATAAATGAACTGTTAAAAATATCTTTTAAGGGTTCCACTATATAATTTATGCACGCTTTTATAAGAGATATTGGTGTACTATCACATCCACTACTTTTTTATTGTCCATACTTGCAACAGTTTCCAATATTTCAGTACAGGTGACAGGTTCAAGTGTGATAACATCACTGTTCAATGGTATATTGCACACAAAAGAGCCACTATTAACGTCACATTTGTTTTTGAGCATTTTAAAAGGAACGCTATTAAAAAATGTATTAAAATATGTTTTACAATGTCCTTACATGTTGGAAGAGTCCGTTTTTTTCTTGTCAGCAGTGCCAACAACATCAGCAATAATTTTCCAAGCAACTTTTGATTTATTTCTTGAGTTTTTTAATTTATTTTTAATTTTTAGTGCTTGTTTATACTCGGTCATATATTGTGAAAGAATTTCATAAATGTGTATTTGATTCTTACACTGCGCACTTTCAGCTTGAGTGCATTTGAAAGGTTTTTTATTGGTTTGAGAAACTTGTTTTAAAGGAAAGTGTTTATTTAAATACAATATGAAAGTGTTAATAAAATTTGTGTATTTTGTCTTAGTGTTCGAGGTTTCATATACACTGAATATCGTTGCAGAATTCATGTACCACTTGCTCCGAGTATATCCTCACTTTTTTTAGGCATTGCAATATTAATATCCAAACAATGCGATATAACTTGTGCTTTGTGGTCAGAGATAAATGTATCAATGGCGTTAATGCAGTAATTATTGAGGTTACTATTAATTATAATGTTGTCGATACATGTTGCAGTGCCATTAAAGTTAATTCGTGTGGCATCATTTATTGTAAGAATCGCATTATGTGCCATCAGCAAATTTTTAAACTGTTTAGTTGCATTAGAGTTATGAAATATGTTTATGTTGAAATCACCAGCTATAAAATACTGTGAATTTGTTGATGTCACATAGTCTAGAACAAGTTCAAGTTTATTTATAAAAGTCGATATATCACTTTGGGGGGGCCTATAGATACACACTATATAAATTCGTTTAGACGCAAGTTGTAGCTCCACACCCGCGCATTCAAACACTTTGCTCTCTGAGATGGAACTAATCACTTTCACTTTAGTCGCGGTTATTTCATTCTTGCAGTAGATGGTGACACCACCATGCTCTTTGTCTGGCCTACAGAAGTTTGCTATTAGGCTATAGTTGGGAATGTTACAATATTTTTACTGTTCACTTGATTGCCAATGCTCGGTTATACATAGAACGTCTATGCCATTTTGATCATCAATCAGTTCTATGATCTCGTTAATACAATCATCAATCAGTTCTATGATCTCGTTAATACAGTTATTCAAACATTGAACAATTTGATGTAATAATTTGAAATTGCTGTTAACTTAAGGTGATTTTTGGACTGATTATGTGTTATGTTGTTGGAATCCTCCTTCGCTCCTCGAAAAAATTATAACGCGAGACCATGCCCGTTAAATGATGCATTCTTACTGTCCATTTTACCTACAAGAGTGACCCGCTTTTTATTTGCAGTTTTGCGTTCGCGCTTAGATTTAACCATCGTAAATCCATCGGTGGTAGATATTTTCTCCTGAACGATTGTATGCGTTTTTTTCATTTGGCGCAGTGTTGTCAATTATTCCTGATTTTGTGTTTTCTTTCTTAGAGCATTCTGGCAGTGACGCGTTCACAGGGATTTTCATTGACACTTTTTCTCAAGGGTCCTTTTTAGAGTTATAATTTGCTGATTTGGCTACCATACTATAGGTGGAGCTATCAGAAGATTGGTTTGTGCCCTTACTGATTTTGTTTATATTTATTTCGTAGCGAATTTGCTTTAACTCAATTTAACTTTTAATAATTGAGGAATGTTCCTCCAATTTTGTATTCATATTAAGTAAAATATTGTAAAGTGACTGACCTTCCTGAAGAAATGTATAGCAAGTTGGACATAACCACACAATACTATTCTTCCTGTTTAGTAACCTCAGCTCGTTGTCCTTTAGCCCTGTACAAGCACAATGCACAAGACCATTACACAATTCATGACATCTTGTAACAATATCACTGGGTAGTATACATACTTTACAGGTTTTACATACATACATAGTCGTCTGACGCCAAGTTAATAAAAAAAAAGTTCCTTAAGAAACAATCGCAAAAATTCATGACCGAACTTCTGAACCAAGACAGGAAAATAGTCAAAACAATAGTAGGTCTGATGACACGACACTGCAAGCTCAACAAATATATGAGGAAAGTGGCCTGGTGGAAGAAGTATCATTAAGATCCTGCCTATAGGAAGAAGAGGACTCGTTCCACATTCATTCTATTGCGAGGGCCTAGCAAGGATTAGACATCAAAAGCTGGGCTCTACAAAACCAAGCGCGGAGAGCTATACCCAAGCCCCTCTGGCAGGTCTAATAGAACTAATTAAAAAGGAAAAGCTAGAACTGGTCATCTGAGATAAGTAGGAATTCACAATATATCCGAAAAGGTCGCGGTGGAACAGGCGCTGGTGCCACCCATATTACATCTTTCAAGAATCACGATTGTGGCAGATCATCATGCTTTGTGTTGGCTGAAGACCATAAAGGACCCTAATGGCAGACTAGCTAGATGGGCTATCAAACTGGCAGAGTACAACTATACACTAATCCATAAAAATGACCGAAACCACAATGATGCTGATTGCCTTCACGGAATCTTGCAATGGAAGCACAACCTGAAGGCGCAGATCAAGCAGTTGGTATCTCCACGTTCTAGCTGTCAACCTTGGATCTTGAAATGGCCCAATCATAAGGCGAATTATATTTCTTAAGGAGATAATGGAGAACCCCAAAAGTAATACAGTCTCCCAACGAACAAAAGCTAACAAATGTCGACTAATTAATAACATTTTGTACAGCTTCCCAGCTTCTAGGTCGAAGTGATTTACTTGTAAACCCCAGAAAAATAATACCTAAAATTCTTTAATGCAACCATTGTGATCTCCAAGACGTACAGTAGGATTGCTCAACTCTACTTCGGGAATAATATGCGGAAAGGTGTGAAGAAATGCGTTAAAGGGTATGCGGATTGTCAGGCACGGAAGGGTGTTTCCAATAAATTGCTAATCAGCCTTTTGCAACACATCCCAGTATTAGTCCCATCTTCTGGGACCATTTCCCAGAAGTAAGAAAGGTAGGTGAAGATTGTAGTAGCTATCTATTATGCTACACGCTACGTGGAGACACCAGCTTTGTGTGTTGGTAAAGCTGAAGCTAAATAATGTAATTAATGATTTTAGCGATCGAGGAACAACCATTTGTTCTAAATTAATTGATACCTCTAAATATTTCGACAAATTCAATTAATTTTAGGACGCTAAAACCCATACCATCAATGGAATTTACAAAACTAAACTCTTTTTCGAAAAAAACTGACTAAACATTCTGCTTTGATAACTTACACTATTGTGTTATTGTATTTTATTTAATTTTTAGAGTTTTTATAATCTATAACAGATGTAAATCATATAAAGCTGAGAGGCTCAAGATCAAAAGTCACAAATCTCTCAGGGTGACAAAAGGGCACAAGTTAAGGGTAACGCCTCAACAGAAGAATATCGGAAGATACAATATAAAGTTGATGTGCTACCTGGTAGTTTCAAATAAATTAATAATGTTCAGTAAATTAGATTTTTAACAGGAATCATTAAGTGGCCTTTCCGACCAGTATCAAATTAAAATATTAGAATTAGGTCAATTAGTAATTAGTTTAATTTATTTTGGTTTTCTGAAATTTTATGTGTATATATTTTATAATTTTTTACGTGTATAAGGTAAATACAAGGGAACTTTAGTTTTTTTTAAATTTTTGTATAAACCGACCATGTCATGAGCAGTGGAACTTCCAAAAGAATTTAAGAAATGCGAAACTCAATGGGGGAATAGCGACTAGGTGTAAAAACAGTCCGGACGTCTAGGAAAATATTCAACAAACTTGACAAAATGTCAAGAGCGACTTGAGTGAACTTATTCGCGCTTTCAACGAACTAGGCTTACCATTGGAAAAGGAGGAGACAACTATTCCCTTACGGAGGATGGATCAAGATGGTAGCTTGAACATCAGTTTTGATAAATAGAAAAACATTTTACTCAAGGCCTAATTGTCATATACTCTAGTTGATTGATTACTGAAAGCACTTGACTTATTTTGATATCGGGAAGGATTCTAGAATTCCGATGACTTTATCCAGAAAAAGACCAAACCAGAATGTGGTGGAAGCATGGTTATCTACCGATGTAATTGCTGGAGCGCTGTCCAGGACGTGCACTACGCCTTGGGACAAGCTGAAAGTTGTTCCGCAAGTGCGAGCGGATCAAAAGAAGATGAACGACTGCTTGCAGAATATAATAAGGTTGGCAACCTACTAGCAATCAGGCATATCAGAAATGGCTATTTTAAGAAACCATTAGGCATACGAGAGATTAGCGTGGGTGCACTCGCCGGTGGGGGCAGCCAGACCTAAATGCACTCTTGATATGACGGTTCGCGTTAAGTTAGGAAGTTAGTAATGTCATCAGTTAGACTAGGTTAATAAGCATAGGTTAGGTAACCTGAGTTAACCGCTGTGGCAGCGATTGATTTGCTGGTGAGTGGTGTTGTCACGTATCCGATTAAAATTCCATTTTATGGAATTTTACCTGGTGCGGAGTCTAGACGCTTCATCCCCACGGGAATCGATATTAGCGACATTAGCGTTGTTTGCAGGTACACCAATAGGCGTTCGACAATTATGACTAGCTAAGCATTTGTTAACATGTAAGCTGTTTATTGGTGGATCGGAAAAGCCACGGTGATGACCCGATTGGGCAATTAGCCAAGGAAAAGATAAGGTTTAGATTTGAAGTAGTGAGGTGTTTTTAATTATACGATAAAGTTAAGATTCAGATTTAGAGTAATGTATAGGACACATTACATCGAACATATTTGTCGGAAAAAAAGAAGATCGAGTGAATTCAGTTAACGATTCGCGATAAGGGATCAGTATACAAAATTGTGAATGGTGTAAGTCGATTAAGTAAAAGATAATTAGAGTAAGTCAAGTTAGATATCGGTATTGTATTAAGTATTGGGCAAATAAAAGTAATGATTATATTATAAACAATATATTTTTTAAGTTAGGCTAGATCCTACGACCCCCATTCATGTACTGGATAAGCCATGACGTGGCAATATTAAAAAGAATTGTTTTATCGGCATTTTACGTAAATAAAAAACATTTTTTAAATAAAATATCTTCTATGTATTATATAAAATATTTTGATTTAACTGTATTAAATTTTAGCGTTTATTTAACAAGATTGCTTTCTAAAAACTAAGGTACTATTAAGTATTAAAACGTCAACATCGAGTATTTAAACTCATGGCATGTTATGTTTCTTTAACTAAACTTATTTTTCTTTTTCATTTAATAAAATGTGGATGTTTTAAGAGTTTCACTTTATTATTGAGAGACACTGCAACATTTTGTCAGCATCGATGGTATACTGGTTATTTATATAACCTCAAAGCATTCTTCCGAACTGTTCAGAGAATCGGTAAAACCTAACCTAACATCTGTGCAATGCTGCAACGCTGTTGTGGAACAGACTGTATGTATATTATTGTAGGACAGTGAACTTTCATTAAATATTGTTCAACCCATACTACAACAATATGCACACTAGCCTGATGCAAATGCAAATGAGTATTATGATGAATTAGTTTCTTCAAAAAGGCGGAATAGTTCTTCGATGAAAACGCAGTCAGACAACTTACTTACCGCAATATATACTGATATCATAATCACAGCAATTTATTAAAGTAAGATAAGCCGCCTACTGCCTTGTTAAAGTATACGTTATTTTGCGCAACAAATGCGTTACTAACGCGACTTATTATTATTATTATTATATTAAATATATATCAGACGATTTGAATTGGATTGAAATAAAAGTACAAAATCCAATAGGCAACTATACTTTTTTTTAAATCATAATAAGTCTTGTTTTTATGATAATATTACAAATTAATTTGTGTAATTACAAAACATCTAAATTATGCACCGATATATAATATAAAATTATTAACAATTGTAAATAAGGGTAGTTACAAGCATAGTACACGGTTATTCATAATAGAATTATCAAGTTAAAATATTTAATAAGTTTTAACTACTATAATTTCAAAATACATATTCTCGTTAATGTGGGAATATAGCCATATGTATCTAAGATTATCAAATTAAACATACAAATATTGAGATAGCGTAATTGTTTGATTTTAAATATTGGTATATTAAACACTACATATGTTTCGCCATACTGTGACTTCTTTAGGTGAAGCAACAGCTAAGTGCCTCAACAATTAATCTTTATACAAACATTGCCAAAAAAGAAATAATAAAGACAAATCCAATATAATTTAAGCTATTTTTTTCGTCGATATCATTTCACAACATAATTTCTAATTCACTTTATAGATTCCGAAACAATTAATGAATATGACACCCTTCGTTAATATAATTTTTGTGTGTAATTATAATTGTGCAGATCTGTATCTTTACCAGTAGGTAAATAAATTTAATACATCATTAAATATGATCGTTTATTGAGGATGATATGAAGTTGGATTTGGGAACTTATATGTTTCCTATGCACATCATAATTATAACGGTGACAAAGTATGGAGATATATAAAGAAATTACTGGTGTATAGATAAAGCTATGTTAACATAAGCAGTGGATGACTATGTATACGGTTATGGGTAAATCTATGGTCTAGCTATTTCCCCACATTAACGGGACACCCTGTATGCAGGGTGAACGTTTTATTCGATTTGAATGAAATTTATTATTAATTACTAACATAATATAATACATAATTTCAGTTATTATGGCTATTATTGGTTAACAAGAAGTATAAAAAAAACAGTAGTACCACCACTTAAATACTATTTTTTTTTATTGGTGCATCTAATAAAAACTAAAAAAAAAATACTACTTAAAATACTGTTTAACTTAAAAACTTTTGTCTCTTAATAATATTTGATATCTTTTACGGTTTTCCAAAAAAAAATCTAGTAAAATCTAATTTTCCACCCAATCGAAAATAAATGTTTTTTGTGTCCATCTTTGTTTAAAAAATATTAATTATGTATAATAATAAATATTTAGTATCTTTTAATAATTAATTTTTAACTGTAATATATTTCATAAATATTCATATTTGGGACAAACAGATATCTTGCTTATATTAGGATTCTGCGAAGGAAATTGTTTGAAAAGTGTTAGATGTTGTTTTTATTTATCTTATTAATTGATATGATATAATTTTTATTCAATTGAGTAAGCTGATTTACTCATTAATGAGTGCATAATGAGCATAATATTTCATATTTTTTGTGCAAAAACCGTAAAAGATATCAAATATTATTAAGATACAAGAAAGTTTTTAAATTTAATGGTTTTCAAGTAGTATTTTTTAATTTTTATAAGATGCACTAATAATATATACTTCCTGTCAATCACTAATCTTCATAATAACTGAAATGATGTATTATATTATATTAGTTATTAATAATAAATCTTATTTAAATCGAATTAAGCGTTTAATTGTTATGAACAAAAGAAATAAAAATGTTTTGCACTTTGAAGATAAATTCCGGCTTAACCGTAAATTTTTGGATATAGATATTTTGGATTAAATCATCATATTTTGACCCCAGGAATCTATGGTCCAGCCATTTCTCTACATTAATGGTACACGGGGTTAAACATAACTTTCCCAGTAGGGTGTACCGTACACCCTGTATATATACTTATATATACTCAGTAACATTAGAAGCGCTACACCAGAAGAATTTATTTATTTGAGTTTTTGCCAACATTGTAGCCTTATATCAAGAATGAAATGATCACATTTTCAAGAAATTTTATTAACAACCAATCTAAAAAAAAATAATCTGTTTGGCAACTTTTCTGCTCTATACACTCCTGCAAACATCTGGGCATCGACAAAATGAGATGGTCGATGTCTTCTTGTGGCATCTAGTTCTAAGCAACTTGAATTTCATGGAACAATTGTCCTAGAGTCTGTGGAAAATAGTACAAAGAGAATGGTCTTCTTCCCATGATATTCCATATATATTTAATGGGATTTAAATCCAGAGAACGGGGCGACGACGGCAATACATTAACACCAGCTTCATGACAAAAGTTCATAGTTCAACGAGAAATATGGAGACATGTGTTATCTTGTTGAAAAAGTAGGTCTGGACGGCCATATAAATAAAGCAATATCGTCGGTCGTATGACGTCTTAATAATATAACGTGCAGCTGTGAATGAATAAAAGAGGTGATCGACTATCATAAGCAAACCATTACTCGAGCAGTCCTGTGTACATGCCTCTCAATAGCAAACATAAGATCAGGTCGTTCTCCACGGCAGCGTCGTACTCTTTTACGGCCAACATGCGTGCCTAGACAAAATCGTGATTCATCGTTGCATACGACATCATGCTATTCTGCCTTCCAATGCTGCCGTTCTCTGCACCAGTCCAGCCTTTGGCGATAGTGCCTCGCTGTCAAAGGAATCACTAATGATAATGGACGGTATGAAAGAAGCCCAAACTCTCGTAGCGTTCGTAGTAGAGGAGCGGTCTTGCAGGGCTATTTGTCTTAAGCGCCGATCTTGACTTGTGTAGTACGCCTTGGCTAAATAATTGGTCTTCTTCTTACTCATCTACCTTGTACTATCCATACCTGACATATTACATTCGTTGAATTGGAATGAATACGGTGTGAAATGTCGCGATAGGACATGCCGACATTTCGATAAGAAACAATTCGACCCCGGTCAAAATCGCTCAAATGATGAAATTATTGACATCTTCGGATTCCAGGCATTTTGTTTAAGCTTAAAACAATCAATTCAAATACGAAAACTAAAAATATTGGTACTAAACAGCTCTTATAAAAAGTTTTGTAAAGAAAAAATGAAATAATTTTTTGTCACAGTAAATATAAAGGGCACAAGGTTGAAATTTTTATCAATTTTAAATATAGTGACTCTGTTGCTAAAAATGAATTCCAAAAAATCATTCCTTCTTGGCGTAACGCATCTAATGCCATTGAGCATGTGCAGGGTGTTTATGTGACTCGGAAAATAAAATTAACCACATATACTAGAGCAAAAATGATGATGATTCGTTAAAAAAATATTATAAAAGTCTTCAAATTACCAAGATACAGGCCAAGTTAAGAAATTTTAACATACTTTTCTAAATATTTTAGATATTTTATTAAAGTTAAGAAGTTTTATAAGCATTTATGTGCTCCGCTATTCTCACGCCTATTCTTCTATTGGTTTATCTAGCATATGATTGGTCACAATCTTTGCATGGGATTTCGTAAACGCCTTGACTTTCGAAAGGGATTTTATCTGTGTGGCTGTCTGATAAGTTGCATATTTTTTTATGTCGTTTGTGTTAAGAGGATCTTAATATATGGGTTTTGTTTATTGTTATGTATTTCCAAAGTAAAATGAATTTTGGGATGGATGCTATTAAAATGCTGTAAAGTAACAAAGCATCGGCCTCGCTCTGGGCCTGCCTGGGGATTAAAGCCCAAAATCACGTATTGACTGTATAGAACGGCGGTAAATTGTCATCTATGCTGCGGACTGTCTGGGAATGTCGACATTTTCTCTCACAACTGGCGAAGAACAACTCGTTGACCTTCATATTGGTCTTAGGGCACCACGATATAGAAGGCAACGAAGTGACTGATGGCGCACAAAAGAGGGGTGGTGCAAAAATGGGGAGAGGACATAAGGAACGAGCTGAGAACATTCATCGGACTTATGGCCGGGCATTGTGCCCTCCGGGACCCTTTGTGGAAAATGGGAAAAGAGGAAAGTGATTTTTGAGACGCCTCACGAGATTTTAATTCCTTAATTCCGACGGATATGTTTTGATTTTATTAAATCAATTTATTCTCATACGGGTCTTCCACTTACAATTGGGTATGCGCAAGTGCCCGAGTTCATCTTCCACCGTTTGGCCATTGTCGAAATTGTGTTCTGTATGTTAGGACTGTTGATACGGATTTTTCTGCATTTCGTTTTTTGGACCGTTTAAGACGCACAAGAAATAATCTGCCGCATGCGCATCGCTAAAAGAGCCGCACATCTTAGGTAATGTAATTTAACCGTTTTTTTTTTATTTTCTCGTAACACCCGTTTCTGTGATATTTCAGACTCTTAAATGATGTGTTAAATAAAATCTCGTCATTATCATTTACGACAATTTCCCGGATTTTATAGCTTTGTTTATTTCTAATCCCTCCTTCAGCGTTAAATACCGTCCCTTATTATCTGAGTGTAAGATTTTAAAATCTTTTGCGTTGAAAAAATGATTTCTTTCAATACAATGTTTGGCAAAACCTGTGGTATATTTGTTGTCCATGGTAATAAGGGACGGTATTTAACGCTGAAGGAGGGATTGGAAATAAACAAAGCTATAAAATCCGGGAAATTTGTCGTAAATGATAATGACGAGATTTGGAACTCCCCGATTATGACATCCCTTATTACCTGACTGGAAGTATATATATTACAATACATCACCTCTGTATTTCATTCTTTGATAATGACGTAATTGTCGAAACTAGTCAGATTAAATAAATAAACAGTGAAACAAACCAAGTGTAAATTGTATTATTTCTATTACAAAATGTTTCACCACGTGCTACATAAGAAACTAATTCAAGAAACTATGTCGGGAATTTTCAAGCAACTTCATATATTTTTTTCGGTTCAAATAAGAAACAAATAATTGAATAAAAATATAAAATAAAATTTTAATTAATTTTTTTTTAATTTAGCCCAAATACTGACTATAATAAAAAAAAATAAGGATTCAAAGAAAATAAATATCTCGGTTTTTTGAGTTTCTAAATTTTTTTATAATATCCCTCACTTCTATGAAAGTAACTTCTTTAAAAGTAAAACTGTTTCTGCCGCTACTTTATCGAATGGATTTAAGGACTGATCCTAAGAAAGTTAGCTATGGTAGAGTATCCGCAACCAGAGAATGCGACTCAGGTGAAAAGGTTTATCGGCATGTGTTCGTGGTACCGTTGCTTTATACCAAATTTTTCCACGCTAACTGCTCCTATTAGTGCCCTTATTAAAGGTCGACAAAAATCTTAGCCAATTAAATGGTCTCCAGAAGCCCAGTCATCATTTGCTTCCATAAACCAGGCCTATTTATTTTTCTATTTTGTACCATGCTATTTTATCGCTGGTGTTTAAAAATAATTAAGTGCCAATTACTTAACTTTTGTCCAAAGTTGTGTGTTTTGTGATTTCTACGGTGAACTCACATTGTTATTCACTAGGGTGAATAATCAAGTAATTATGGTGGCCATGTTGCTAATTTATGAATTTTTGTTTGAACGTTTTCGTGTTAAATTATTTTAATTATAGTATAGAATATTATTATTGAATAAAATTAATTGTTGCTAAAATATTGAGTGTTAGGAGTGTGCTAATTCGACGGTTATTTTGGTAATTTATTTGACTTGGATACGTTAATTAATCGCTCCGATTATACAATGGCCATTGGTATAACCACCGAATTTAATAATCAAAGTTTAGTTTTCGAAAAGCGAACTTTTCATATTAGTGAAAATACCAATAAATAAATGATGTATTATATTATGTATTGGGGCGTTAACTCCCACAACACAAACAAAAAAAGAAAATAATCGCGACGCGGCAACACGTGGTCGGTCCGGCGCGGCGAGGCGAAAATGTTTATAAAATAAATCACACTACCTTTATATTGTCCTACGACGAGTCCAGGTAGCGGCGATCCGGAAGCCAAGGGCGCTGCGAGGCGATTGTCCTTCTTATTGAGGAGGAAAAGACGAAGGGGTGGAAAGGAGGAGGAAAATGCTAATACTCGAGTAATGTTCTTCGGGCGCGCACACGGAGCGCAATCTATTTTTAACGCGCCGGCCAGCGAAGAAGAGTTTTTGCGGGCGGTCCCGCTCGCGCTCAACTTGTGCCCGAGAATAATAATTTGTGCCCGGCTAAACATCCCGCCCGCCATGACTAGAAATAGTCATCTTTGACTTGGAAGAGGGCACAATTTGGCGAGTGGGCGATTGTACACGCCGGTAGCGGTGGTGACTTCGGCGACACGAACCACTCCACCAGGACCGGGAAAAGTTTGCGAAATTCGACCTAGGGACCAGGTGAGTGGCGGTGCGTGGTCTTCCTTTATCAAGACGAGAGTTCCATCGGCGATAGAGGTTTCCGGAGCTAACCACTTCGAACGTTGTTGGAGGGTGTGAAGGTATTCCGTGTACCAGCGCTTCCATAAATCTTGGCGAATGCGCTGAACCAGCTGCCATCTAGCAACTCGTAGTCGGGGGGAGGTCCATTACGGGTGGAGCATTTAGCGGGCGTTGGATGAGGAAGTGGCCCGGCGTGAGTGCGCTGAGATCAGACGGGTCGGATGATAGTGGGCACAGCGGACGAGAATTAAGAACTGCCTTGATTTGGGTGAGCACAGTGGCGAATTCTTCGTAATTAAGCAATTGCGTACCTACGACACGGCGAAGATAGTGTTTGGTGGATTTAACAGCGGCTTCCCATAATCCTCCGAAGTGAGGCGCAGAAGGTGGTATGAAGCGCCATACTGTTCCCACGGAGGCAGCGTGAGCAGTCATAGCGGCTTGGTGTTCGGATGATGCGAGAAACCGTGATAAGGAGGTGAATTCCCGATGAGCTCCTACGAAGTTGGTGCCATTGTCGCTGAAGATGAAGTTCCAAGTGAACTGCTTTGGTGGTAAAGCAAACAAACGCGCAGATTTATGCCTTCGTAACACGAGCGCCTCGGATGCGGCCGGTGGTAATATTGAAGGGTCCGGCATAATCGACTCCAACCCGGAGAAACGGACAGGCGGCGGTAATGCGATCCGCTGGGAGTTGTCCCATTAGTTGAATCACAGGAGTTGGTTTACAGCTGAAACAGCGATTACGGGCGAGTGACGCTTCGTCCATCGAGAATCCAGAACGATTGGCGAATGAAGGCATGAGTGGCCATAGCACCAGAGTGAAGGTTACGTACGTGTGCATCGTCGATGATTAGGTTGGAGAGCGGGTGGATTTTAGGCAGTAGAATCGGATGGCAGTGCATGTAGGCAAGATTCGAAGCAGAGAGGCGACCACCCACTCGGAGAAGTCCGCTTTGGTCGATGAAGAGGGCGAGTCGACAGACCACTCGGGAGCGAGTGTTGGGATTGGCAGATTCGGAGTATTCGGCAGCTAAGGCGACGAGCTGTACCTGGAGAATGATAGACTGCAGAGCGAGGCGGAGCTCGGAGCTCGTCAGTGGACCGTATTGACGTTGATCCGAAGTGGTTCTGGCGTTGGTAGCAAAACGCCGACGCCGACGCCCACAGAGAGAGAGAGAGAGGAAAATCGTTCTTCCAAACCGAGAGGAGTCGATGTGACTAGCAGGCTCTGCATGAGAAGTGATCGTTCCTCTTCTACGACTTCAGGAGCATGTGGGTGATGCAGACGGTTCACCGGCCATCGGCCGCGGGGATCTTGTAACCATTTGGGTCCCGTCCACCACAAGGGGTGAGTGCACAACTCGCTGAGGAGTAGACCACGGGACGCACAATCAGCTAGATTAGTCTCGGAGGAAATATAATTCCACATAGAAGGAGGCAAAATCTCTTGGATCTCTGTTAGCGACGAACGTTTTCCAGCGGTAGGATTCTCC
This sequence comes from Ontholestes murinus, assembly GCA_963969525.1. Classification (NCBI taxonomy): domain Eukaryota; kingdom Metazoa; phylum Arthropoda; class Insecta; order Coleoptera; family Staphylinidae; genus Ontholestes; species Ontholestes murinus. The sequence goes on along the minus strand of OZ018388.1, from coordinate 47,973,158 downwards.
GGCGATCCAGGATAGGGCGACGGTGGAATTGCTGAAGGCGAAGACGTGATGGATTGTTAGGCATGAGAGCTGGTCACGGAGCGAACGCATTAGTGTAGCGAGGAGATGAGCTCAAGGCGAGGGAGATTGACTTTCTTCAACGGTGCGACGCGCAACTTGGAAGCGAGAAGGGCGATGTAAGGGGGGGCGTGGTTATGTGATATCCTCAAATAGGCGACAGCGGCAAATCCGAGTTCTGAAGCATCGCAGAACCCAACAAGACTGATGTCGATGGAAGATTTGCAGGCTGGATGGCTTCAAGCATCGGGAGTTCGGACTGAAATTGGTGACACTCTCGTGCGACTTCTTCCGGTGGTACCTCATCCCAATCTAGCTTCAATAGCCATAAGCGCTGAATGAACACTTTAGTTCGAAGCACCACTGGGCCAAGCCATCCAGGGGGATCGAAGATACGAGCGGTTTGAGATAACATGGACCGCTTTGTGCACGGATCAGAGGATGATCGAACGACATAGGTGAACGCATCCTTAGTGGGATCCCACTTGAGGCCGAGAACCTTGATTACGGGGTCCCTGAAATGCGTTTGGCGCTAATGGAAGGCGGCGATGCTCGTCCGGGATGCCTTCCAAAATTGCAGGGGAGTCCGCTAACCATTTTCGCAGTTCAAACCCGTCCGCCTTCAAGTTCTTCAAGTAAGGTGATTGCTTCAGATTCGGTATCACAACCAGTCAGGATGTTATCATCTGTTTCTAGCACGGCGGCAGCCAACGGATATTGAGAGCGTTCATCGGTCGCCAGCTGCTGAAGGGTACGAAGAGCGAGATACGGAGCTGAAGAGACGCCATAAGTGACGGTGTTTAGACGATAGGTAGCGATGGGCTCGTCCGGAGAGAAACTCCACAAAATACGTTGTAGATCTCGCTGGTCTTCTTTGATCATGATTTGGCGATACATCTGACGGATGTCGGCAATAAACACAAATTCAGTGAGGCGAAATCGGGCGATGAGCGAAGCAATGTCAGACTGTAGCTTAGGGCCCGTGAGAAGTATGTCATTGAGGGATTTTCCGGACGAGGTGCAACAGGAAGCGTTAAAGATGACTCGGATCTTAGTCGGAGGATCATCAGGACGATGGACCGGGTGATGAGGGATATAGTAAGGAACAACAGACGATGAATTTGGATTCTCTACTCGTTGCATGTGGTGACTGTCTAGATAATCCTGCATGAAGGCATGGTAAGCATCACGGAGTTCCGGTTGACGTTGCAGTCGTACCTCGAGACGATGAAGCTGGCGAAGGGCGACAGTGTGAGAGCGTCCGAGGGGCGATCCAACTACTGGCAGAGCAACACAGTAACTCCCGACTTGATCACGGGTAGTGGTGGCCATATACAATTCTTCCCATTGGCGTTCAGCTGGTGTCAGACGTGGTTAACAGGGAACCCGATCTAGCTCCCAAAGTTACGTGACGGCTTCGGCAATGGCGTCATGACTGTCGATTGTGGGCACGATGGATGGTGGCGACGGCGTGACGGTAAGTATGGCAAGGTTAGCGTTTGCGGGGGGAGCAGCAACGACGCAGTCAGAGCTGATGCGCCGAGCTGGAGGGGGGTTCCCCTCGTGGTCAATTGTTGATGGGTGAAACCGAACGTTGCGAACTGGCTGAGGGTCTTCATACGGTCCAAGGAAGGTCAACGAGTGCGACGGAGGTGCGGCCACTCATCGGCGTGTAGAAGACGAGAAGGTGTGCGAGAGGTGATTTGCTGCACAACGAGGAATGTCACAGGCAGTCGAGGAGGATTCCCATCGTGTACGATTATAGTGGTGACAGTGTGTCGAGTCGCAGGTAAGGGGAGGCTTCCTAGGCCACTAAGCGGCACATGAGTGAGTTGACGGCTCAGGCGTAGACGTTCAGCACACTCAGTTGTTATAAAGCTCGTACTACTGCCAGAATCCAGCAATGCTCGTAGGTGATGAATACGACCGGTGGAATCAAAGGCGACTACTCGAGCCGTAGCGAGCAGCACCCCTCGTGGCGATGAGCGACATGAAGTGGAAGGACGCGAGGCAGCAACAGGCGAAGCTAGTCATTGGGACTCAGAAAATTCCGACTGGGAGTGACGCGCCCGGGCGGACGATGTCGGCAAGGGGGAAGCAGAAACTGAAGGGCTTCCAGGCGTGCTTTGATATGTAGTGCCACGACCCCGGCCGCGACCCATGGGAGTGGAAGGGGACGCAGCGGGTTGACTCGAACGACCAGGGTCTGCTATATGCAACAAGGTGTGGTGCTGGGCATGGCACACATAGCAGCTACCAGAAGAGCGGCAGTGTTCCGTGAGGTGGAACGCGCTAAGGCAATTAAAGCATAGGCGACGAGAAACGATGGCGCTGCGGCGGTCGGCGGCGCAGAGATGCTTGAAGCAAAGACACTGGCGAATAGTATGCTCGGCAGCGGAGCAAAACTGACATCGTGAATCCTCGGTCTGGTGATGATGCACCGACGATCGAGTAGGTGAGAAACGTGATGGTGGGCGAGAGCTGCCGGAGCGTGGAGAGCAACGAGTTGGAGATCGAACATGAGACGACGATGATGGGCGAGCCGGGGAACAAGCTACTTCCTGCAGTTCAGCAATTTTCAGTTGATGACACACAAAGTCGAGGAGCTCCGAGTACGTGGGAAGTCGGTTGGGCGGAGTACGTTGCTCGAAGGCGGTACGCGTAGGAGCATCGAGGTTTTTTAGGGCGACGAACAGCAGCATAAAATCAGCGATCCGGTAGATTGAGGGCCTTCAGGGCGCTGATGGACGTTTGGTGAACGTTTAGGTAGTCCCGGAGCTGACAAGCAGTAGCAGCGCGTAAGGGTAAAAAATCCATTACCTTCCTCAGGTATACCGTAGCCATACGGCGGGGATTGTGGTACCGAGCTTGAAGGGCATCATAAGCTAGCTGGTAGTTGTCGGCATCCATGGCGAAATCCGCTACAGTTGATAGCGCTTCACCCTTCAGGGACGATTTGAGGTACTGAAGTTATGCGCGGGCGAGATGGACGTATCTTCATGCACCAACGACCGAAATACGCCCACTCCTCCAATTGACCATCAAAGCCAGGGGGGGGGTTGACAATTGCTGCAAAGTGAGCAGTTTGGACCGAATGGCCAAGCTAAGGTCATTGAAGGCGATTTCGCACGGCGTAAGGGGTGCGTGGTCATCAGGCGGTATCTGACTTTTCACCTCGGCGATGAACTCGTGCAAACGTTGGAACTTTTCCTCGTACATGCCGACTTGGTCTCGGAAACATGGCAACGCAGTAACATAAGCGGCGGAGAGCGACTGCACCTTGTCGGAGATGTGGGTTACGTACGAATATGTGCTGAAAGAATGACGACCACTTGCAACGCGAACGACGATAATTGCAAGTATTTTTCGGAGCCACCGTGTATATGTAGGGCGGATGGGACGCCGTGTATATATAGGTGAATGAATACAGCGAGACCTTCTGATTAATATGATTAATTTTAATCAATTATAAATAATTATGCAAGTCCTCGTGGGCGGTGACGGAGATACAGTTAATTAATTAAAAGGCTTAGGAAGGGATCTAAAGTTCCCCCAATACCACAAACAAAAAAAGAAAATAATCGCGACGCGACAACACGTGGTCGTCCGGCGCGGCGAGGCGAAAATGTTTATAAAATAAATCACACTACCTTTATATTGCCCTACGACGAGTCCTGGTAGCGGCGATCCGGAAACCAAGGGCGCTGCGAGGCGAATGTCCTTCTGAATGAGGAGGAAAAGAGGAAGGGGTGGAAAGGAGGAGGAAAACACTATTAATTTCACTATCGAAAACTAGACGAGCCGGTCGCATCACATGCTAATACTCGAATAATGTTCTTCGGGCGCGCACATTGAGCGCGATCTATTTTTAACGCGCCGGCCGGTGAAGAAGAGTTTTTGCGGGCGGTCCCGCTCGCGCTCAACTTGTGCCCGGGAATAATAATTTGTGCCCGGCTAAACATTATCGTAGTTATTAATAACAAATTTCTTTCAAATGGAATAAAGCGTTCAATTGTTATAAACAAAAGAAATAAAATTATTTGGAACTTTGAATACAAATTCCGGCTTAACCGTAAACTTTTAGATATAGCTATGTTGTGTTAAATCGTCATATTTTAAACCCATGAATCTGTGGTCCAGCCATTACTTCTTTATTCATTTAATGGTGAATAACATTTGGAATAAGCTTTGAATATTGTTTACTATGGGTACTTGATTTTTAATTTTTTTTTAATCCTCAATTTCTCGTTTTTGGTTTGATGAATAAATACAAATGTTTACAATTTTATATTCAGAAAAAAATCTCCTTACAGATCAATACAAAATGTAAATACAGTGCAATTTGTAAAAAAAGTTGATCGATCGTCTTTTGTCAAAAACTGGATACAAGAAAAATATCAGTTCAGTTCAAAAATCGGATCAAAAATAAGCAAGATACATCACCAAAGGTTTTTCGTCAGTCACCCTGTATAATGGCTGGACCCAAAAGTAACGGATACATTCTGTAAAGTCGTAAATAAAAATATTTCAGAAAATGCTTTGACACGACAATATTTGTTTTTAAATCACTATCCTGACATACCATTTTCAGCCCCCACCCTTTCGGCAACATTTTGTCTGAATGATACCGTCAATAAACAAAATTGCCGTTACTGAGACCTTCTAAATTCGCATTGGATGATGAAAACGAATAAACAATATCGCCAAAAGCTTAATGTGTGGGCTGGTGTGGTGGGTTCTAAAATTATTGGACCATATATTTTCGACGGAACACTGAATAGTGAACTTTGACTCGATAGCAGAATTAGGTTACAGCAAAATGGTGAACCTCCACATTATGTACGACCAGTGATGGTGATGTGGCCATCATAGTACTTTCCCTATATTTTACTCGAAAACTTTGCGGTTTATGCAAAAAGGTTATTCTTAATAATTTATTCAATTTTGAATTCTCTACAATTATTTTTTATATAACTTTCATGTTGCTTCAATAGTTTATTAGTAATTGGCAAAAAATGTCAAAAATTTCAATTTTTTTTTTCTCGAAAGTTAAGAATTTTATGAAAAATATATTTTAATAAAATTTGTTCAGTTTCTCATTCTCTTTAACTTTTGTTTAAAAAGTTTTGTAATATTTTTTATATTAAAAAAAATATCGGAAAAAAACAAAAAACGCCTCGATTAAACACCCACTTCCGGTTTATGAATGTTTACCAAAAGCTTTTCAGTTCCAGTTTTTAACGATAAAACCTTACGTTTAAAGTTTCATCTCAATCGGATCAGTCGTTTTTGAGGTACAGCAACCACGGGTAGACAGACAGACAGACACACACACACAGACACGATTTTTTTTTCCAGAAATTAGTTTAATGGACCACAAAACGGATATTTCCGCAAAAAAAAATTTTCAAAAAAAAAATCACGATCACAATACTTCCCCTATATATACTTCGTATATACAGTGGCGTATTCAGGGGGGGGGGGGGTAATTGGGTAATTACCCCCCCTAAGAATTATTTATTCGCTTATTTTGTTTATTCTTAAAAATTACTAATATTTCAAACAAACAAGTTAACTGTTGGTAATTCTAGTCAGCGATCTATGACAGTGCATTTTTCCATGTACACAAATTAAAATTATCTGCGCAAGCACCGTTAGAAAAGTGATGACTTCCTTTGCACGGGGGTTCCCCTTTCTAATACTACCCGACATATATTGATACTATTCGCCTCTTTGGTATCGTAAATCGTTACATTGTTTTACATTAAAAGGGCGCGATTCACATTTCTTAGTTTAATTTATAATATTTCTTGTCTTACTTGGTTTAAATGAAAAAGATAGAAACCGAAACTGTTTACACGTCGCATGTAAATCCTAAGTTTTTAGTGATTGCTGATAAATTACCAATTTATTATAATTCGATCAATTATACATAAGGTATCTTTTTGATTTTAGGAATATAATATATGCATTCTTTTAAATTAATTTATTCCTGATTTTTGTTGTAATTAAATTAGTAAATGAAAATTGATAATCTACGTTGGATTCATTTGTTCAGAAAATTAAAAAAACACGATTTTTCAACAAATAAAGATCGATCTATGTCAACAGTCAATTTAAATCATCCATCTACATCAGCAGTAGAAATATTCACTAAGTTGTTCCCATCATGAGAAATAGAAGCATACAACATGTACATATAGTAATGTTGAAATTTACATTCATATAGTTAAATTTAGTAATGTTAATGAAATTGAGAAATTTCGAATTATAAATTGTAAAAGATACTTTTGTTTTACCCTATTCTGTACATAAAAAGGAGGAAGGATATTAAATATTAGTTGTCTGGAAAACATTTTAGACAATTTAATTGGTTAATCTTTTCTAATCATTTAAACAGATTCTTTTGCAAATATTGCTTCTTTTTTACAAAATTTGGTGGGTTGCACCAACAAGTGCCATTGCAAAAATAAGTATCTCATACAGTATCTCAATATTCTAAATTATCAGGTAAAAATGTTTTGTTATAAAAATATTACCATAAAAATTCAATTGTTTATGCGAAATTGTTTTATAAAATCACGAGATATAAGAAATAAATTAAATATGGAAAGACTTCGACAAATTGAAGAAAATAGACATAGATTAAAACCAATAATCAAAAGTATCATATTTAGGGGAAACAAAATATTCCCTTACGAGATCATCGTGCTGCTGGTTCTCTCTTAAATACAAAATCTATTACAAACGAGGGCAATTTTTGTGAAATTCTACATTTCGAATTGCATCTGGTGACAACCTTAAAAAATCATTTGGAAAACCATTAAACATATTTCACAAATGTCTCTCGAAATACAGTGACTTTGAGTAAATAGAATAAATAAAATGAATCTTGCTCTAATAACTTTATAAATAACACTATTGATGTTTTATCCAACAAGGGGAAAAATACTGCCACATGTTTTAAACAATTTATAATGATGCAGTCAATATTTTAAACGAATTACAAATTTAAATGACAAAACCGCGAATTACCAAATGCCAGAGGAATAGACCAAACCTGGATAAACCTATTATAGCAGATTATTTTTATTTATCTTTTTCCCTTTTATCCATTATGGGTGTCAGACTTATTTTCTACAATATGTCTCAGTTAATTTCTTTTACACTTCTTTACCATTGTTGCGTAGCTTGTGCTATTTTCTTATTTCTTTCCATTCTATTCCTTTTCATTCCGCTGCTTGATGCTTGATGTACTTGCTCGTTCCAACCCTTGGTCTTCCTAATTCCCTCTATCTTTCTTAGGTATCTCATTTCCATTGCATTGGTTTTTTTGTTATTACTCTCTGTACGAAAGTTTTACAGTGCGTTCTTTTTCTAACGCATTTGGTTTACTTTATCAGACTTAATGTTTTTGTGTCGTTTCTCGAAGCGATATTTTGTGACGTAGGACGGAACATCCAACGGATAGACTATATATAGCAGTTAATGTCTTTTATATACTTCTGTTTTTATTGTTTTTGCAATCTCTTTTTTTCTCTAAGAATGTTTTCTTTATTGTGTTGTAGATCATTCCTGCTTTGCCTAGTTTTTCATCTTTTTCTGATTCTATCTTCCCTGTTTCCTCTATTGTTGATCCCAGGTATTTAACCCTATTTTGTGATTGCTCTCTTTTGATGATATTATATTTATCTTTTCCAGCTCTTTTTTGAATATTTCCAGGTTTTCTTCTGAATCTGCTATTAATATGTCGTCGGCAAACATTAATACATATTTGCATTTTTAATAGTTTTTAATATTTCTATACCCTATCTTTGTGCTTTCGGCTCTTTGTTTGCTATTTCTTATTGCTTCTTCATTAAGTGATGCAAATAGTAACGGGGTTAATATACATCCTTGTCTCAGTGCTGTTTTGGTCTTGAACTCCTCTGATTATTCATTTCCTATTCTTACTTTATTTTTGTTATTTCTTTATTATATTTATAATGCCTTTTTTATCCTTCTTGTCTCGAGTATATGCCATATGTCCTCTCTTCTTACCCTGTAATACGCTTTTTTAGGTTGATGAAGCATATGTGTAAATCTTTTCCCTTTTTAATCATCTTTTCTGTTAATTGTCTCATTATGTATATTAAATCTTGTTTGCTTCTATTTTTCTGAATCCGTGTTGTTCTTCTCCCAGCTGTTGATCTAATTTTCCTCTTATTCTTGCTTCTATTAACCTAGTAAAAATTTTCCCTGGTTTGATTGTGAGTGTAATACCTCTGTAGTTATCATATATTTTTGTGTCTCCTTTTTGTGTATGGATATTATAATTCCCTTGTTCCATTCCTCGGGTATCTTGTGATTTTTGATAATGTCATTTACTATTTCCAAGAATTCTTCCTTCCCCTTTCTTCATATATTTCATTATTTCGGCTGTGATGTCATCTATACCTGGAGATTTTCCTAGTTTTATTTTTTTGATTGCTGCCTCCAGTTCTTCGATTCTTATTTCGTTGATTCCTCCATTTGTTTTACCTTCTATATCTCCGTGCTGGTCTGTTTTGGTTATTTCATTAAAGAATTCTTTCCATCTTTCTAATATCTTCTTTTCTTCTGTTATTATATTTACGTTTTTATCTTTTATACTTGGCTGGGTTAATGTATTTTAATTGCTCATTTGTTTAATAGTGCTGTTAAACATATTTTTGTTTTCTGTGAACGTTTCTTTCAGTTTCTTAACGAACTGCTCCCAAGATTGCCTTTTTGCTGTCTTGAATTTTTGTTCCACATTTTTATTTGTTATTATATATCTTCTATAATCTTATTCTTTCCTTGTTTCCTTCTTTAAGTTTTCCAATTCTCTTCTTTTGTTTTTACAAATTGTTTTACCTCTTCTGACTATCACCTGTTTTTCTTCCTCTGTTTGTTTGATATAGTGATTGTTTCACATTTTTCTTGGGCTGCTTCACTTATGATTTCTTTGATCTTTTTCTTTTCTCCTTCTATTTTGTCTTTTTCTCTATTTTTGATTGGTATTAATTCCTAGTTTCTTTCTTTTCAATTTTTGGCTTTATGTGTTTTTTATTATTGTTTTCGACTTCGTATACTTCAAGTTTTCAGCTTCTGTATTAATTTATATTTTTACCATGTAGTGGTCGCTCTCTATTTCAGCTTGTCTTATTACTTTAACATCTTTCACCTTTTCCATTCTTCTGCGTCTATTAAGGAGTAGTCTTTTATTTCTCTTTTCTTGGTCTAACTTCTCTAGTATGTTTATGTATGTATTTGAATTTTGTGTTTGTCACAATGAGGTTGTTTGCTATACATAATTCTATAATTGTTTTTCCATTTTCGTTTCTGTTCTCATCTCCATACTTTCCCCTGTATATTTTTTGCTCTCTCTCTCTTCTTTTAGTTCTTTGTCATTTCTCTCATGGAGTCTTTAAACATGCTCTTTAATTCCTCCATTATCACATCGTTCTTAGATATATTTAGATTTTCCTTCTCCGTGAGTTTTTTTTCTGTTTTCATCTTCCTTTGTTTTATTTTTGTATCCTGTTGTTATGACAACGTTTTGTTTCACTGCTTCGTTTTTCTATCTTTTTCTATTCTCCATTGCTCATTTGGAATCCTTGGAATCCATAATTAGGGCTGTCGATATCTCTTTCTCTTTTTGTACTCATTTGCTTCTTTATTTCCCACTTCATCTTAGTTTTATATATTTTAACACTACTTATTTACTTTTCTATGGACTTTTGCATGTACGTGGTTCGCTGTTTTAAGTTCCTCTGAACTGAACAGAGGATTATTATCGAATTAATATATATTTACCTCTCCTAAATAATATTATTACAGATCTGCAATACAGATTTAATAAAGACACGATGAATTTGTTCAAATTTAACACAACAATACCTTGTGTTTTATTGATAACAAACTGGCGAAGATTTAGATGTCACTTCAAAATCTGTTGCAACATATTTAAATAAAATTTTACCTGAAAACGTAACATGTGCAATAGCAATTAAGTCTGGATTGGCATTTTGGAAATTACAATGGCAAAAGAAAAAGAAAATCAAAGAACAATTACCAGAAAATGCTTTAGATGTATACAGTATATATACAGAAAATATGACCCGAATATTTACTAAACATAAAAATAATTTTACAAATATTATGTACTCTTCCTGTTAGCGTTGCTTCTGCAGAAAGAAGTTTTTCTGCACTGAAAAGATTCAAATGGTGGCTGCGAGCCACTATGTCTCAAAAAAGTCTAACCGAGTTAGCTGTATTACATATTCATTGCTATATATATATTAATATTGACAATATTATTAAAAAGCAAAGAAAATCGTTTTTTTAATAAATTTAGTTACAAAAATCTGTTTCAAATTTTACAAAATATATTATTATGATTTTATATGTGCTATATTTATTTCGGGTGTGATATTATTTTGTTTATATTTAAAAATAATAGAATTATATTTTATTTATTTATGGAATAAAAAAATATTTTCATTTTTTCAAATTACCCCCCCTAAGCCAGTTGGAAACGCCCTTGCGTATATAGGGAAAGTAAAAAAATGTGTGTGTCTGTCTGTCCGTGGGCGCTGTATCTCAAAAACGAATGATCCGATGGAGATTAAACTCTAAACTTAAGGTTTTATCGTTTAAAACTGGAACTGAAAAGCTTTTGGTGAACATTCATAAACCGGAAGTGGTTGCTTACTCGAGGCCGTTTTTTGTTTTTTCCGGTATTTTTTTTAATATGAAAAATTTTACAAAACTTTTCGAACAAAATCTAAAGGGAATGAAGAACTGAACAAGTTTTATTAAAATATATTTTCGTAAAATTGTTAACTTACGAGAAAAAAAAATTAAAATTGATAATTTTGTCTTTTTTGCTAATTGCTAATAAAATATTGGAGTTACATGAAACTTATATAACAAATAATTGTAAAGAATTAAAATGTGAACAAATTATTAAAAATAGCCTTTTTGCATAAACCTTATAGTTTCGAATAAAATATAGGGAAAGTGCTATTATGGCCACATCACCATTTTTTGTAAATATCGCAGTTATTTATCAACCGATTTTATTCTTCTTTTGCTGTATTTAGAATTAAAAAAATCTATCAATTGAGGTATCGCAAGGGGTATTTTCTTATTTAAATTTTTAATGCTGGGGTTACCACCCCTTAGGGGCTAAAAAATTTTAATGAAACATAAACACAAGTTTGATAAATATTTAATGATGTCTTGCCATAATACTCGGCACGGTCAAATATATAATTTACCTTATCATCGGTTATCAAAATATGAAAAAGGATGAATCTATTCTATATTAAACATATATAACCATCTCCCGCTTAATATAAAATATATAGACAGTTGTAATAAAATAAAAAAAGATTTATTTAGGTTACTGTGCGATATGGAACCGTACAATTTAGCAGAGTTTTACGCCTTTAATTTTAAATAATTAATTATATTTAAAATTATTTCAAAACAATGTCCTGTATAGTTTTCTTGTATTTATAGCTAGATTTTGTATTTATATTTTTTTTTCTGTTTATATATGAATCAGTTTTATTTTTGTAAACTAATCATTATAAAATAAAGGTATACATACATACATACATATATTTATGTATATAAATATGTATCAATTATTCAAGGTTAACGGGTGAAAAAGTCCAATGTAGTATGATATACTGTAGGGAGCAAAGAATAAACGATGGTGGTTGTGCTCTAGTCCACTATATTGTTATATATACACAAGCTGACGTTTTGCATAAAACATATATGCATCTTCAGAGCCTACAAGTAACCGTTATTAGATAAAGTCTGATAATGTAATTAAAGTTTAAAACAATAAAAACAATTTTAACACTAAAAGTTACATTTTAAAATAATGACAGTTATAAACTAAAGACTAAATGAAGATGAGACTTACAAGTAAACAATTATAAGTTTGTCCTACACTTTAGAAGACCACGTGGCCGCAGCAAGTTCTTAAACATTATGATTCCTTATCGGTAAATTGAAGAACTTCTTGGAAAACTCAACAAATACAATTTTGAGGTAAATTAAACCGAACATTGTAAGTATTTAAAAGTTAAACATGAACTGAATTAATAAAATTAACATGATGTAATAAGATTAGAGAAGAATTACTGAAGGTAGACAAACACAAAATGGTCCGTCTTTCGCTAGTTGACTGTGAAATGTTCGTCACATGGAAATTTCGTGGTAACTAACGCACGAAAGTACGATTCACGCAGGAAAAACCTAAACCCGGGTCCGAGAAGTTGAAGAGAGTAACCGACATGTCAAACCGCTGAGTAAGAACCCCAAGGGAGATAAGCTTAACGTTGGGAGTGGAATAACCACGCCAATTTCAAGCAAACCCCAAGCAGAAAACTCGTTAATAATCGGAAAGAGACAAGCCAAGGGTGGAACAAGCAGTGCAGTGCCCCAGTCCGTCACTGAGGTGGTTAGACCTCAGCAACCGAGCAGGGAACGAAAACACAAAAGCAAGTCCCACAGTATGGTAAGATACCGAGGAACGGACCCGCTACGCGAGTTATATTTTAGGAACTTGGAAATTACTTTTTTAAAAAGATTATTCATTTATTTTTCACACTTATGCTACAGCGAACTAACAGTGGAATGAATACATGATTGCGGTAAGGTGTATTTATAAGATTGTATTATCATTTCTTCGTCAGCGGAATGTCGGCGTGGGTGGTGCGATAACTCCTCCATCCGCAGAAGTGACTTCGGGGTCAAAATGGGCCTGATGGAACGTCCAGGGGGATATCGTCTTGCACAGAAATATTTCTTTTAAATTTTTGTTTAATTATAGGAACACATTTATTTATTAAGAAAATTATAATTATTATTAAAATGAATGGTATTGTGTATTGCAGCCAATTAGTTTCTTCTTTCTGAATTTCAATTAATTTTTGTGATTCAACTTGTTTTTCCAAATTATGTATATGTTGTTTTAATGTAGTGAATTTAGACATGTCTACTCCTGTTAGGTTTAATGGTTTTAATCGGTTCGTTTCTTGAATTTCGGCTTCAATCTTTATATTGGGCATTGTTATTATTGACGGTGAATATTCGCTTTTAAATTTTGGTAATAATATTTTGTAATCAAAGTGTTCTTTACATCCATATGGTAGAGTAATTAAATAGTTTCCAAATATTGATTTTCGTTGTTTTGTTTTAGATGAACATTGAATTTCGATGTTTTCCTGGTTTGCAGCAATTAGAATCCATGTGTTGCTATTTTCAATTATTATAATTTGGTTTCCAAAATCAGAAATCTTTCGAGGCGAACACGTTCTATGGGTGGCATATGTGATGAGTTGAAAAGGACATGTTTTTTGTTTTATGTTCTTTAAAACTTTTGCTTCACACAAATATTCTAGGTTTTGTAGATAAATACATATTTCGTCTTGTTCAATAAATGTCTTTTCGTTAATTAAAATACATTTTGAGTTTGGAATTATTATTTCGTTGTTTTCATTTGGTATTGGGTAAAGTTGGTAATATTCATATTTACTTTTTTCGACGAGTGGTATTTTTATTATGAAGTAAATTACAGTTTCTTTTTGATAAGTGTTAATTTTTATTATTTCTTCGTATTTAGGAATGTTTTCTAACGTCGGTTCGAGCAGGAGTGAAGTATCTTCTAATTTTTGTTGTATGCTAATTAATTCGTTTTGTAGTTCAGTGGGTTTAATTATGCTCGGGTGCATTTCCATGTGTTTTGCAAATGTTTGAGCTGTTATTATTTGATCCAAATAATCGTTAATTTCATTGATAGATTCGATAAGCGCTAATTGTGGATTTTCCTTGGTAATTGATATTTGATTTTTTATATCGCCTTTTAGCATTTCTTCGTTTTTAAATAAATTGTTAAAATTAGTTTCATATCTTTTTCAGTCTTCGGCATCTAAAGTTCCGGTGATTGTTTTTTCGATGGTTCCGATAAAGTCAAAAATTCACCTTTTATTTCTGTGTGATGGTAATATTTCTTTAATTAAATTGTTTGTGCGTTTTGTCTCCTGTTTTAGCATGGTTAATAGTTGTTTGTTGAGGTCTGTATTTTCAGTGCACGCACTCTCATAGTGGCTAATTTGGTCTTCAAATTATTTTCTATGTTCTTTGGTTTTACTTAATGTTTCGATGATTAGTGTAATATCAATTGAGTGTATTAATTCCCATTCAGATATTATGTTGCTCGCTGTCCCCATTCGGAATGCTATTAGTCCTGGGTGATTGGGTATTTGCTGAATTGTTTCCGAATTCGTCCTCCATCTGAAATGATGTTTTTAAATTACTTAGATGGACTTTTTTATGTTGATTTGTCTTTATTTGAATCTCTGCAACATTGTTCGGGTGGATGGAAATTAATTTATAGGGACCATGATATTTAGCGGTGGTTTTGTGTCCTCTTTTTATTTGTTCTTTAATATAAACGTTTTGGTTCGGCCTAAAGTGTGATATATTACGCAGTTTTTCATTATAATAGTTTATGTATTTCTCCTTTTGTTTTTCGTTGGTCCTTTTTATTGTATCGTGTAGTGTTTGCATTTCTTTTATATGTTTATCGACGATGTTCTCGTTGGAAGCGATTCCGTTTATGTTTTCGATTTCTTCGCCATATAGAATTTCTTGAGGGGTTTTTTCTGTCTTTGTATGTATTGTGTTATTGTAGGCCAATTATGCCAGTTTTGTTAATTCTTCGATACCTTTTGTTTTTGTTTCTTCTTTTAATCTAAATATTCGTATGTGTTCTAATAGAGTTGAATGTAGTCTTTCAATTGGTCCATTTGAATCAGGGTGATCTGGAGTAACGAAGTGAATTTCGACATTGTGTACTTCCAGAATATCTTGTATTAATGTATTTTTAAATTCGGTTCCGTTGTCTGTGCTGATTTTCTTCGGTGTCTTATATATCGAAAAGTATTCTATTAATTCGTTTGCTATTACTGCTTCTTCTTTGCATAATATTCTCTTTGAGTATCCTAATTTTGAAAATGAATCGATGATTGTCAGGAATATTTTTTGTTCAATTTGAATTGTGTCCATAAATAAATGTTCAAAGGGTTTCGTTGATGTTGGGGTTAAATTCAAAGGTATTTGTGGTGGATGTCTGTCGTATTTTGCTTTTTGACAAATTTCACAGCTGTTAATGTAGTATTGGATGGTTTTTAGCATGTTATCAAAATAGTAATTTCGCTTTAATTTATTGTATGTTTCCGTAACTCCTCGGTGATTCGTTTTTCCTTCGTGGTACATTGTGATTACTTTTTTTATTTTATGTTTTGTTTTTAAATTTTTATTTTGTTTATTATGCCAAATTATTTTAGGTCTATTATTATTGAAAATTTCAGAATATAACTTTGACTATTCCACTCCTATTGCATGTAGCCAATGAGAATGAGGCATGTGATATTTTTTAGCCAATCACGTCAATTTATAAGTGAATAAACACCAAGTTGCTATTTATTCACCTGAATAACCTGAAGTTAGCTATTTCCCGACAAATGAATTGAATTAGCCTTGATAAACAAGCGAAAAACGTTGTTTCTACGTATGTCAGTTGCAAGTAGGTTATAAAATCAAAATGTTTGGTAACACTTCATTATCCATAATAAATGCGACGGTGACAAGTTCTGCACCAAAAAATCAAACTTAAACGAGATCGTGTGTTTGGTAACGATTTGAAGAAATCTGCGCCGATAAAAACTACCAGTTTTTAGCAAAACTTTAATGGAAACTCTTGCCGCGATTATGATGGCTGGGCGTATAATATAAAGATTTAATCAATATCGAATTTTTCGACCAAAATACTGCAGGAGATATATCATAAAAATTTTAATATAAACATTGAACCATTCACCGATATTCGTTTCAAGTCGTGGAATAGTCTTTCCAAATACCATTCGTGATGACAATTAAATCGGAATAAATTTTGTTTTTAGCGCATTCAAGTTTGTTGCTTAATCGCGATTTTTATTCGACCAACTGATAGAAAAGATCACTCGCCTGGCGGCTCGTGATTTTTTCGTGACAGTTGCTCTCATTAAAATCGCTAAGCAACAAACTTTCATGCAAAAACAAAATTTATTCGAGTAAATTGCCATCACTTATGGTATTACTTGTGATAATTCTGTATATAATTCTTTTCTCGGTGAATACATGGAAATTTTCTTTTTCTGCGGTGTAATTTTTTAAGATGTCTACGAGATTTTATTTTGAGTAGTTGACTTGCAGGTATATTTTTGTAATTCTTCGTTGTCCCAATTTTTCGATCTTTGTTCTCTTTGGATTTTCGGCAATCTTTATTATAATTTGGTGTCTCTCTTTATTAATGGGATCTTCACTGATTTTAATGGCATCTTTTGGTTCGTTAGTTCTCGTTGAATGAATTGTATCTGTGGTTTGTTCGTCTATAATTTGTTGGGTTTCCATGAGTTCATCGATGTTTAATGGAGATTGTGGATTTTGATAGTTGTGTATTATTGGAATTTCGGGTGTGTTTAATGTTTCTCTCTCTGTGATAATTTTGTCTAATAATCTATCTAAATTTTCATCTGGATTTCCGGCCATTGATAAGTTGTCAATTGGGTGAATTTCGATAGGTGTACGAGATAAAGCGTCGGCATTTGTGTTCAATTTTTCTTTCTTGTAAATTACGTTGTAGTCGAATTCTTCTAATTTAATTCTCCATCGCATTAATTTGCTATTTGGTTCTTTTAAGTTGTATAGCCATTGAAGCGGACGATGATCGGTATAAATCGTAAATTTGCGTCCATAAAGGTAAGGTCTAAAATATTTTGTTGCCCATACAATTCCTAGTAGTTCCTTTTCTATTGTCGAATAATTTTTTTCTGTGTCATTAAGTGTTCTTGATGCGTAAGCGATTGGTTTGTCTTGTCCTACTGTTCCTTGTGATAATACGGCTCCTAGTGCTTCATTGGATGCGTCTGTGGTTAATACGAATGGTTTTGAGAAATTGTAGTATTGGACTATTTGTTAAAAGATGTTTACAAGTTTACAAGTTTTCGATTTGAGGTCCTTTTTTTAGGCATGACGTCATTAGTTTAGTTAATTTAGCGTAGTTTTTAATGAATTTACTGTAATATCCAGTTAGTCCTAAAAATGCTTTAATTTGTTTCACTGTTTTCGGTAAAGGGTATTCCAAAACTGCTTTTATATTATCTGGATTTGGTGATATTCCTTTTTCTGTAATAATGTGTCCAAGGTATTTAACTTCATTTTGTAGGAATTCAGATTTGTCCAGCTGAATTTTAAAATTTGTTGCTCGTAATTTGTCAAATACTTTTCTTAAAGTCTGAATGTGTTCTTGTAGGGATGTTGAAAATATAATAACGTCATCTAAGTAAACGAGACATATGTCTTGAAGTCCGGTAAGTACATTATCCATAGCTCGTTGGAACGTTGCTGGTGCATTCTTTAATCCAAAGGGCATTCTAAGGTATTCATAATGTCCTTTATCTGTTGAGAAAGCTGTCTTTTCAATGTCGTCGTTATGCATTTCAATTTGGTGGAAACCGCTGGCAAGGTCCAATGTGCTGAAATAGTTGCATTTTCCTAATTTATCAAATATGTCTTCAATGTTTGGAAGTGGGTATTTGTCATCAATAGTTTTTTCGTTGAGATAAGGGCGAAGACCATGGTAAGCTGGATGGTCTTATTAGACCTTGTTGCATCATTGAGTTAATTTGATTTTCTATTTCTTCTTTGTGGATAGGTGGATACCTATATGTTTTAGTATATATCGGTACGTTATCAGTTGTTCTAATCGAATGTTTGACTTGGTTTGTAAAAGACAAAGGTATTCCAGGGCAGTACTATATATCTCGATATTCATAACATAACTTTCGCACTGCTGTATATTCTTCTTTATTGAGATGTTGTAAACGTAGATTTTTTAGATTTTGTTTTTGTAATGCGTCTAATTCTTTTGGGTCGAAATCTGTCTTATTTTCTGTTGTATCAATATTGTTTAATTCGAATTGTCCGGGATGAATTCGTAATTCAGGTATATCAAATAATATTTGTTCATCTGTTAGATTTATAATAAGGAGATTTGTGCAGTTATTTTCAATTTTACAAATTCCGGCAGGTATTTCCAATTTATTTTCGAATGTATAATTATTTAAAATTCCTTCTGTAGTTTCGCAATAATTTGTTATTAACTTTATTGGCATTTCCGTTCTAGGTTGAATTCTTATTCTTTTTTGACGTGTTAATATAATATTTTTAGTTGGTTTTGGCAAATGTAATTGAATGTGAGCATCTGGTGTTATAATTAGTTTGTTACTGAAATCAATTACTGCATGTAATTTTTGTAATAAGTCGGTTCCAATTAATCCTTGATAATTTTGGTGAAAATTAAATATGTAATGTTTATGTAAAATATCTGGTCGATTAAAAATATGTGAGAGTCCTATGTTTATTGAATAATTATGATTTGATGTTTGATGAGGGGTTTTAATTTGGAATGGATCATATTCAATTATATCTGGGAAATATTGTTGAGCGATTTTTTCATTAATTAAAGTCCTTGTTGATCCAGTATCAATCATAAATTTTGCGTTTATTTCTGGTATTTCTATATATGGTAATTTATGAAAATTTGCGACGTTTATTTCTATATATTTGGATTGGTATTCGAGGCTTCTGTTGGAAAATTTTCGTTTGTTAATTCATAGTTTCCTTCGTAAATCTCTTCTTCATTATTTTGTTGGTATTCCTCTTGTTTTTATTCTTCGTATTCTGGGTGTTCTTGATATTGTTGATAGAATTCGGGGTTAAATGCGTCTTATTGATGGTAAAGTTCTTCTACTGTATATTTCGGTTGTTGTGAATGTTTAAGAGCTGTTGTACCTGATGATACTTCCATTGGTGTTGGTTTAGGTAATTGTTTTGTTTGCGATCTCTGGAATTGTGTCATTCTAGATGGAGCTCTATTCCATGATTGTTGTTGTTGTCTATTTGGATATTGATTGAATTGCATTGGTCTCGGTGTAAACTGTTGTCTCGGAAATTGCATTGGTCTTGGTTGAAATGAGTTTTGTTGAAATTGATGTTGTGTTTGGGCTGGTCTTGGAGCAGGTGTAAAATTTTGTGGTTGATATATGTGTGTGTTTCTCATGGGTAAGGAATTGACTCTTAAATTATGATTTGATTTGTTTATCTTTTGGTTATTTTGCTGTTGACTCGGATGTAGTTGAGCTCGATGATAGTTCATATTTTCTTCTTCTACTGTCATTCTCATTGCATCTTCTATTGTTGCTGGTGTTTTACATCTTAGTAGATGGCTCATGTGGCTATTTAATTCGGCTAAGTAAGCTTTTAGTGTAGTGGCATTATATAAATTTCTTTTTGCCGTTTTAATGTCGATGTGTCAATTTTGGAAATCTAATTTATTCAATAATAAGCATCTGATATCAATGCATTTGTCGGCAAATTGTAATGGAGTTTCATTTAATTTTTGTTTGAGCATGATTAAATCTCTTAGTAATGATTCTTTTTCTCTTTAACACAATCAATAACAATTACATGTAAGATATTAACATCGTAAGTTTATTAGACATAAGTGCAATTCTATTGTAAAATATGGTGCCCAATTGTATGCAGATTTGAATTGGCTGTTCTCATCATTGTGCTTGGTTAATTATTAATTAACCAAGATGAATATTCTGGGCATGTAATTAAAGAGAATATTAATTTTTACACTATATATTTTAATTATTTAGATAATATGATCAATAGTTTTAATTCTCGATATGTCTTAATTCATTGAGTGTGTCAATTATGTCTCAAAGCACGGAAAGTATCAAGGCACTAAGGTTTTCTGAATAATTTTCTGCTGGTTTGGTTCAGTGTGTTTTTCTAGGAATTTATAAGTTCCCGGAGTATGTTTGGACTTGCTTTATTGAGAATTCGGTTTATTCTTAGTGTCTTGGTATGGAAAATCAATTTTCAGCATGTCGGGATAATATTTTTGTAACGTCATCTTCGTAGAAAGGCATGATCAGCAAGCAATTTTGCTTTCTTTTTGCGAAGTAGTTCTTGGATTGTTGGAATATGTTTTCCCCGTGAAGGGGTATGATGTTATATTTTAGGTTTTCGCGAGTATAATATGTTAACGGAGGTTTTTAAGTGCTAATTAGGCAAGATTCGCCCTTTCACTACGGGACATATCGTGCTGCCGAAGGATGTTTTAAGAGACATTTCCCATTATTCTTTCCGGAATTAACTGATTCAATGCGTATAAATGCATATAAATTTTTACCACTGAGAATCGGTGAATTTGCTGAAAAATTACAAGTAATACCCATTAAGGTGACAAATATATCATGTAGAAATTTGTTGTTGAGTTACGTGAAGATATAATTAAAACTTGATTAAAACACTAACACTTTCTTCACAATTAATTTTTATTTCGCTACTACTACTGTATATTTCGGGTACTATGCACTCATTATCAATAGCTTATAACTAATTTATTCTAAAGTAGTGGCGGCGTATTTATACCTAAAGGGATTATTGGGAAAAAACGTGGATTAAGGAATTACTGAGAAAGGTTTACAATTTTTGTTAGTCGGGACGTATTGTAGGTATTAAATCCAATAAGGGATTATTTAATGGGGTTAAATCGAAATTTAGAAGATTATACATCTGTGTTTTCATTTCAATAGCCTCCAACATATTTAATTTATATCCTGTGGAATGTTTTAGAATTTTTGTATTGTAAATTGAAAATTCATGGCCTGTTGTGATGGTGTGGTTGGCTACTGCTGATTTTTCAGGGTTTTGATTTTTAATATGGTAAATATGTTCTTTAAATCTGATTCCTAGGTTTCGTTGTGTCTGTCCTATATAAACGCAAGTGTTGCAGCTAATTTAATATATTCCTGATTTTTCTTTATCTTCAGTTTTATTGAATGTATTCCCTAGTAGTGGTTTTAATTTTGTATTTGTGTAGATAGCTAGGCGTATAGATAAGTTTAATGTATTTATGTTGTTTGGTTTCTGTGTTGGTTTGTAAGGAGGTTATGGACTTAATTTTAAATTTATTTTCGTGTTTATTGATTCATTTCTTTATGATGTTTTTGTTGTAATTTAAAGTTTCTGCGATTTGTAAAATTAAATTTGGTTCTTTCTTTCTGTTTATATCTGACAATGGAAGATTAATTGCTCTATAAATCATGGAGTTGAATGCTGCTAATTTATGTTTCCATGGGCTATGGGAATTTGCGTGAATGTAATTAAATTTACAGAAAAAATACACATACATGGTAATGATTAATGATTAATAAATGAAATATAATATGGATTTTCAACCATGTGCCTCGTTAAACAGTTTATTAATTTTAAAATGTTTTGTTTATTAAAATAGTTTATTTTCTTCAGTTAATTAATATAAAAGACTATTTATTATTTTACTATAATTATTTTATTGCATTAATATAAATACAATAAATAGCACGCAAAATAATTCCAGGTGATATAATATCAATCAAAATTGTTTTAGTTTTAGTTTTCAAGGAGTTGATATCTTTTAAATTTAAAATTTAACTTCAGTTATTACTAGTTTTGAGTTTATTATGATATTTTGTAAATATATATTAAAATAAACAAGCGATCGTGGGATATGACCAATAGTCCACACCAAAAAACCTATAGTTATAACTAAGTCGCAAGGTATTTTTAGCACTAGCAATTTTATATTAAATTTTGAAGAAACCATTTGATATGATTGCATTAATTATATATTGTGTGTTTTTTCATCAATTAATCTTGTTAATAAATTGTGTGTGTGATTGCCAATTTCACGAAATAAAAAAAAATTGCCTAATTCATGAAAAATGCAAACCCGTTGCTTTCTTTATGAATTAGGCAAATTACCTGCCGAATGTATGCATTAGGCACTGTATAGAAACTTTAAAATATCAATGACATTAATCTATTATAGCATTATGATTTCGCATATATTAAAATTAACCAATTTTAATAATATGTCTTTAATATCCTATTTAAATAATTACTTAAAAAATGAGATTGCCCACTTTAAATTAGGAGCAGCAGAATAATTATTTTAAACAAATTCCGATACAACTATCGACCTGCCATATTAGACATCAATTTTAGGTGATCGGTATCACTTGACATTGAAATACAATTATGAGTAATTTTGAATTAAATAACAAGCCGAGTTAAAGATTATATGATTTGACGTGAATATAAGCGAGCTTAATTAAATAATATTACCAATACCTTTAATCTAGGATGGAGCCTCTTAGAATCTGCGCATTTTATTGGCCAAGTTTCAGTATTTGGTTGAAGTGCCTATTTAACAATAAGTAACCTTAATTTTAATAATATACAACTCGACACGCCACATCCTACTTACTATATAAATAATAGGAATTAGAATTATAATTAAGTATTTGTTTTAATTCAACAGTGTTAACTTAAATATGATGTAAATGAACTTCAAAACACTAATTAAAATTTTTACAACTTCTGCCACCATGACAGACAGAGTAAACGAATTTATTACGGCAACAGCTGCATCTTGCAGTTTGGCATTCCTGAGTCAACTAAAAAATCATCACCTTTTTTCAAAGGTGGCATTTTCATTTTTGACTTTTCCACCATTCGGTTGGCTTAAACTAGCAAATTTTCAGTTGCCATTTTTCTACAATCAACAGCAAGATGTGGCTGTATGATAAGATCTTGATCTATCAGTACACTTGCATCGATCGTATTCATTTTGGCGGATTGATCTTCAATAAAATTTTCTCTATTGATCTCTGAATTATCAATAATCCTAATATCAGCATTTATATCGTTGTGTTTAGTACAAATATCAGTTTTAATGATATTTTCCATACTTTTTTCAAACAAATTATTCTTGATTTTTTCTAAAAATTGGCGTGGAATTTTGGAACGTAGGTCCATTTTAGGGGTCGAGTTATTTTTGGTAAGACAAATTCCAGAATAAACGATTGTTATATGAGATTTATTTAATGCTACTAGAAAAATACAGTTGAATATTGAATCGTAATATTATTAATACAATAATATAACATACCGAATTATGTCTTTCAATAATTTACTTTTGATTTTCTTACCTTTATTATTATAATAGTTACTAACATTATTTCTCTTCTTATTTTTATTATAATTAATATTATAACAATTTTTATTAATATTATTATATACAATAATCTTTATTTGGACAAAACATAACACATAATAACAATAAATATAACTACAATCCAAATCGATGGTGTTGGCCCGGGCAAATAGATGGTGTTAGTCTGGGCTATAGACCTGCGGTTAAACTTAAGAATAAAAATATATAAGTCCTTTACGTTTTAGAAAGTTAACTAATAATTAGAAAAACACAAAAATATTTTCGTGTTTTTTCTAATTATTGTTTAAACTTAAGGTTTTATTGTTAAAAACTGCAACTGAAAAGCTTTCAGTGAATATTCATAAACTGGAAGTGGATGTTTACTCGAGGCGTTTTTTAGTTTTTTTTTTTCGATGCTTCTAAATTTTAAAAATATTGCTAACTTTTTAAATAAAGGTTGAAGAGAATGAGAAACTGAACAAGTTTTATTAAAACATGTTTTTCATAAAGTTCTTAACGGCCCAATTGCTAATAAACTATAGAAGTTTAATTAAATTTATACAACAAGTAAATGTAAAGAATCCAAAATTGGACAAATTATTAAGAATAGCCATTTTGCGTAAACCTCTTAGTTTTCGAGAAAAATATAGGGAAAGTATTGCGATAGCCACATCATGGGCTAGGCTAATTTAAGATTGCTTTTATTTTTTCTAAATATGGTTTAAAACCATCGGTAGTTACAATGTGCCTCAAATAAAGCACTTCTTTGCGTAAAAACTAGATCAAGTTGAATTTTCAAATTTTATTTAGGTAGGCAGAATGTGTTAGATATCACTTCAGATGATGCCTTCACAGTAACAATTCAAAATAAGAATGTTGAGTTCAACATAAAGGCCAAAACAAGACACAATGACGTGTAAAAATCCGACAAATCCAGGCAGAAGCCCCTATATAGAGTTCATAAGTATAGGAACCGATGATCTATACCTCAGCACCCAGACCAAAGAAGAGCTAAAAGAAGAAGGGCAGCGGCCCTAAACGAAATAGCGTAATCCAGTTATCTTCCAAAGAGGAGATTATCCTCCAGAGACGTACCCTGGTAGAACAAGGATTTAGGTTGCCTCATTCAACAGTCAACTGGGATGCCTATAGACAGGCACTGTCGAAATATTAGTTGAGAAAATCGAAAAGGAAAACGTGGAGAACGTTCTAGTTGTATCAAAGTCGTACTTTTTTTTGAGACTTAATCCCACTTAAGGGTTCACGACCTCAGCACGGGCTGGGTCTATTTACCCCCACTTTCTTTTGCGGGGGGCTCAGCTGTGCTGCTAGCGATTTAGGATCCGTCTTCTCAACAGTTATCCGACGATGGACCACCTTGCGGCATAGCTCGCCCGTCGTCTGTTGCTATCTTTGACAAAGTGTCCCTCTCACGCTTTTCATTCTCTCTCTCTCGTTCCTCTTTTTCTTTTTCACGGATTAATCTGGTGGCGAACTGATCTAGGATCCTCCAGCTGTCCAGGGATTCCATGAGCTTCTTTCCAAAGTTTTCTGGCTCCAGCTTACAGCCTATCTCCTCTTCCGCCTTCCTCCTAATGTGTCCCCATCGAACACACCTAAACACAGTGTGCTCTACTGTATCGACGGAGCCGCAGTAGGGGCATCTATTGTCCGTTGCTCTTTTCATTCTGTATAGATAGTCTTTGAAACACCCGTGTCCTGATAGTATTTCGGCGAGCTCGTATCTCACCTCCCCCCATCGTCTCTGAAGCCATGGTCTCACATTTGGGATAAGTGTGGCCGTCCATCTGACCTGTGAGGCTGTTTCCCACCTTCGCTGCCACTCCGCTAGCATATCATTCAGGACCTTCCTCTTTATGGGTATCTTGGGGGTTGATGGGTGGCTTCTGATGTCCTGGTTCAGCTGGGCTCTTTTTTTTCCAATATATGTATTGGAATTATCCCTGCAATAAGTAGAGCGGCTTCGATAGAGGTCGTCCTATTTAGGCTGGCTATCCTGAGTGCTGACTTCCTCTGCATTGCCAGTAGCATTTTCCTGCTTCTTTTCACGCTGACCTCCTCGTCTCCATAGAGCAGACACGAGCTTCCCGCGGACCAAAGTAGTCTCCTTCTTCGTTGGTGCGGCCCTCTCACATTTGGCATTAGAGATCCCAGTCTCCGGACCTTATCCGCAGTCCTTTCCGCCATTATCTCAATATGCTTTGCGTAATTTACCCTGGTCTTCAGGCTGACACCTATGCATCTCAGTTCCTTTATTGGGGTGATTTTGTGTAACCATGTCCCCTCAAATCTTCTCCTACCAGTGATTACTACTGCCTCAGTCTTTTGTGGAGCCAACTGATGATCATGGTCTTCTAACCAAGTGCCAATTGCGCAAACGACACCGTTTGCCTTTAGGGTCTGACTCCGTCCTGGCCGTGATGAGTAGCGACAGGTCGTCAGCAAACCCCACCAGTTTAGCTTCCTCAGGAAGATTAAGTCTGAGAACTCCGTGATACAGTATATTTCATAGTGTTGGACTCAGCACCGACACCTGGGGCACTTTTCTGTTATTTTTATCCTGTCCACCCCGTTATGAGTACCAACCCTGATCTATCTATTGCTGACACGGCTCCCAGCCAGTCTCCGGATGTAGGGTAGAACCTCCCTCCTAAAAGTCATAGAGAAAATTATAGACAACGATATAAGGAGCAGTGCCCTAAAGGCAAATCCGCTCCATAGGTAACAGTTTGTAAATCTACTGTTTATGCACTTTATAGTCTCGAAACAGCCATAGACGATTCGCTGGAACTTAAGGAGATTGCAGTAGGTACTTTCGTGGATATAAAGGTGCGTTTGTTAACACAATCTTCAAAACCGTAGAAAAAGAAGCCATCAAAAAGGGTATCGACAAACCCACAATAAGGTCGATTAAAGCCGTACTAGAAAATCGTAAGAACACCGCAGGTATAGGAAGTGAATCGGACACGGTAACACCGCAAGAAGTTCTATCGCCCCTGCTATGGTGTAACGTGGTAGATGACCTCCTGTAGAGTGGGACACAGCAGGGTCATTGTACGCAAAGTTATGCCGACGATATAGCAACTGTTATATTATGACAGTTGCTATTAGCCAAGATGCCCTCAAGTCTATAGTAATGTGGTGTCTGAGGGAAGGCTTCAGTGTCAATCCTAGCAAAAATGTATATCAAAGCCTAAAGTTCGATCAAGGGAAATATCGAAGTTTAATACTGGATATAAAACGTAATTGTAACATGAAAAACCGCTCTGCAAAACTACAGGGGCACTATGGATATGCAGCAGGTTCTTTGGAAGATTATAGGGACTAAAATTATACATTGGCTGTACATAATGGTAGTAAGGCTCATTGCTACATATATCTCAATAATATGGTGGGTCTAATCTAAACTAGCAACGGCACAAAAGAAGCTTCAAACCCTCCAGAGAATGACCTGTCTTGACATCACGGGGCTATGCATACCAGTCCCTCTGTAGCTATGAAAGCTTCAATAGACCTAATTCGCCTTAACGAACCAATCAAAAAGAAATGAACGCAATGAGACTGGACTGGCAATCTACAGGACATAGATTAGGTCACTTAGAAATTCTCAACTTAATTAAGCCAAATATATTGGTTTAAATTTGACCAAATGTGGTTTGAAATTTTAAACACCCTGTATATTATTTTTTCAAAAATAACTCATCATTGGATATCGTCAGGTATTAACTATATTTAGCCAAAATTATAATCCTTCAATTTTATTTTCGTCGGAGATATGTATTTTTAAAGTAAACTTTAAAAGCACAAAATTTTTAAAAATATCAATTATCTCAAAAACGCTTAAATTTGGACGTTATGTTACTTAATAATTTTTTTCACAGAATTATATGTAGAATCTAAATACGTATTAAAAAATATAGTATTCCATTTGAAATAAGGAAGTTGGTGGTGGTATAATCTTGAAAATATTTTAATTAAATAGAGCACACTTGATTACATAGGCCATGAAATAAATTTGCATTTACTAGAAGTCCATAAACTTGATGTGCGGCTTCGGCGGGACACCCTGTATATGTCGTCTATATAGACTAAATATCTCAAGTTTTGGATTACTCTCAGTATATTATTCAAATCAAATCAAAATATTCTTTATTTCAAGGTGTCATAAAACATTACATACAAATTGAAATAGTGTCAGGTATTAATTCTATTTAAGCTATAGATATGTCTACACTTATTACAATAAAATCTTAATTTATTTATTCATGACTCTTTAAAACGTTGCTGGTGCATTTCTAAGACTTAAAAATTCATAATGAGAATTTTCCATATTAAAAGCTGTTTTTAGAATGTCCCTTTCATTGATTTACACCTGGAGGAAATCAGCATTCAAGTTTAATGTCGTAGTAAGTATTGATACTGACCTAACTTACCTAAAAGTTCATCAATATTTGTTAAAGGGTATTTATCATCGATTACTACTACTACTCAAATGGGTGAAGACCAGGGGTTAAAAGGGGTGAATGATATTTTGTGAAAGCATTTCCTTACTCTGTTTATCCACTCCTTGCTTGTGGATTTGTGAGTACCTATATGATTTAGTGTATATCCGTATTTCTTTGTTTGGGATTATGCGATGTTTAATTTCATTAGTAAAAGTTAAGTTATATCCAAAAATTTATTTATTAAGCTAATTATTTGTTGTATTTTTGCACCGTCCATATTCACTGAACGGATGAAAAACTCTTTGAATTTTATCCACGTCAATGAATATTTACATTTGGAGCTTGACTAAAATCATATTCGCTAAATTGAAATAAATATTTGTAGAGGCTCTCACTTCGTGATACATTGTGATAATTCAAAATAATTATAACAATCAACATTGTTGGTATCGCATATTTAATTACACTTGTAATTATAGTTTCGACAATTTCAGCTTGTCATTATCAAACAAAGTTTTTAAGAAAACTTTAATTGCGTTTTTATTTGGGTTAATATTTGTATATAGGGCTGTATTTTTTCACATTTAGAGGCACACAATGGCCTTTTTCGACGTTTTGTATTTCTACTTCAAATACAGTTTCTGACTTACCATGTTTTCATTAAACTTGTTTAGGTAATTTATATATTTTTTTAAATTAAAATCTACATGGGCGTTTAAATGTTTTAAAATCTAACAATATATCGATATCAAATTATTTTTTCTACTAGATTTTCCTTGTGCTTATCAATTAATAGTTACTAGACAGGGGGACTCTCACTGCCTACCAAAAACAAGGGTTAGAAAGCAAGCTGCATGAACTCCGCCCAGCTTCATCCCTGTATGTTTTTATAATATTTTTTTATTCTTTTGTAGTTTTTGGAAAGGAAGCAAAAGCCTTATAAACATAAACAAAAACTATTTTTAATGGATTTTTATTATTATGGTTTTTGAAGAATTAGTTGCTATTCCCGAATTTACAAAAGATCTAAAATATGAAGTAGATAGCTTTTATAATATTTACTTCTAAGAAATTCGTATTGAAAATTATTTATTAACAATGTGAAGGTCTGCTGGGTTCTTGATCCTTATCTGACTACCGTATGCTTTCTTTAATCCTCTTAAAATTATCATACTACTTATATGAAATTTTCGTGATTTCAATTTGCTTTTTTTAATGCTTCAATTGGCTTTTTCTTACTGGATCATACACATAAATTCATGACTCATCACCTGTGCCGATACTGTATACGGCTATGGATGCACCACGGATGTATTTTGTATTTTTTAATTATATTTTACTACATTAATTGACACGAGCATTTTCAAAAACTTCAAAAAACCCAAATTTTTGTGCAAAATCTTATGCATGCTGGCCATACTAATACTTAAACATCTCAATTTCTTGATATGCCACGTGATGATTCTTTAACTAGTTTCGCACAGCATCAAAATTTTCCAGTACCAGCGATATACAGTTATTATGGATTGCACATCATGGCTAAAAGTTGAATTCATTTGATTGATGCGCAGTTCATGTAATTCTCAGTACATAGATAGCAACCTTCGTATTAAAAAGTATGTAATTGACTTTGACATTGATTAGTAATAAACAAAATGCATTTCTATGCAAAAAAGTGCTTTTCTGCACGAATGTAGGATGTTGGTGCAAGAGCGAGCGAAGTCAGCGAGTGCATCAAGCTCCTAATTGAGTGCAGAAAATTGAGAGTTACGATCTTGATAAAGCCTTGCGAATTTATAAACAACTTTTATTGAACCACAAAATTACAATATAGAAATGTAATGTTACTTAACTCGCGAGCGATGTCTCACATGATATTATATATAGAGCTATTCAGGAGAGATGGCGGTCGGGGTGTCTTGTCAGTCCGAATCAAGTAGTGCGCGTTGCAATTTTCCACCATAGGCGTGCGCGGCCAAATAAAATGAATGTCACAAATTTGTTATGTTTTCATATTAGTTATTTCATATTTCATTTGTATTAGAATAAGTATTTTTTAATGTTGTATTAATATCCATTTCCACATTTGCTAAAACATATGAAATAAGTTCATTAAAAACATATTTTCTTTCAATTACCCTGCGTAATTGCAATGCTTGACTAAATCGCGCGCGCCTATGAAATAAACGGTAAGTAAGGGACGCCGTAAACTATTTCTTTCTCCTTCTACCGCTAGGTCTAAGACCGAGCTAAGCAGGCCGCGTGTGTCTTTTCTAGATACGGCCGACGAAATCGTACGTCTTGGGAATATCCGCTCGGTTATCAGGTAGTAGAAAAGGATACCAATATTATTTGAATGTTCCGAACTTAGTTCGTAAACCGCCCTTTCTCGTGAATTGGTCTATAATATGTTTTATCTCTAATAATGCTGAGTAGCGTCTGGCCTTCTGGGATGACCACCTGTGTTGACTAACGTAACACCTCCCTGCATAAGAGAAAAAATTAACGTTAAACACCATAATTTTTTAGATCGATATTACTTAGAGGATAACTTTTTCTCTTAAGAATGGGTAACATTTTCTGAAATTACATAATAATAACATAATAAAAAGTACATAGATTATGATTGAATAAACACTATATTATTATAATGAAAAGTCATTGGTTGTGCGGCGATATTCCTTAGTTCGCTCAATATGATGACTTGTATCCTCCTCTTGTGTTTATTTAATATCAGGAAGATTGATGTTTGTCATTTTGTTGGTGATCAATGTAGCTTTTTAATATTGTATATTCGATATGTAACTCCTATGAATTTGGAACCATTGCTAAATATGTTCCACATAACACTAATGTTATTGCTTTCACATTTACTTGTTACTGCAGTTTGATTTTTTAAAATATTATCAACTTATTTTTATTCAATTTTTGAATTTTTATCATTGATTGACTGTTCACAATTTTTGTATTTACTCGAAAAATGTATTAAGTTTATTTCACAAGGATTGTCTTCAGTTATCGGACATATTATTTCTATCTATTTGCATGGTGTGTTTGTTTGAGCATAATATGTCTCACTTCTAATAAGGTATTTGGTTTTGGGAATGATTATATTGTATATATTTTGATTGATCATTGGTAATGAATATAATTGATAATGATTGTAATATTTTTTCAATAATTAATTTTTAATTCCTCATTAGTATTCATGAATGGATGCAAATGTAATAGTAGTTTTGATTGTGTTTAATATTTCTAATACATCTATTGATGTTAATAATTGATTAAAAATTGAAATTTCGAGCTTACGTGCAGAATTCAATGATATATATGTTTATATTGTAATTTGGCCAATAAGTCATTAAAAACATGTAAAGCTTTTTCAGTAAGGCTAATTTGTTGTTCTACGGAATTTGTAATTTTATGTTAATTATATTTTAAGTGCAATTGTTGTGTCATATCTATCAGCGTCTATTTGATTTACAGTTCTTGTTATTGAATCTAATCTGTTAATTAAATCCCATTTTTCTCTATTTGTTGTGGACGTACTTATTTGTAATCATTTTTGTTGTGTTTGTTTTTATAAAATAGCATATATCTATAATTGTACATTTCATTACCGTATGAACGTTCGTGTGTAATAAGATTTAATTTTTGATACTTATTAATCAATTTATGAAATTCAATATTTAGGTTTATTACGTCATAAAATTGTATTAATATCCATTGATGTTTTGTGTTTTGACCTACTTCTAATTTTAAGGATAAAATTTCGGGATTGTTGGTAATGTGTTTGAATTCGATTTTATTGCATCTTCGATGAGTCTGTAATAATTAGCTTAACTTTTTTAAGTGTACTTTTCGACCTGCGTTTTTATTATTAGTTTTTTCGCCTAATTTTTGAATAAGCGCTCTATTTACTGTCAGCAATTTTTGTTATTTTAAAAGGTCCGTTGAATTGTTCACCGGTTTTATTTCTGCTATATTTGTAACTTGTTTCGTAAACTGTTTGTCCTACTTCAAATGGGTTATTAGAATATGTATTTCTTTTCTGTACAATGTTTTCTTTATTAACTATTTCCTGTTCGTTTATTTTGTCATAAGTTAATCATAATTTTTCTTTGTGTCTCGTAATTCTATGTGTCCTAAAGTTAATTCTAAAGGTGTTGATTTCGTGCTTGAATATATCGAATTGTATGCAATAATGGCATATTTTATTAGTTGATTTATTGAATCATTATATTTTTTAAATATTTTGCTATGTTCTCCTAAAGTTGAATTGAATCGTCCGATTAGTCCATTGGATTCGGGGTGATTTAGTGTTGTGAAATGTATTTTAATTTTATGTGCTTTAAGCAATTCTTTAATTATATGTTTATAAAATTTTAATTCTTGATCGGTACTTATAATTTCTGGTGTTCTGTAATATGAAAAGTATATTTAAATTATATATTTATAGTTTAAAATGTCTATTGCATTCTTCGATTTTAATTCTATTGCTTGTCCTAATTTAGTAAAGTCATCTACAATTGTTAAGAATTTTGTATTTTCTACTGTGTAAACGTGTAAATGTAATTTTTCAAATGGCCTGTGTATCTTTTAAAATCTTTTCTATTTTTGGAGGAATTCATTCATAATTTTTTTGCAAATTGAGCAATTAGTTATGTAATTTTTAACGTGTTCTTGCATTAAAGGAAAATAAAATTTTTATTGTAATTGTTTTGAAGTTTATGTAATTCCTCTATAATTAGTTTTACCTTCAAAATAAACTTTATTTTGAATTGCTTCTAGTATTAAATCTGGTTTGATTATTAATTATTTTCTCTCTGTGCAATATATTATATGAGGTCCTTTATCAAAAAATTTAGTTACAATATGTACCTTAGATAAAAGAGAGGAAATACAAGAAAAAGGAAAAAAGGAGAAACAATTTAGTGTTAAAACACTCAAATATTACTGGTGATAATAAAGTAAAATGCTTCCTCGAATAAGAGCTAAATATTCAATGTAATTTAGAAGGCGTATATGAAATAAATAATGGTATAATAGTAGTGAAATTGCAATCATGGAAAGATAAAATGAAAATTTTAGAAAATTAGAAAAGATTAACAGGAACAGTTATATATAGAGCGGATAAAAAAGCTTAAAAATGTGAAAAAAAGCACTTAAAAGGCACAAAATTTAGAGAAAAAAGCATTAAAAAAGCATAAAACAGGAAAAAAGCACAAAAACACGAATAAAGCACTAAAGAAAACTATATTTTCTTAATATGTTACACGTTTATCAACACCTTCTACATAGAAATTCTGCTTAAAACTAAAATAAACATACTTTCTTTAAGAAATATATAATATTAAGTATTAATTAAATTGTAATTTTGTATACATTTCAAAATAACTAAAATCTAGTCATGAAAGCAGTAGATAATAATAAATTTTTGAAAGTGGAAAAGCTTATCTTTATTTTAAATTATAGCTGGATCCATTTGAAAATTGCCATTCAAAATCAAGTTTAATTTATTGTTATATTAAAAATCCTTCATTTTCACCTAATACTTCTTTCGGTATTATTTTGATTTCTTGGGCAATGCGTCCAGATATTTTCTAAAATGAATCTACTTTTATAAAGGTTTGGTTTGATTGTGTTGCTCACAAAATTTAAACGCGATTTTATGTAACTAAATTGTTTTGAAGGAAGCTCTTGTTTCTTAAGAACTGTTTGACAGTCATTAACTGATTTGCTTGTCGTTTCGGGAAAGTTGTATACAACCTTATTAAATTCTTCAAAATTGTTCGCATAGTACATCGTAGCATATAGCCAAGTTCACCATTTTGTTAGCACTGGTTTTTGGGGCAGTGAGATATCATGTAATGACTCCTTGAATAATTGCACTCACAGAAGAATATAAGAACTATTTTTCCATATTTAATTAAATCTACAAATGGAAATTTCATTCTTATAGTTTCAGAAATTTGTTTCTATCCATGTGCTAAACTTGTACAATGCACAAAATGCATTATTAGTAAAATTTTGTAACTTGGTATTGTCTACGGCAAAAATAAGCTTGTCAGTCCATCATTTATGAATTTTGCTATAATGTTATTATCAGTTTTCTTCAATTCTTTTGTATATATCAAAATACTATTGGTCGGATGTCTTCATGTTAAACTCCTATTATTAAATTAAACAAGCGTATGTGGTTTTATCCACCCCAAACCACATATAATTATTGTTAATAATATCTTTAATTTTTTGTATGGTTTCATAGTACGCAA
The DNA here is from genome assembly GCA_963969525.1 of Ontholestes murinus. Lineage (NCBI taxonomy): Eukaryota > Metazoa > Arthropoda > Insecta > Coleoptera > Staphylinidae > Ontholestes > Ontholestes murinus. The sequence goes on along the minus strand of OZ018388.1, from coordinate 47,939,181 downwards.
GAGCTACATAATTTTTTCTCAGGAATGCGCATTTTACAATATTTTCCCAAGAAAGATTTAAATGCATTATTTTGTAATTTTCCTAAACGGATATTCGAATGTAAAAGTATTTTGCACAAATGTGAATTTAATTTAAATTGTCCATAGTTTGTTGAAGATGATGCTAAAAATTGTGAAATTGTGCTGTTTTTTAGTTCAGCTTTGAACTTTTTCAAACGTTCTTGATGTAGTGTTGTTATAACATGTTTTACATACATGTCTTGACTAGTTAGGATGCAGTTGGGAACTAAAATAAAACTTACTATTTTTAAACATGCATTACATGTTAATTCTTGTATTGTGGTTTTCACCTTTTGCATTATGGGTTAAATATACATGTGAATTATATAATATAAATTATCTGTGATTCCCCAGGTTAATACGATTCGCGCATATAGTAATTTTTGATAAATAAGCAAAGTTTTTGGAATGTCAATTCAATAGTACAGTTTATGAATGCGAGTTTGAATATATATATTGATGATGACATGACCAAGCAAGAACGAAAAATAAAAAATTACATACGCCAAATAGCCTAAAATTAAAGGGAACACGGAAACATCGAAAAAGTAGGCTACTACTAGGAGAGAAAATGAGCAAAAATAATACAGCAACAAATACGGCGAAGAAAAATAGGAAATGGCTTAAACAGCAGAATTAACAAGAAGCGGGACGGGGAGAATGGGGATTGTGGAGTCAGTGCATCTTTCTGAAATATTGCGGGTATTAAAAAGAAATTGATTGGATTGGTGGATTGGTGGAAACCTGGGTAGAAAAGACAAAATGGGAGCAAATTAAAGATAAAGTACCAAATGGATTCAGGCGGAGGTGTCAAGGGGCTACAAGTGCGAGCATGATGGGCAGAGCAAAAGGTGGGATAATAACGTGAATAAGGGAAAATCTTGAAGAAGTGGAAGAAGATATTACGAGGGGAGAAGTAGAAGGGGTTATGTGGAGAACATTCTGTAAAGGGAGACAACGGTGCAAATCTGTTACAATATACTCACAGAAAAGAGAGGCAGAAATCAAGGCAGCAATTAATAAAGAGTCGGCCGATATGCCAGGAGGAGATTGGAACGTGAGAACTGGGAAAATGGATACTAACGGCATAGGAGAAAATGGTGGGTATAGAAGGGCTAGATGTTCCAAGGGCGAAATTATAAAGAAACAGAGGATTATGGATTGGGCAAAAGAACAAGGGCTGGATTTGTTAAACGGTTGTGCGGATAGGGATTGGGACTGCGAGTTTACTTTTATGGGACCCAGGGGCAGCTCAGTATTCGATTACATACTAGTAAGTGACGAAATTAGAGATGAGGCTGTGAAGTTTGTAGTCGAAAACAGAATGGGTTCTGATCATATGCCGGTAACAGTAAAGGTGGGGGCGTACTACGACAGAGAGCAAAAGGGCAGATTAGGAGAGACAGAATTGTGCTGGTCAATAAGGGCATTAGAGTCTTACAAATGGAAGATAGCCACAGCAAATTTCAAGGGGGTGGAAACAATAGGCCAACTGTTAAAAGTAGTAGAAACGGCAAGGGACTAATAATGCGGCGGCCAATTGATTCAACGAAGAGTGTGGGAGGATAAAGAGTAACGTGAGGGGGGCAGCACGTGAATGGAAACCGAATACCAAAGGGTGTCCAAGGTTAAGAAGGAGTTGTCGACAAGAGAAGATATGAGTAAAGCGAAGAAACTACAAAGGGAAAAGAAGCCCTGGGAATATATAAAACATAGGTCTGCACATACGAAAAAAAAATAGGTGAGGGGGCCAAGTGGGAAGAGTAGTTGTTTGGGTTCCACAAGTAGTGAAGAGGCGGATATGAGCACAAGCTGCGAATAGGTAATGTTTTCCATGTTGGAGCTGGTGAGGGTATTACGGTGCATGAAGAAAGGTGAAGTAGCCGGTCCGAACGGGTTTAAGGTGGAGGCGTGGCAGTGTTGTGGCAATGAAGGGCAACAAAAAACACTGGAAATTATAAACAAAAAATGGAAGGGAGAAGAACTGTTTCCGGATGAATAGAGGGAGGGCAGTATAGTGCCTATGTACAAAGGAGGCGAAGCCAGCCAGCCTGATAGTTACAGGGGTATAACATGGATGGACTCGTTATACGAGGTAGTGATGTGCATGGTAAAGTAGAGGTTGGAAGAGGAAACGGAGGAAAATCATTGGCTTCTCGAAGTGCAAGCTGGTTTCAGAAAAGGGAGGTCGACTACAGAGCAAATAGCTACACTTAACTGGGTGATTGAAAGGGCACTGGGTAAGAAAGAGAGATTGTATGCTTTGTTTGTAGACCTTAAGGCGGAGTATGACTCAGTATATAGAAGAATGCTTGTAGAATGTTTAAGAAAAAAGGGTGTATCGGATTAAGACAAGGACTAAGGCAAGGCTGTCCCCTCAGTCCCTTATTATTGAATCTATATGTGGCAGATATGGAGAGAGTGTTAGAATTAGGACTGTCACGGGGAGTCGTAATAGGGACATCCAAAATTTGGAGCTTAGCCTACGCAGATGACGTATTAGTGTTGGCTAAATCGTTCATTGAACTGCAAGAGATGAGTAAAAAGGTACTTTAACAGGAGAAAACTAGTTATGAATGTGAAGAAAACGAAATGGATGATGTATCGGAATGCGGGAAGAAGAGGGAAAGTAGAAGAACTGTTATGAAAATAATGAAAGAGTTTAAATACCTACGCTTTATATTATCGGAATCTCGTAGTAAAGCTAGGCATATTGAAATTGTTTGTAAGAAAGCGAGAGTGGTAATGGAGGGTAATTTGAAGGAATTTATTATTTAGGCTAGTACTTCTGCTATTGGCTTTATGCTTAATTTTATTATGCTATTAGAAATGTTATCATCGCCACTACTATGTTTATTTTTCAATCTTTTTGAAAGATCTATTATTTCAATTTTCGTTACTGGAGGCAATAACATGGATTGGTTATAATTTAATATTTGGTCATAGGATATGTTACTTGAGGGCGTATTCTGAACTCTTAGTTGTGTAATACTATCAATTAAAAATTGATTATATTTCTCTGCGACGTTACATGCTTCCCCCGGTATTCTCTTAGTTACCGACCCAGCATTGCTTATTTTTTGAAATATTCCCCACATACATTTAATTTTATTATCGGATGATTTAATTCTGTTATCATATTTTTTATACCGCAATGTTCTTAGAAGCTTATCTATCATATTCTTTCTTTTGTAAGAATACAATTGTTTACAATTATCATTATATTGTGATAATACAAATAATATGTCTAGGTCTTGTTTAGATGCTTTTATTTGGGAATCTGTATATAATTTACTGTTTGTCTGAACAATGCAAATCATCGGAAAACATGGTTCAAATATTGCTTCATATTTATTACTAAAATATTCCATTGTTTGTTGATATCGGAAGGATCAATATCATATACACATTCCCAATTGCACTGGCTCAACATGTACAAAAATTTATTCATATTAGTATCACTAAATATTCTGTGATATTGGCGCTCATAAGTAGGATCATTCTTTTGTACCATAATGACAAATTTCTGACCTAGGTGATCAGAAATATGCATGTTAATTCATTCTACATGATGCTCACCTGTGTAATTGGTAATTATATCATCCAGAGCGCTTTTACAGTTCTGAACAATCCTCGTGTAATAATTTACTCTTGTTTTCGCAGACCGTAGTAGTATTTTAAAATTTAGGAAAATTTTATTTTTTCTTCATTGTCATCTGAATGCATTGGGTGCTTGTTTTGAATATAATTCTGTTTTAATTTCCCCTTGCATTTGCTTCAGGATCAGTTAATTGAACTTTTATTAAATAAAACTTAATATGTCTTGACATCTATTACTGAAATCAATCGCTCTTTCATTTTTTCTTACCTAGCGTTTCATAAATCTCCTAAACAATTTTCGTCTCTCTGCTCAGAAAAGTATTGTAATAGTAATCGTTTAATTTGCCTCTACTTCCTACTAAATTTAGAGCTGCTAATTTTCCTTCTACGGCTCTCAATAAAAATTGATTTTGAAGATTCGATTGATTGAATGAATATTGCAAGTGTTGCCGGATTTCCATAGAAATTCGGTATCGCGTCTAAACAAAACTTCTAAATTTGAGGTACTTTTGGTAACGTCATTATTTTTTAATGCAGTTTATTGGACCATAGAAATGTAATTATTGGAAAGTTCTTACGCTATCTTCATTAGAGATGTTATCAGTCCTGGATTTTCTTTCTTCATTAGCCTCGGGAGATAAAGCGATTATAGCAAGCAGATTCCTAGGTAGAATCTCCGTAATTAACTATTATTTCTCTTCCAACGAACTTGCGACACTTTGATTGCAATTGATTTTCGCGGTTTAATTTATTTCTATTTTCTGAGCTTCGGAGATGGTTATCCTCTGCTCGCTGGAGATGTGGGTCCACGGGGTTGTTATTCGTACCGACTGTGCTAGTTACGTTGTTGGTAAAGCCTTGCGACTTTTGAAAAACACCTTTTATTGATCTACAAAATTACAATATAGAAATGTAATGTTACTTGTCTGGAAATAAGCTAGATGTGACTCGCGGTCCGAGTCTCACATGATATATAATATGTCTTATCTGTAATAATGCTAAGTAGCGTCTAGCCATCTGGGATGACCATCTGTGGAGGGTAACGTAACATGCATTTCCAACACGTTGTACACACTATTTTTTCACGTGCTGTTTGTTATATATGTTACGGTAAATGTACACTCTTGGGAAATGTACACTTTTACCGTAAAATGTGTACATTTCCCAAAAAGTTAGGTAAATGTGAACTGAATATAATGTATATGTACATTTCCCGGCAAATGTGTACTCTTGCCTTCACGTTTTAGTAAATGTATACTCTTACCTTCATGTTTTAAGAAAAGTTGGAATACAAATAAATTAAAAATGTTGTTGCAGTAAAAAAATATTTATTTAAATAAACATAATACAAAAGGCTTTAATAACGAAAATTATTTTAATTAGAAACTGTAAATGACAAGCAAAACATACTTTTCTTTGCATATTATTACTTTCCCTATATAGTATATATAGGGGGAGTATTGTTTTCGTGATTTTTTTTTCAAATTTTTTTTTTTTTTCGGAAATATCCGTTTTGGGGGCCCCTAAACCCAAAACACTAATTTCTGGAAAAAAAAATTGTGTATGTGTGTGTGTGTGTGTGTGTGTGAGTCTGTCTGTCGGTGGGTGCTGTATCTCAAAAACAAATGATACGAATGGCATGAAACTTTAAACTTAAGGTTTTATTGTTAAAAACTCGATCTGAAAAGCTTTTGGTAAACATTCATAAACCGGAAGTGGTTGTTTACTGGAGGCGTTTTTTTGTTTTTTCGTGATATTTTTCTAAATATGAAAATTTTTAAAAACGGTTCAAACAAAAGTTAAAGGGAATGAAAAACTGAACAAGTTTTATTGGAACCTGTTTTTCATAAAATTTTAAACTTTCGAGAAAAAAAAATAAAAATTGAAAATTTTGACATTTTTTGCCAATTGCTAATAAACTATTGGAGATAGACAAAATTCATATAATAAATAATTGTAGCGAATTCAAAAGTGCACAAATTATTAAGAACAACATTTTTGCGTAAACCTCATAGTTTTCGAGAAAAATATATGGAAAGTACTATGATGGCCACATCACCATTTTATAATATGTCGTAGGTTAGGTTAGGTTAGGTAGGGTACATAATCCCGCAGGGGTGGTTGACGTGCACAGCCATTTGGGAGTAGCGACCACACACACACACACACACACGCACACGCACACGCACACGCACACGCATACGCACACGCACACGCACACCCACACGCACACGCACACGCACACGCACACGCACACGCACACGCACACGCACACGCACACGCACACGCACACGCACACGCACACGCACTCGCACACGCACACGCACACGCACACGCACACGCACACGCACACGCACACGCACACGCACACGCACACGCACACGCACACGCACACGCACCAGTGTGTAATGCCAGACGGCGGTTCCGCGTTCAAGGCGACTTGGGGGGTGGTTTTTAGTTGGTATACCAGTATAGTTCTGGGGACTCCCACACTCAGTCTTTAAAAGATTTTCCACCTCCCGGCCACAAAAAAAAAGTAGGGTACATAAACATAATAACATTAACATTATAGATAGAGCACTTGCACGAAATGTGTAACGTGAAACCACTACAAGTGCACATACTCACCACATTACTATCACTTGCGATTTTGTATTTTCTATGCTCACATTTACCAAAACGACATGGTCATTGTGAATTCAATGTACATTTCCCTTTTTTGAAATGGTAAATGTTAGTTGAATGCACATTACCCAAACGAGGAGGCAAATGTGCACATTTACCGGAAAATGTGTACATTTGCCGCAATGTCTACTTTTACCGTAACATATACATTACAAATGTAGAAATTATAATTACCGATAGTATGAATTTTTTATACAGGGTGAGTTATTTTTACATAGTTTGATTTTTGTGAGTTAAGTGAAGATAAACTTGATTGATTAATAAGCACTAAGAATCTTTCTTAAAAATTTTATTTAAATTCACAGATATGTATTTCGGACACAAAGTGACGAAGAAAGGTTTTTAGTGCTTATTAATTAATTATTTTTAGATGTTTTCTAGGGGGATGTCAGAAACTATATGAGATATAAAAACGGTTAAATGGGGAAAGAACTGTAGATTTACGGTATATTTTTAAGAAAAAATAAAGTGTCAATTTTTTAAAATCAATATATCTCGGTTATTATGACATACAGAAAAAAAACATTTCCTTTAAATGGAAACCATAGTTGGCTGTGGCCTCATCCTATAGAATATATTTTTCTCTTTAATCCAATATGTCATAGTTATTTCTAAAATTAAGTGAGTTATATTCATTCGAAGTTTTATTATAAATAAAAAAAATAGTTATCTATGAAAAAGATAAAAGTAGAACACTTGAAGTTGTTTATAATAATAGCAATATTGTAATTATTAGTTTTACAGAGATAGACAAAAATAAATAAACAACATAAATTATAATAATTCAGTAATTCAGTGTGTTATAAACACATTTGCCAAGAGATAATACGTTCCCTATAAAAATATTATGAACCGAAGAAACGCGATTCACTAATTGTGGCATTTTTAATAGCCACATTGAACATTTAGGAATATTGTTAATTTTTATCTCGTACAATGCGTTAATAATATCGGAATAAAGTTAAGAGTTATTATATCACTTAATACGGATTATTTAGATGCATATTTTCTTTGTTTTGTTGAGTTTTACTTAAAATATCAAGAAAAGACGGGCCCAAATAAATTCACACTGGAAAGGAAATATAATCAGCACAGAGACGTTCTAATATACACAAAAAAGGATTGAAATACCAAGTACTACACAATATAACTAGCATGAGCAAACAATATATAAATTATTTTTGAATGCACTGCTATTATTGCTGTAAATAATGTAAATAAGTATTATATAGGCTATTTAAATCTTGTATTGACGACTTCTCTACATTACTTGATCAGTTTTTAACATTAATAAGTAATGAAAAGAAGCTTACATTTATTGCCAGAAATGATTAATATTAATTTAATTAATTCATTAATATTTATTTTTTTGTCAGCACACCCCAAATACATAATATTCTTCAAGTACTTAGCAGTTATGGATTTTGTAATGTTTTTAATGAACCAACAAAACATGTTTCTTAAACATGCATTGATAACATTTTTGTTAATATATCATCTTGAAATCACTTCGAATACAAAAACTATACATAATAAAACTCGAAAAAGAGAATAAAGTGAAAACAATTTAGCAAAGCAAAGCATAGCAAAAAGCAAAGCAAAAGACAAAGCAAAAAGCAAAGTAAAAAGCAAAGCAAAAAACAAAGCAAAAATCAAAGCAAAAAGCAAAGCAAATAGCAAAGCAAAAAGCAAAACAAAAAGCAAAGCAAAGCAAAAATCAAATCAAAGATAATTTCCTTGAATAAACTAATATAAAAACGTCAACAAAACTAAATAATACACGGCAATATATAATACAAAAATTTACAGTAACATACATAAGTGATAGTATTCCTTCAATTTATTTTAAATTGTGGTAGTTTATTAAAATATATAATTGCACTTTGTATGGAATATTGTTCAATCAACATAAATATGTGTTCAGGAATATTATACTCACTTACATTCTTTGTTTTATATGAATGTTTTTAAACACACCCATGCACAATTCGTTATATTTTAAATTAAAAATGATTCTAATAATTATTTCTGAACTAAAAAAAACATTATTTGCTGCTGGACTGCCTCCGTAAAAAATGATCCCATTTCTCAAATGAGATTCGAAGTTGTTATGGTATATGAGTATAAATATTTTAATTTTAAGCAATCTTACTGAATATACTATAGAGTTTAGTTTTTTTTAATCAATTTCAGGCAATGTTCGCTCCAACGTCATTGGTAATCAAGTGTGATTGAAACGCTATTAAATTACCTTTTTCGCGGTTTAGTATAAGCTTGTTATAGTTTAATCAATTTTCAATTTTACTAATCATAACTTCGCTTTAAGTTTATAAGTATTTTTACCTATCGCTAATATACTTATATCATCAGCATATTTTACTAATATAGCTTCCTTTGGTGAGATAAATTTCGGTAAATCAATTACATGTATTATGAAGAGAATTAGTCCCAAAATGATCCCCTGAGGTATGACCCTATTTGACACTTGGATTTTTGATTCGATATGTATAGATAGTAAATAAGTAAGTAAGTAAGTAATTTATTAGTGATATTACAATGGAATTGTTTACACTCGTCAGATAATTAAGGAACAAAGTACAAAATATCCTAGGGGTAAATTATGCCGAACATATGAAAAAAGTTACAACAATAAACAATTACATATATGTGCACATTAAAACCAGCAAAAGTCGCTAAAATTATTCATGAACGAACTGACAAAATAAACAAAAATATATAGATAGTATACCATGCTTGTAGATAGTATACCATACGTGTAAAATTTACTTAGTAGAATTGCGTGATCCACAGTGTTGAATGCCTTGGAGAGATCAAAAGAAACTCCAATAGGTAATTCCCCTTTCCAGGGCATCAGTCACTGTAAACATTCAAACAGTGCCGTGGAAGTAGATTTTTTCTCCCGAAATACGTCCTGTATTTCGTTTAATAGATTGCACTTATTAAAAAATCCATTATTCGTAGTGCAATCATTTTTCTGCAATTTTTGAAAAAATAGTCAGAAGAGCAATATACAGGGTGTCCCGTTAATGCGGGGAAATGGCTGGACCCTAGATTCCTGTGGTCAAAATATGACGATTTAACGCAACTTATCTATATCCAAAAATTTACGGTTAAGCCAGAATTTGGCTTCAAAGTTTAAAATTTTTTTATTTCTTTTGGTTATAACAATTGAACGCTTTATTTGATTTGAATGAAATTTATTTTTTAATAACTACTATAATATAATACATCATTTCAGTTATTATAACTATTATTGGTTAACAAGAAGTATAAGAAACAGTAGTGCCACCACTTGAAAACTAAAATATTTTTTTATTGGTGGATCTAATAAAAACTAAAAAAATACTACTTGAAAGAACATTTAATTTAAAAACTTTTTTATTTCTTAATAATATCTGATATCTTTTACGGTTTTTCCACAAAAAAATAAAATATTAATTTTTTATCTAGTAAAAACAAAATCTAGTTTTTCATCGAATCGAAAATAAATGTTTTTCGTGGCCTTGTTTAAAAAATGTAAATTATGTATAATAATAATTATTTAGTGTCTTTTAACAATTAATTTTTAACTTTATTATAGTTCATAAACATTCATATTTGGAACAAACAGATATCTTGTTTGTATTAGGATTTTGCAAAGAAAATTGTTTGAAAAGTGTTAGATGTTGTTTTGATTTATTTTATTAATTGATATTATTTATTTTTTATTTAATTGAGAAAGTTTATTTACTTATTAATGAGTGCATAATGAGTATACTAACGGGTGTACAACAATTATTGCAGTCCCGGGTGGCGTTGGAATAAAAAACGTAGGTCGATTCTTACATGTTGCAAATAAATGAACTGACATTTTTAATGCACATTTAAGTTATGTTTGACAATTAAAATGTCAGTTCATTTATTTAGCACATGTAAGAATTTTTCATTCCAACGCCACCCGGGACTGCAATAATTGTTGGACACCCGTTATATTCATATTTTATTTTTTAGTGCAAAAACCGTACAAGATATCAAAAACTACTAAGAGTCAAAAAAGTTTTTAAATCTAATGCCCTTTCAAGTAAATTTTTTTGAATTTTATTGGATTATTATTATTAATATTTTAGTTTTTAAGTGGTGGTACTACTGTTTTTTATACTTCCTGTCAATCACTAATGGCCACAATAACTGAAATGATGTATGATATTATGGTACTTATTAATAATAAATTTCATTCAAATCAAAGAAAGCGTTCAATTGTTATAAACAAAAGAAATAAAAAAATTTAAAACTTTAAAGCCAAATTCCGGCTTAACCGTAAATTTTTGGATATAGATAAGTTGCGTTAAATCGTCATATTTTGACCCCAGGAATCTACGGTTTAGCCATTTACCCGCATTAACGGGACACCCTGTATATATGGTCTGTAATTTTGAAAATATTTTGGTAGCACCTTTTTTAAAGATTGGAGTTAGAGAGAGAACAATATCTTTATTCGAACTATTATACACAATTTATGGAAACATACAAGTAATTAACAATATGGTTAGTCTGCCCGTTGGGCTATCGACCATCGGTCTTTCTGCCCTGTCTTGACTCTAAGTTATGTCTAAAAAAATTAAATAGTCTTGCTAGCCAGCTTAACAGTCTGGATGATTCGAACGAATGAATTGATGAATGGTGATTGATGGGTGTTTATGTTTAGGGGGGATATTGGGGTTTCGAGGGGTGCAGAATTTATTAAGATGGGTTACATTAAAGGGATTTTTGGCAAATTTTATACTAAGGCTGAATATACGTTGGGATATTGGGGTGACTTGGGTGGTTTCGTAAAGGAGAGCGTTAGAAGGATTGTGTAGGGGGTTGATGGGATGTCTGAGTTTGGTAAGATTGGAGTTATTATACCCAATTTCAAAACTTCGGAAAATATTCCTATTACTCATTTTTTTGAGTTTGTTTTCGTGGTAAAATTGTGTATCGTCCCAGTAGCATTGAACGTACTAATTAAATTTAGAAATTAAATTCATTCTCGCGTATTTACACTCAGATCTATATAAATTACCAGTAATTATAAATGATTTATTCCTATGCATTAAAATTGTAAGTAGAGATTCGAACATCTTAAACAGCAATTCTCAATTTTTGGCGATTTATAAATTACCACAAGTATTAGTGTAGTATTTAAAATATATACTAGATACACCGTTCTGAAAGTGCTCTATCACGCTTGGTAGAAGTTGATTTAACATACGGAATAGCGACATGGGGAGGACTTTTTAGGACCCGGACATTCGTTCGAATTTATGCAAATTTATTTAATAGCCCGCCGCCATTAAATGCCTTTGTGCGGCATCGCCGCTAAGTCGTAAAACTGTCGGCGGGCGAAAGCCGGCACGCGCTGTGTGCACACTCGGCGGCATCGGGTAGTCGCTCTTTTTCTATATAATCGAAATTATATTTTCGTTTGTTAAATAATATAGTGCAAATAAATGAACTTTTAAATGTATGTGAATTTAATTAAAATATATAGTCTATTTACATTAATTTAATGTAGAATTTTAATTGCATATTTTATAGAATATATTAAATGTATATGTGATTAGTAATAATAACAATAATAATATCTTTATATTAAGGTTAGGTTAGGTCAGGTTAGGTTAGGTTAGGTTTAGGTTAAGTTAGGTTAGATTAGATTAGATAAGACTACACGGTTTTTCAAATAAATGAATTTTTCCAAAACATAATAAGTTTTATAAGTATCTTTTATAACATCCATGTTTAAACAACGAATATTAGAAAATAAGTGAAAAAGTTAATACAGTTAATTTATTTTCCACTAACAGATTGTTTCCCACGCACCGGATTCCCACGCGCCCCTGTACTACCGCTCTGTCGGCCTTTTAGGGACGGTCGTAAATCACGGTAATTTATGATAGCAAAAAAACATCGTTTTTATAACCGCCTCGGGCCATTTTTCGAAGAGATGTTTCAGTCGCCCATCAACAAACAAACACGAATTTCAATTGTACATTATCTGTAAAGTTTTTATTATTAATATACTTATTAATTTAAATGCGCGTTTTAACATAACGACGTCACATACAGAAATAAATACGTTCAAACTAGGATTGCTTTGATAGCCTTGCTATTTGTAACACACTAATTACTTTTGTATCATTAAATGTCTGTGGAGGTATTAGCCAGAGAAGTAGTTGTTTCAACAAGTGATTCGTTTTTTTGTAGTCTTAATAAGACTCATTTGTTGTAGATTTTACGAAATATTTTCGTGTTTTTTTCTAATCATTAAATTTAAAAATTGAAATATCTGCCATATTTGTGAAAATATAATTTCAGAATGTAATATAAAAGTTTGGCATCAATGTCATTTAACTGGTTACTACCGTGGATGTGCGCATCGAGTTTGTAATTTAAATTACAGTGTTACTAAAATTATACAAGCTGTTTTTCACAATTTAAGTGGATATGACGCTTATATTTTAATTAAATAATTAACTTTAGAGTTTGAGGGGTGCATTAATTAACTAAATATATTTCATTTACTAAAAAAGTTAAAGGAACAATGTTAGAATTCCGACTTTTTGATTCGTTTAGATTTATGACACATTGATAAATTATCAAGCCATTTGCCATTAGAAAATAGAACAAAGGTCAGAAATCATTTAGAAAAAGAAGATGAATTAAATTTAATATCAAGGAAAGTTAGTTATCCATATTATTATATTGGCTCATGCTAAGCTTGACGAGTTTAAATTGCAAGCAATAGAAGAATTTTAAAATCAATTAAATAATAAACATATTTGTCAAAAGGATTACGATCATGGACAGAACTTATAGAATACCTTTAATTGCAAAAAATAGCTGATTATTCAGACTTATACTTAAAATCTGATGAATTGCTTTGACTGATATATTATAAATTTTTGGATTAACTTGTTTAAATATATTTCAATTCGACATTCTACATTATTTCACATTTCACTTAGCTTTGATTCAATGTTAAAATTCACCAAAATCGAACTTGAGTTGATACATATCAATAACTGTAATATGTATATGTTTAGTTCAATGTTGTAATTTGCTAAAGCAAAATAAATATATGATATCATAGTACGATAAAATGAACCAGATAATTATTTAGTAGTTGAAGTAGTAGTAGTGTTTGGCAGTGGTCCTTCCGCCGTGTTATTTGTGTATTTGTGTAAATGAGCTTGTTACTCTAAAGGATCACCCCCGTCACTCTAAAGCACCATTAATTGTATTCCAATGGTGAAAGGTACCGGTCACCCATCCAACTACTGACCCCAACCAACGTTGCTGTACGTCAGTTCGGGGCCGTAACCGAATGCACCACCACCGGCGTGTTTATTTATTGTATTATTATGTAAATAATCAATATGGTTGGGCAATGATAAAATGTCTTACATATGGTGGTTTTGAATTGATAATATAGACATATATAAAATTGATTTATTAATACACTTGAGGATTAATCTATTGGATTTATATTGGAAGTTGATCTATAATATCCAAAAGAATTATTTGAGACTCAAACATTTATTCATTATTTGCCTCGTACATTTTGAATTCCCACTACCAGCATCTAAATCAGAAAAAAAAATAATGACTACCTTACATAATAAATTTAATTATTATCGCAATTTACAACAATGTTCAAAATATGGTCTAAATTAAAAAAAAATTAAAATTCAACTAAAGTGACTAGTTAAAATCATATATTGAATTTAACAATAATTTGGCAAAACTATGGAGAATGTAAGATGTAAGTTAATGTAACTAAGTAGTTATAATAGAAATGAATAAAATTAAAATAAAGTAGGTGTGTTTTGGACATTTTTAAATTAAGTATTTATGAATTTCATTATAATTTTATGAAAAAAAAAATTAATGATGCTGTAATAATTATTATTATAATTGTTTGTTTAACATAATATTGAATTATCTGACGCTCAAAACTTAATACGCTCAAGAAAACATAATATATCATCAATTACAGAAAACAAAATATTTTTAGGTCCTCACGACGATAAAAGGCTTATTAATTATATTTATACTGACTCCATCCTGAGGATATCATAAGTAGCTTTCAAGATGTTAGATCTACGCGCCTCTCAAGCAACTGAAGCAGTTATTTATCGTATTTAAAAAAATATGTGTTAAACAATGACATAAATATGATTAAGTTTATAAACAAAATAGCTGTTTCCAACAATATCCTACGTTATGAAATATTGCGCAAAGCTACAATTGAAGTAATTGATTTACTTTTTAGTATAAAAATAAAAAATGATAATTATGTTTAAAATATAATAAGTTATTATAGTGATTCAAAATATAAATAAATAATGACCACATTGTAGATATCCTTAATAATAACGAATTTTTATTTCAAGGTAGTGAATGTAGAAGTGATACCATCAACATTACCATTTACCTACGACATATAACCCATTTTGAGTAGAGAAGCTTACCGCTAACACCTCCTTTTCAAGCATTAACATCTAAGTTTACACAGTTCACATATATAGTAATTTTTGTATTGTTTAAAATGTTTCTATTGTTATTAGCTTTAGGAATTTTAATTATATATATATATATATATATATATATATATATATATATATATATTGAATTGATAATATAGACATATATAAAATTGATTTATTAATACACTTGAGGATTCATCTATTGGATTTATATTGGAAGTTGATCTATAATATCCAAAAGAATTATTTGAGACTCATACATTTATTCATTATTTGCCTCGTACATTTTGAATTCCCACTAGGAGCATCCAAATCAGAAAAAAAAATAATGACTACCTTACATAATAAATTTAATTATTATCGCAATTTACAACAATGTTCAAAATATGGTCTAAATTAAAAAAAAAATTAAAATTCAACTAAAGTGACTGGTTAAAATCATATATTGAATTTAACAATAATTTGGCAAAACTATGGAGAATGTAAGATGTAAGTTAATGTAACTAAGTAGTTATAATAGAAATGAATAAAATTAAAATAAAGTAGGTGTGTTTTGGACATTTTTAAATTAAGTATTTATGAATTTCATTATAATTTTATGAAAAAAAAAATTAATGATGCTGTAATAATTATTATTATAATTGTTTGTTTAACATAATATTGAATTATCTGACACTCAAAACTTAATACGCTCAAGAAAACATAATATATCATCAATTACAGAAAACAAAATATTTTTAAGTCCTCACGACGATAAAAGGCTTATTAATTATATTTATACTGACTCCATCCTGAGGATATCATTAGTAGCTTTCAAGATGTTAGATCTACGCGCCTCTCAAGCAACTGAAGCAGTTATTTATCGTATTTAAAAAAATATGTGTTAAACAATGACATAAATATGATTAAGTTTATAAACAAAATAGCTGTTCCCAACAATATCCTACGTTATGAAATATTGCGCAAAGCTACAATTGAAGTAATTGATTTACTTTTTAGTATAAAAATAAAAAAATGATAATTATGTTTAAAATATAATAAGTTATTAGAGTGATTCAAAATATAAATAAATAATGACCACATTGTAGATATCCTTAATAATAACGAATTTTTATTTCAAGGTAGTGAATGTAGAAGTGATACCATCAACATTACCATTTACCTACGACATATAACCCATTTTGAGTGGAGAAGCTTACCGCTAACACCTCCTTTTCAAGCATTAACATCTAAGTTTACACAGTTCACATATATAGCAATTTTTGTATTGTTTAAAATGTTTCTATTGTTATTAGCTTTAGGAATTTTAATTATATATATATATATATATATATATATATATATATAAAAGAGAAACAAGATATACAGTAGCTAATAACAATAGATTTAGGACATATTTTCTTATGTCTAGGTGACATTTTTATTAATTTGTATGTTTGTTTTCTTATTATTATTTAATTTAAAAATATAATTATGAAACCATTGTTTTCTTTTATAATACACATTAGTTAATATATTGCACTTGGTTTGTTATTACGTAAGTAACGTAATAAAAATATGTTCGTTTACCATTCAATCAATTAGTCGCAAATAAGCAATCAAACATGAATTACTTTTTTTCTGTCTATTGTGATGGTAGTGGACGACTTTTATTAATTGAACCAGAAGAAATACTTACAATATCTGTACGATGTTGTGCGTATTTCTAAAAATTAAACACTAATTGTTAATTAAGAATTATATGGACTTTTAACTAAGAGTCTCGTCAATCAGTTCAAGTTAATTATTTACAAATATGCAAATGTGCTGTAAACATACCGCAAGAAGTAATATTAATAATAGATTTGACAACATTTTGAATTTTCCACTATGTAAAGTAAGAACTATAGGAGCCGCTAAAATCGTTTATAATATGTTGAATGTTGAAAGAGAAATTACTACAAACACTATATTAATTTGGCTATATGCTTAAAAATATTCTTAATAATTTGAATTAATTATTTACAAATATGCAAATGTGCTGTAAACATACCGCAAGAAGTAATATTAATAATGGATTTGACAACATTTTGAATTTTCCACTATGTAAAGTAAGAACTATAGGAGCCGCTAAAATCGTTTATAATATGTTGAATGTTGAAAGAGAAATTACTACAAACACTATATTAATTTGGCTATATGCTTAAAAATATTCTTAATAATTTGAATTCTTTACAATTACTTGTTATATAAATTTCATGAAACTCCTATAATTTATAAGTAATAGGCTGAAAGGGTTAAAATTATTATTTTTTTATATTTTCTCCCATGACAAGTACTTTATGAAAAATATGTTTAAAACATTTTGAAATATTTTTTTTTATATTTAAAAAAATGCCTACAACGATGGGTAAATGACATTTTTGATAATATATATTTATATATATTTATAAGAATAACGAAAAACGCCTTGAGTAAACTTCCGGTGTATTCGCATTTACTAAAAGTTTTTCAGTTCCAGTGATTAAAAAAAAAACTAATTTAAAGTTTTACTTTAAAAGGATGATTCTTTAAAATTCCTTGTTATATAAATTTCCTCTAACTCCTATAGTTTATTAGCAATAGGCAAAACATTTTAGTTTTTAATTTTTGTCTCTCAAGTCAAGAACTGTACGAAAAACATGTTTTAATAAAACTGGTTCAGTTTTTCATTCCCTTTAACTTTTGCTTAAAATGATATATAAAATTTTTCATATTTAGAAAATAAACATCCACTTCCGGTGCATGAATATTCACCAAAAGTCTTTCAGATCCAGTTTTTAACGATAGAACATTAAGTTTGAATATTCATTTTAAAAGGGTAATTCAGTTTTGAAATTCAGCGCCCACCGAGAGACAGCCACACACACACACAAATTAGATATTTCCGTTAAAAACATTCAGAGAATGTTCACTAAAACATTAATATCTTTATGTACTATATGGAATATATTTATCTATTTATTTTTAACTGTAATACTTTTATATATTTGCTTACTTTCTAAAAGTCAATTATCACAAAAAAAACTTCAGTATCGAGTGTATGCATTTTTGTCTTCGTTATGTTTCTAAAACTAAAATTATTTTCTCTTTATAATTAATTTTAAAATTAACATTTTTAATTATTATTTTAGATATTTGATGCACTTCAAATTAATCGTAGAAACATAAGTTTATTAATGCACTGAATGCTTTTAAATATATGTACTGAATGGAACTGGTTAGTCATATACAGGGTGTTTTTGTATCTCGAGGAATAAAATTAACCACATATTATAGAGTGAAAATGATGATTCGTAAAAAATATAAAAATCCTCCAATGACCAAGATACAGGCTACAAAATTTTAACACATTTTTCTAAACATTTTCAATACCGATCGTGGTAGAGTGCTGCAATTTAGTACAGCCTAAACTAACGTCAAGTAAATTCCTTAGGATATTTGTCACTTCGATCGGACCGCGGGAACCATGCTATGGAGCGTTAAAATAAATTAAATTATACACTAATAGTGAATATAAAATATTAATAACTGAAAATAGAGCCGGTTAGGGCTATTTCGTGAAATAAATAGTAAGTTAACATATTTACTATGATTTATCTATTAAAATTTATTAATTTGTACAGAGTATCCTGTTAATGTAGGCAATATATATATGTTATATTATATCTAATATTGTATGGTTAATTCGGAATTACCCTTTATTAGATCAGGCTGAAATTTATTTATATAAATATTATTTTTCTTATTAGCGCATCTTACAAGAATTTGAAAAATACTTCTGTAAATATTAGATCATTACATAGTTTTTTGTCTTTAAATAATTTTTTATATCTTGTACGGTTTTCCTACAAAAAAGAATAAAATAAAATTTTGAAAATTACCCTTAATACATGCATAGGAATATCTGTCAATTGAAGGTCGATTACGTTGACAAACTTATTTATAATATGTTTTTTTCCCATTAATTGCCAAGAATTGGTAGAAAAGATTTACTAATTTGCTAGATACAGGACAAAAACATAGAGAAACGTTTTCGTTTATAAAAAATATGAAATATTGATCTACTTTTACTGAAGAACTAAAATATCGATAGAAATTGTCCAATATTTATCTAAAATATTTTACATTTTAAAAATGTACGTATATTTTAGGCGATGCTACTCAAACAAAACAACGTTTTTGTCTTGCCAAAATCGTCCACTTTGGGTGTAGTTGTACCAATTAAATTTAGAAAATATATTTAATAAAATTCTTTTTGAAGAGAAAATAGTTTATCCTATTATCTTTATGTTACATTTGATAATACGATAAGAATTAATATGCTACTTCTCTTCTTTTTTTCAAGAAATGACGAAATTAATTTATAAATAATGCTGCTGGTGTGTTTATTTTTGAGTGGTATATGAAGATTACGAGAAATATAGAGATGTTTTAGTGGCAAATTTGATTGGTAGGTATATAAGTCATTGTTCTATTATCTGTGTTTTTTCGTATAGTACGATGTTAGAAGGGATTGTTAGGATGTCTAGTTTTTGTTAATAGGTCTGATCGTTTACCCACATAAAGATTATTTAAAATAGTTAGCGGGTATTAAGAAATATGATCATTTTGTATATGCGTATCGCTGTTTTAATAGAAAATACTCTATTATCATATGTAAGTATTCTAAAGTGTCGAGCCTTATTCTTGATTTTGAAATATAGCCTTGAAAGTAAAGTAATTAATTATATATTAGTATATTGGTGTTATTTAAGAATATAGAAGAGAGTTTTAAGCACGATGGAAAGAAATGAGCAAATGGGATTGGTTAGGGTCTATTGATATTCTCCATTTGGCGAACCAATGTGCAATGTGCATGTGCAATTAAGGCGATGTTGCCTGCAAAAGGAGACAGTAGGCTAAAGGATTTAGATATTGTATATTGGGATTTTATATGTCATTGACAAATATATTATACATGAGTGGCAATAAAGGACAGCCTTGGGGTACGACTTGATGTGGAATAAATGAGCGGGGAAGGATATTTCCGACTTGTACATTAAGAAACCTGTTAATTAAAAAGCTTTCGATTAGATGAAGATGATGTGGTGGTATTTTGAGGGAACAGCAAACCTCGATTCCAGACAGTGTCAAACGCTTTTTGTATATACAAGAATACAATAGCGGACTTCTGGCCTTCGCGGTTTGTTGTTTGGCAATTGGAAGTAAGTATAAAAAAGGGAAAGGTTGTAGATCTATTGTTAGTGTATAAGAAATCTATGCTAGCCATTTTTGGTAACTTGGACGTAACTTATTCACTCATCACACCTGCCTATGGTGCGACAGGGGAGATGGCGTTTGGTGTTTTGAGATCAAATATAACTATAAACATTATGTTACCAGGAAAGTTAACGTGAGTGTATTTTATATGTATCTATGGATCTGGGTCAATATAGCCTGCCTGTCGAAATTATTTGGTGAATTGATTTCTGTAGTATATATGTCAATTAAAGAGTCGTTATGCGTGATGGGTGAATGAATGCGTGATTTTTTTGTCAAGCTGATATCTATGTCGAATGATTTTTTATTGACAGTTTGAATTTTTATATTTGGAATGCCTTGAAATGGATACATATTGCGTCTAGGGCAGGGATGGCGAACCAATGGCACGCGTGCCACAAGTGGCACGTTTGAAAATTTTGATGGCACGCACAAAAACAAAATTATTTTCAGTTATCTTTTTTGATAGAAAAATTATTAATCTACACTTCATTTATAATTTATGACATAAATTTGTAGTACTGAATACCTATCTTAGTATGTTAACTAGAATCGCATGAATTCTCTCGAAGTATATAAAGATGCGCATTAAATAAAAAAATTGCGTATCCAGTTTCGCTTTCTAATGTTATTGCATGTTATTGCCTTCGTAGCGCTCGAATCAGACGACAGGCTGCATTAGTCATTTTTAGTAAACCGTCGTCTTTGAAACTTCAGTGACTTGTTAAAAAATATAACCGTTTATTGTAAAGAGATGTAGTGTTATTTTTAGGTAAATATTTTTATATATAATTTAATATTTTATATTCTGCATTCGTTTGCAAGAACATATTGCGTCGCGACTGAAGTTAAAATAATTTATTTTGCTTATTTTTGAACAATAAAATATTTTAATATTATGAGAAATTATTTTACCATTAAATCAGGGTAAAATATAGAAATAATTATTAAAATTACCTTGAATTGATATATTATTTATTATTTTCTTGTGTTAGTAATATTCTTAGTACTTTAATATGTGACGAAAAATGTTCTTGCAAATGAATGCAGAATAAATTATTTATTTTATAACAATATTATTAAAATATATATTTTTTAGAATTTCTTATTATGGCTAGTTTAATGAAAAAATCGAAATTATCCGAAACATGTAGTAGTAGAGAATTTAAAGCTTGGTGGACCGATGGATACGGTATGATTGAAAAGGACAGAAAAGCAATTTGCATTTTATGTTCTAAAACTGTAGTCAATAGAACATCTTCAGTAAAGCGACATTATGAAACCAACCATAAATTTCTTCTCGATCGAAGTGTAGAAGAGCGAAAGGAGTATATATCACGTGCCTTAAAGAATATAAATGCTCAAACTACTACTTTAATGAAATATATTGGAACTCAATCAAACTGCAGCTAGTTATCAAGTTTCAAAAAATATTGCTCAATATGCAAAACTTTTTAATGAAGGCGAATTTTTAAAGGATGCTTGGCTACAATGTGCACCATAATAATAATAATAAGCAATCTTTATTCTTATATAAATATAAACATACAAACATATACAATAATACTTAATAAAAGAACAGGCGTCACATAGAAATGGAAATGAAAATATTTCAAATAGTAACCTTATTTATATCATTTAATTGATTGATTGATGAGGCACTTAGGTGTTGAAAATCCATACTTAATATTGAGATAACGCAATTGTTTGATTTTCAAATATTGTTTTATTAAACACTACATATGTTTCGCCACACTGTGGCTTCTTCAGGTGAAGTAAATATTTACTTGACCCGAAGAAGCGTTATCTCAATATTATATCATTTAAATTACATTCTAGAAACTCATTTAAGTTATATGGTTCAATATCTCTCACTAATGTACGTACTTTTGATTTATATGTCTTCACTCAACGTTCGGTTTTTATGTTTGTTGGTAATTTATTAAATAATTTAATGCAAATATAATTTACACCTTTTTTGGTAAGTATATATCGGTGTATTGGCCCAACATGGTCCGAATGACTCGTTTTGGGTAATAAAAATTTTATTCATTTGAGGTGAACTAGTAGCACAGTTTCAATATGTCCAATGAAATATAAGGTTTTAAGGTACGCAACATAAAACTTACTTTAGCATTTTTTTTGTAAATACTCGATATGAAAGTTCCATTTTAGCCTTTCATCGATATTAATTCCCAAAAACATGGACGATTGGGAAATGTTAATATTTAGATTACCGATGGTAACATTATTAGGAGTTGTAATGTTTTCATTATTTCTAAATAAAAGACATTTAGTTTTATTTTCATTTAGTAATAAGTTATTATTTTTGAACCAGTGAATGACTGCATTTATTGCGTGTTCTCCATTTAGAATCATATCATCAAATGAATTTCCTACGACACAAAGACTGGTGTCGTCAGCATAACCTACAATTTTTAACCTCGGAGATGATAGCTTATAGAGATCATTTATAAAAACATTAAAAAGAAAAGGACCCAGTATACTTCCCTGCGGAATGCCCTTGACTATATCTAAGGTACCATAGTTGTAACTTTTCACCTTTCGTTATTAATTCTACCTTTTGGCTTCTGTTGGAGATATAAGATTTAAACCAATTAAATACAGTACCACGAAAACCGTAATTATTTAACTTTGATAGAAGTAAATTATGATTAATACAGTCAAATGCCTTGGATAAATCTAGCAGCATTCCACAAGGAACCTGGCCCCTTTCTAAGGCACAATGAATAAAATAGGTAAAATCATATAATGCTGTGTTTCTATTTTTATGTTTGGTAAAGTCATGCTGATTATCGGACATAATATTAAATTTCTGTAAAAATAGTTTACTTTGTTTTGCAACAACATATTCCAAAAGTTTCGAAAATGTTGATAAAAGACTTATGGGCCTATAATTTTCCATATTATCAAAGTCACCTTTCATATACACTGGCTTAACTATCACTAGTTTTAATGCTTGTGTAAAAACACCATTAGCTAAAGATTCATTTATAAGGTAACACAAAGCTTTTTAAGTGAATGACTTTTTTCAATAGTGACATTGAAAATTCATCATCACCTGAACTTTTTTTATTCAGCATTTCAGACACTAAACCCTCGACATCACTTACCGTTATGGAGTGAAAAAACATGAAATATTCATTATGAAATTCAAATATATTATTTTGATTGTTATCAGAATTTTTATCCAACATATCTTTTACTGAATTTATAAAATAATAATTTAAATCGTCTACATTTAATTCGTAGTCATAAGGTATTCTATTTTTAACACCACTCAGTTCATTTATAATTGACCAAGAAGTTTTACATTTATTTATAGCTTTCCGATCGTCTGTTAGAAGTTTATTATACTCTTGTTTGTAGTACTTATAAGTCAAGTTGCTGTTCACATAGTTTTGTTTCATTGCATGTTTCAATTCTGATTTTTTTGTTAACTTTGTTGTGAGCCTTTAATGGAAAGCATGTATCAAAATGTTGAGAAATAAATAAATAAATTTCATTTTGTATTAACGTCTGACATATGGTATAGATCCGTCCAGGTTTCGCCATCCAGACATATTTAAAATAAAAGTATATTTTTTTGGGTGAATTGCCTATATTTTGTATGATGTGAAACAATAATATGAGTTAAATTAAGGTCTACTATCTGAACCATGTGGTCGGAAAACCCAGTCGGCATTATATCACAATGTCTTACATATTGTTTATAATTAGTAATTACATTTTCAATGTATGTTTTGGAACTAGGTGTTATCCTCGTATAATTCTTAATGAGTAATTCCAGGTTGAAATATTTGATAATCATTTTAAAATAACTGGAAACATGAAAAAAAAAATGAATTTGAAAAAGCAATTCAATTTTATTGAAAAATATATCAATATTAGAATTCGGTGTCCTATATATGAAAACAAATGTAATTTTTTGTGTTTCGTTAAATTTAATATCCACGCCTGTACACTCGAAACAATATATTTGGGATAAATTATTTATATCATCACGGCAGTATGATCTGTAATTTTTGTTACAATATATGGCAACCCCGCTATGACAATTAATAGGACGGCATAAACTTGAGATAAGTTTATGATTTAAAAAAATTATCGTATCAGTTTGATCAGCAGATTGCCAGTGTTCCCCGTCAAACAAAATACATCAATATTATAATTTTGTAAGAAAAGTTGAAACGCATTCAAATACTAATAATTAGAAAAACACGAAAATATTTCATAAAATCATTTTTAGTTCATTTTACAGAAAGAAATACGTTCAAACTAGTGTTGCTTTGATAGCCTTGCTATTTTGTAACACGCAAATTACTTTTGTATCATTCAATGTCTGTCGAAGTACTAGCTAGAGAAGTAGTTTCAAAAGTAAATCACTTTTGTAGTCTTAATAAGACTCATTTGTTGTATGTATGTGTTCTTGAGTGTTGTGAAGATTATATTAATAATAAAACGAGGTTAAATTCCTTTCTTCACTGTTTTTATTTAAGCACTAAATGTACATTTCGGACACTATGTGTCCATTATCAATAGTTGATTAACAAATTTTACAAAGGTGTCGTTACATTTATAGGGTAGACGGATTAATGGAAAAACCTAAAAGTAATTATCTAAGTACAGGCTGATTATGTTTCTTAAAACTAGCCGCTTGTTGGTAATGCCACAGTTTCATTAGCGCTAATTCTGTGAGGGATTAAGTCTAGTAGGGGGTTCTTTAATGCACTCAGATCGAAATTCAGCAGATTATAAAAGTTCTTTTTCATTTCGATCGCTTCTATCATATTTAAATTGTAAGATGTAGATTGTTTTAATAAATCTACATTATTTTTATTAAACTTATGTCCTGTATCTAAAATATGGTGAGCAAAGGCAGATTTATATGGATTAAGATTTCTAATGTGGTATGAATGTTCTTTAAATCTAGTGATAACGTTTCTTCTCGTTTGGCCTATATATATTTTATTACAATTATTACAACTAATAGAATAAATTCCCGATAATGATAGTTTGTCTTGCTTATCAAATGTGTTGCCTAATAATCTGCTGAGTTTCGTATTTGAGTAATAAGCCGGGGTAAGGTCGAATTTTTTGAAGATTTTGTTTAGTTTCTGATTAATTTGTGGGACGTGGATTATTTTAATGAATGATTTATTTCTATGTGTGTTGTTCTGTTCTAATGTAGTTATTGATTGAATTAAGCGTTTTCTATTATGTTTGTTAATGATTTTATTAATAGTGTGAATGTTGTAACCAAGGGATGTAGCAATTTTACGTATGAGGTTGAATTCGGTCTGTCTGTTTTGTTCTGAGATGGGCAAATGAGTTGCTCTATATATCATACTATAAAAAACTATCATTATCGGGAATTTATTCTATTAGTTGTAATAATTGTAATAAAATATATATAGGCCAAACGAGAAGAAACGTTATCACTAGATTTAAAGAACATTCATACCACATTAGAAATCTTAATCCATATAAATCTGCCTTTGCTCACCATATTTTAGATACAGGACATAAGTTTAATAAAAATAATGTAGATTTATTAAAACAATCTACATCTTACAATTTAAATATGATAGAAGCGATCGAAATGAAAAAGAACTTTTATAATCTGCTGAATTTCGATCTGAGTGCATTAAAGAACCCCCTACTAGACTTAATCCCTCACAGAATTAGCGCTAATGAAACTGTGGCATTACCAACAAGCGGCTAGTTTTAAGAAACATAATCAGCCTGTACTTAGATAATTACTTTTAGGTTTTTCCATTAATCCGTCTACCCTATAAATGTAACGACACCTTTGTAAAATTTGTTAATGGACACATAGTGTCCGAAATGTACATTTAGTGCTTAAATAAAAACAGTGAAGAAAGGAATTTAACCTCGTTTTATTATCATTTGTTGTAGATTTTACGAAATATTTCGTATTTTTCTAATTATTAGAAGATTTAATAACTTTAGGCCTTCATTCGATGTTTCACTTCTTATGGAACTATTTTTTTCTTGATCCAGTGAAAGAATTCCCCTGGGCCATGTCCAACTTTAAATGAAGAATTCTCATTCGGGTGTTTTGACAAAATTTTTTCACACACCACATTGGAAAATTGTTTATCCATAAGATATGATTTAATATTTTCCGAATTGGTTTCTGTGTGAAAGCGACTAACGTGTAAGAAACTAATTTTTTCGACAGACTTTAATATCGAAGTTGTTGATGTTCCATATAATGAGTGGCGAGGTTTCCTTTTTTTCCTGTATGACACTGTTTTAAAATTTTCCTCGTCTTTATTGTTTTCGCTGAGATCCTCGTCATTGAAATTGATTGGAGCGTTTCTTTGGGTGACTGGTTTATAGTTGGTGTTTATATTTGTCCGAAATGGGTTTGTTTACATTTTTTTGTATGTTGTATGTGAATATTTCCCTTATTTGGTTATTTGTTTCACCAATAGCTGCTAATACGCTATTGCTGTTGGCATCCACCAGCTGTTTTTGATCAGACTTACGTTTGGGAAATTCAACAATACATTCGCATATCCATTTGAAATTTTTGCTTTCAGGTACTGAAGAGGCAGATCTTTTTAACACACACGATACAAAAAACTTGCAATCGCAAATGAAGCACAATATACACATTTCACTTTCACTAATATCGATATTACAGCTATTACACTGAGACACGTACTTCGACGGCGCCATGATAATTTAATAATACTTATTCGATGATTTCGAAAACAAAGAAAAAATTATCCAAAGAATTACAGACATGCCGATAGCTAGGAAAACAGTGAAAGATAGAATTTTGGGTATGGCGGAAAATTTTTAACAAAAAATTCATATAAAGTCTTGGGATTTTATATACATTTGCCTCGACGAGTCTACAGACGTAACAGGTTCTGCTCGCAATTTTTGTACGTTACTTTGTTCAAAACAATATTAAAGAAGAGTTAAAACGTTTATCAACATTAAAAACAACAACAGGATGAGACATTTGTAATGAAGTTATAGATGCATTGGAAAATAGAGAAATATGTATCTAAAATTGTGTCAGTTACAACTGACAGTGCCCGCAGCTTAACTGGATGGGAAAATGGATTTATAAATTTATTTACAAATTGAACACAAATTTTTGATTTTCATTGCTTTATTCACCAACATGCGTTATGTGCCAAAACAGGTTTAAAAATGTTTGATGATACTTTGAGTTTTATAACAAAATTAGTCAATTCTGTATCAGCACGAGCACTAAATAAAAAAAAATTCAAGAATTGTTAAACGAAGTAGACTCGTCGTACAATATTTTACTCTTATACAATAATGTACGCTGGTTAAACCACGAAAATGTTTTGCAAAGATTTGTAGATTTTTTTGGAGGAAATAAGATTATTTCTAAATATTGAAAACATTATTGGTCAATACAATCAATTATTGGATGTAGAATGGCTAGCAAAGTTATATTTTTTTAATAATTTATGCTCTCACTTAAATTAATAAAATATGTATAAAACTACAAGGTGTTAATAAAACAGTCATTATAATGTTTGATTTAATCAAAGCGTTCCGAGTCAAATTACAGATTTGTAATCGTGATATTCTTTCAAATTCTTATACTTTCCGAATACAATTTTTTTTCTGAAAGTGAATATCATGAAAAGCTAAATAAAAAGTCATCAACGAAATAGTTTTCAATGCTAATTCAATCCCTGATTCAAGAATTTTCTGCAAGATTTACGCAATTTAAAGAATTTGAAGAAACTTTAAAATTTATTTAAATCCTGATACAATACCATTTGAAAAATTGAATTTATAAGTCCTTGAGTGGTTAAATTTTAATGAATTAGAAATGGAATTAGTTAAATTTCAGTCAAGTACCATATGGAACCAAAAATTTGTTGATTTAAGAAATGATTTAGAAATTATTAAAAGTAATCGATTATTGGGATAAATAAATAAAATTGATTATGAAATTCTAACTATATGGAATTCAATTCCTGACACGTTTAATTGTTTAAAAATATTAGCAAAGGTAATTTTATCAATATTTTCATCAACGTGGGCATGTAAATCATTATTTTCAGAATTAAATTTGATAAGAAATAAATTTAGGAGTAGAATAACGGTTGAGTCGAGCTCTGCATGCGTACTGTTGAAATTAACTAAATATGAACCAGATATTAAATCTTTATCATCCTGTCTACAGCAACAAAAATCACATTAAAACAATTGTTTTTAACGTGAATTTTGTTTCTAGCATATTGCTTTTTGTAAAATATTGATTAATAAAAATGGTTTAAAGAAGAATTGCTTAATTTGTTTATTTAATTATTCTTACGTATAGTTTCACCACGCTAACATTTCGAATGAAATGTTATTGTGGCACGTTACCTATTTAAAAAAGAATTTTTATGACTTTGTGGCACGGACATCAAAAAAGGTTCGCCATCCCTGGTCTAGGGTATTTGGTGGACCATGCCCCTTATTTAAATATTTTGCTAATACGAGATACAATGTAAAATTAATTATTACATCTTTATTTGTGGATGAGTATAGTAACCAAAATTTCATTAATATTAATGAAAAATAGTAATTAATAAAGCAAAGAACAAGTAATAATTAGTTATTCAATATTAAGTGATTTAGGTATAAACTAAAATATTTCTCTATTTTATCTTATAGAAAATTCCCCTACAGAAATGCTGCTCAGATAATATATCGAAGAAGAAGGACGGAATGACCTCCAAATCCTACTTCATTAAATCATACGTATAATTCAATACAGCAGCCAGATTGAGTCTTTTATATTATTATATGTCACTTTACGATATTTTTATATTGGAAGGGATATCCAAGGGAATAACTTTTTAAGAACAAGTATTTTAGTAAAAACATAAAGGATAAGTATATTCTTTAAAGCATTTCGCATTTAAGTAATTTCAGTTCCTATATTTGTATTGTTTTTAGTTTGTTTTATATTATAGATATATTAACTTATTCCAAAATTTTAGGTCAAGAGCTTGTCAAATTCCAACAAGAATTATTGCGGATTATTAAGCTATACATCGTAATGCCGTTATTGCCCTAAGATGTACTGGTAGAAACCGCTTGGTTATTACAAGGTTTGGTACTGTCTCCAGAAATCACAGTTCAATTTTACAATTTTAGGGTCGCTAATCGAATAATGATAATATCTCTCTTGTAGATGTTCCTTATCGCAATAAAGGGGTAGAGTGTTTTTACTAGAGAATTAATGCTGCTTTGTCATTTGAGGCATCATTTTTTCGATTTTTCCCAATATTTCAAAATTAATTATAACTCTACCAAAACGGAACTTTTAAATTAGTAATAAATGTACAAAAAAAATAGAACAAAAGACAAAATATGAATATTTTACAATTACTAAAATAGATCACGAACCGATTAATAAAGACATAGAAAATATAGATAACAAACCGATAGACAGCTTAGAAGCACTTTCAACAATACTACCAAATATTAAAAACAACAACACCACAGTAAAATGAAACAAATGATCAAGAAAAAAATCCTTGGATAAATGAAGAAGTAACAAAATATATATATATATATATATATATATATATATATATATATATATATATATATATATATATATAGCTAAACTATCAAAAAAGTACCATTTGCAACCAAACAACTCCATTATAAAATAAAACTATAATAAACCAAATAAATTAACAAACGAAAACATTAAGCAAGCCAAAACAATATATTTTACAAAACTGCTTAACAAAAATACAATTAACCCCCAATATGAAGCCAAATAAACAAACAAATAAAAAAAACAGAACATACAAGAAATTATTAAAGAAAATCGAACAACAACTAAACAATATAAAGATAGCATACTAAATAAATACATACAAAAAAGCAGATAAAATATTTCGCCAAATTAACAAATGAAACAAAGATGACAAATACAGACGAATCAATAGAAAACATTACAGCATTTAATATAATACTGTAAATGAAATTATACAATTATAAGAAATCTCAAAAATATCACAGCTCCTAGAGAAAGTAATATACAACAGAATAACAGATCACCTAAACAAATATAACATCATCAATAAACAGCAACATGCATTTCTAAAACTAACAGGCACGACATCAGCTACGCACGAATTTATTAATGACATCAAAGAGAAATTAGACAAAAAAGAACAGAGCCACTTTTGTCGATATGAAAAAAGCATTTGATACCATCTCAAAAGAAAAGCTAATATAAAAAATTAAAGCCTAGGGATAAAACACCAAGCACTAAACTTACTGTAAAACCAACATACTAGAAAGACAACAAATTACACAAATTAGCAGTACAAACAGTAAGACCATATGAGCAGAATACGTATTTTCCAAGGGAGGCATCCTACCACCGATTTTGTACATACTATACACAACCTATATATTTCAAATTAATCAACGCATATTTAACAAACTGGACAAGAAAACAACTCTACAATAAGATATTTGTTGCGAAAAATACATACCTAATATCAATTTAAGGAAATACAACCCAGAAAAACCTACAACGTTGGCAAATAAAACAAAACAAAGTACTAAAAATATTATACAAACTAAATAAAAGAACACCAACTGCAGAAGTATACAAGCAAGCAAATGAATTAAATATAAAAAACCAAATTACACTAAATAACATATTACTCATATACAAAATAAAACACAAATACATAAAAACAAACATAAAATTAATCCTAAACAAACAAATTCACAATCATGTAACAAGAAGAAAATCCATGCTAAGAACTGAGAGATGCAGGATATAAACATACTCACAAAACTTAATGACAACAGTTTTAAACTAAAACTTAAAAATCTGATCTAATAAAATCGAGTAACACAAAAACAACACAATATTAGACAAAACAACCAAACATCCCTCAATAACATTAACCCAGGCAGGAATCAATCGAGGATCTCGAGGTGAAGAACGAGGGATAGAACCGTCCATATATTATAACATTATATATTATGTATTATATTTATTACTTTCTTTTGAATGAACTGTTTATATCTCTCAAATAACATGGAAAAACACTTGATAATTGAAGTACGGTAGAATTATTAAATACTTCATAATATACAGTAAAACTAAATTGCACTTATATTGAATTAGTTGCAGAACAAGAAAAAAATAGACAAAACAAAAAAGTAGGCGAATATTTAAATCTAATTAGCTATTATATAGATAACATGATTGGCAATCTTTTACCAAATAAAGGTAATTAATTTTAATAGGTTTTGAATTTATTTAAAACTGCCATTAAATAAAAATCATTTATTTTATGATGCATATTAAATTAAATCACCAAATATTCAAACCCACCTCAATTATTTAAGCCATGGGAATAATGTTAAATATTAAACAAATAGTACAATTTTAAAATATCGGTTTATATGTGTTTGTAAGTTTGATTAAATTTCAAATTGTTTTTAATTTTCTTGAAAATCCAATTTTTTCAGAATCATTTTCACCGCTTAGAAATCATTTAATTAACTCATGATCGTTTTGTAAGCATTATGAATAAAATAAGAACAATGGTTAAATGTATATTTTTATTGTTTAGTTGAATGTAACGCGATACTAAGACATATTCTAATGATAATTGTAAATAAAATAAATATTAAGATAATTTACAAAAAATTGGCTATAACTCTCCCTTATAATCCCTCATTAAACTAAATACTACCTGTTGTGTTAGTTTGTTACTGACAATGTTCACTAATGTGAACTAAATGTACATCTAACGTTTAACACATAAGTGAACTAAGGATTAAAATGAGTGTTATTTTTATTTACTTAATGGATATATTAATTTTTATACCAAAAATACATTGAAAATAAATTAGTAGAAAGATTACCTTTGTTAAAAATTGTATAGAAGTAAAAGTAAATATGTGAAACAAAATTTTAGGGTCAATATTTTATGCAGTATATTGTCGATGAAATTTTGTTTTGCATAATTATTTTTACTTTGATGCATTTTTAAAACAAGGGTAAATGATGAATCGTAAATACTGCTTCTAGTTGAAAGAAACATGCCCTGACAAAAACGTTATTATAGTCGTAATCACCATTGATAATTCACAGTAAGACAATCGCCTTTCTAATGAATATGACTGAAGCGTGGGGTAAAATGAGTAGTTTGCCTTCATTTGGCCTGCTTTCAAATCAATTTTAAAATCTAATTAATAATAAGTGATTGATTTTCAAATTTTTAAATCACTACACGTGAAGAAGCCACAGTGTGGGGAAACAATTGTAGTGAGTTAAATAAAAATTTGAAAATCAATCCCTTATTTTTAATTAAATATAATATGGATATTCAACTAAGTACCTCGTTAATTTTAAAATGTTTGTTTATTAAATTAGCTTACTTTCTTCAGTTAATTAATACATAAGGCTGTATATTATATTACTATAATTATTTTATTGCAAATAGCAATTAAATAATTTTAGATGATATAATATATATCGCAACATTAATTACAAAAATATTTTAGTTTAAGTTTTCAAAAAGTTTACATATTTTAAATTTAAAATTTAATTTTAGCTATTAGTAATTTTGAGTTTATTAAGACATTTTGTGAATATATATTAATATAAACAGTCGGTCGTGGAATTTTTAGAACTAGAAATTTTAAGTTAAATTTAAAGAAACTATTTTATATGATTATTTGCATTAATAATATAATGTGTGTTGTTTCATCAATTTAACTTGTTATAAAATTATTATAGACAGATATACAGTTACATAGATTTTACATTTTCTAAGTTATCTAGTCACTAAAAATTATAAAACATTTAAACAACTAAAAGCAATATATATTTTTGTTAGAATGCAAAATATTATGCTCACTTAGAGTGTGTAATGAAGTTATTAATTAAATAATAAAATATTAAAATGAAATTATTTAAATTAAATGTTTATAAGAAATACTACTAGTATTATTAACAAAAGAAAGGATGGTGTGTGGCCATCATAATACTTTCCCTATTTTTTTTTTCTCGAAAACTATGAGGTTTACGCAAAAAGGCAATTCTTAGCAATTTCCCCAATTTTGTATTTTTTACATAACTCGTAAAGTTTATTAGAAAGAGGCACAAAATGTCAAAATCATTAATTTTTCCTCGCAAGTTATGAACTTTATGAAAAACATGATTTAATAAAACTTATGCCTTTTTTGTTTAAAAAGTTTTGTTATAATTTTTATATTGAGACAGGTTTTGACGATAAAATCTTAAGTTTAGAGTTTCATCTCAATAGGATCATTCGTTTTTGAGATACAGCGCCCACCGACACCCACACACTCACACATACGAAATCAATACTTTCCTTATATGTACTATAACGCAGATGATTGCTGTAATCCCATTTACCGTTTATCAATTTATTTAAATGTAGGGGAATTTTAACTACTCATCATTATTGTATTGCTAAATATTAACAATTAGATACTAAATAAATAACTATACTATGAATTGTATACCACCATATAACTTTAACTTAATCAAGAACTATATTAAAAAAAAAATCCGTACTACTATACATTCATATTTTATAAATTGTAAAACTACACATTTAAAATTTATCACTAATGTCTCTCCCTCCAAGAAAGTTCACCCTTGAATTGCGCATTGGGCTTGTTCAATAAATTGCCAAAAAACTTAAAGTGTATCACTAAAGAGAACGAATTTAAAACAAAATTAAGAAATTTCTTAATAGAGCAAGAATTTTACTCCGTTTCGGTATACATAAATTAGAGTATTTGTTTTTTTTTGACGAATTCATTTCATTAATTGTGAGTGTACTTAATTGTAGTTAATACTTATTATTATGTATACTATGTATTTGCCCTAATATGAATAAAGTGTTTATTATTATTATTATTTGTATCGACCGCAACAGGAATAAAATACTGAAGCGGTAAGTTTATTTGTATTTACGATTGGAGGCATGGTAGGTATTATTATTGCCACTGCTCAAAAAATAAAATATAAAACAATAAAAAAATTATACATGCGCCAAATTTTATTAGTCTATTAATTTCAACAAGAACAATTCAACTTCGCTATCTTATAGACTTAAACCTACAAATTTTAAGTCGCTTTATAAATATTTTCATAATGCAATTATTATATAATTTATTTATATGTCACGATTATATAAAGTTTCAGTACAACATAAAATACCTGTTTTATATGTAAAGAAAATGAATGCAAACCTAGAAACGTATTTATTTTCTCACTCGCTTGCTAGTCATCGTAGACGATAGACGTACGCTGCAGAGCTCTTATTGTGAATTTGTGATTTTGTGCTATCAACTAGTCAAGACACCATCCAAGGATGGCGTCATCCACGGACTCCGAGGAGTTCAAAATACCAAAAAAACGGGGAAGAGGTCGCCCAAAAAGAAGCGAAACCGAGTTCTCGGAAATGTCCACGACCGAGGTAAATGAAAAACCTAAACGCACACACACAAAACTACCCACTACTTCCACATTTAACACACCGAAAACTACCACCACCACCACTACTACACAAAACACCCCCAACAAACAGCCTCAATATAACCACACTTTTTATTGCAACACCGCACAAGATTTAACACGACTTCAAATGGCCCAAATATGGTTCAGCCATAAATATGACAACTCAGCCCTAATAATTAAAACCAAACTAGGGTTTATTATCAAATCAAATACAGAAAAACAGTACTTGATAAACAATTTAAACACTCTTAAAGCCGAGAAGGTTTTAGTGAAATTCACCGAAGCGGCCGCGACACCGAGCGCGCAGCGTGAAAAACGCACGCCTGAGGCCTCATACTGCTGCATCATAAAAAGCGTTGATCTGGAAATTAACGACGATACGATAAGTACGGCCTTAAACGAGAGAGGATTCACCCATCGATATTGCAAATGAATTGCAGCCAAAGCAACTAACCAAAAAACCCACATGATTCGTGTAATCACTGCATCACACGAGACATACACACAATTATTACATGAAAAATTTATGTATATGTGCAAGATCTACCCCGTCGTCGAAAGCCATGCACCAGAACCAATTCCTGTTCCCTGCAATAAGTGCAACAAATTCACCCACAAAACCGCCGATTGCACCGAAGCAATTAAATGCGCAAAATGTATGGGAGCGCACCCGACTTCTACCTGCACCACCACACTAGCGGAAAGATGCCGCGCGTGTAATGAAGAGGGCCACGCAGCGTGGTCCATGAAGTGTAAAAATCGCCCTACCAAACCCATCGAAGGAATACCAAACGTTAAAATCCGCAGTACTAACAAAAAAACAACCGACATGGACAAATCACTTATTAAACACAGCCGCGTTCATAAACCATTTTCACTACATGACTTTATTCTAGATACGTACGCGACTGAAATAAATTCACCATCTACAATAGACAGACAGGAACTACTAAAAAAACTTAAAAACAGGTTCATTGAATCATACCAAATAGACACGCATGCCTCATTTTCTCAAAATCGAATGTTCGTCGTCATGTTCGACTTAAAGTTCCCCGATGTAATCCCACACGTTTCCCCAAAAGATGGAGTCCACATTGCCTCAACCTCTGTTAACAATGGCTAATGTACGATTCCTATATACCAACATCAATTCCATTCGCAATAAATCCCATCTTGTATCCCATTACCTTGCCAACAATCCTGTACATGTTAACCTTCTCGTTGAAACTAAAACAAAGGATCCTTTCAATTTTAATAATTGGAAGGCAATCCAAATACCTTCAACTGTTTCCAACAATTTTCAACGAGGAGGTTCCATAGCATCATTTCATCCTTCCATATCCTTTGGCAAAGCAAATCCCCCGTGCATTAATAATCCCCTAAACGAATGTCTTCATTTCACCCTCTCCTTGCCTCATTTTACACTACCCGTCTTTCTTGTTTATATCCATCCTCATTCTCCCATCGATGATACAATCCTCACCAAAGCCTCACTCTACGACCATTCCCTTATCATAGGCGATTTTAATATAAACAAACCTAAATCCCGTCAAATTGACACATTCAATTCCAATTTTGTCCGTATTCCAACGCCACCAACCTTTTTAATGAACAACAACCAATCCTCAACCCCCGACATAATCCTCGTCACATCCAACATCCGACATTTAATACACACAGTAACTCTCATCCCAGACCTTTGTTCCGATCACTTATCCATACAATTTGACCTTAATATCCAATCTCAATCAACTCCTCTCCCTCCAGAATATATTTACCATTACCAGGATTGCAACGTCGATGGAGTCGCAAATGATATCATTAGTCAATTTAATAATACAACTAATATTAGCTTACTTGTAATATCTCAATTTAATTCTTCCCTAACTGATTCCATTATGTTCCACACTCCTAAAATTCAAAAACAACACTACAAGTACCCACTTCCTAAATTTATCCTTCGACTTATTAAATTCAAACGACAGCTTTACAGAGACATTAAACTCAACGACGACAGAACTCTCAAAGAAAAATTTAACAAACTGAACAAAGACATAAAGACGCTTATTTTTGAATATAAAAAAGACAAATGGACTGAAACTTGCCAACAAATTAATGCCATTCAAGGTAAGATTTACTGGACACAAATAAAGCGACTGACAAAGTATAAAAAATCTGACAACATCACCAGCATTATAGACCCATCCGACAATTCAACAATCACTGACGTTAATCTAATTTCAAATAAATTTGCCGGACATTTTCAAAATACATTCAAAGAAACAATTAATAACGACTTTGACAATAATTTCCACGACATTGTAAATAACTGGTACAACACGTTCAACTTCCAGCCCTCTCCACCCCCAATTGATGATATTATAAGTGAGGCCGACTACTATCGACTGTTGTATTCTGGTAAAAATACCTCCCCTGGCCACGACAATATTCCTCGATCTATCCTTAAAAAATTGCCCGAACCTATCCACCAATTTATCCTTAAAATCCTCAACTACTGCTACCAAAACCAATACTTCCCCAGCGAATGGAAGCAAGGTATAATTATATGCATCCCTAAGCCCGACAATGACCCCTCCTATCTCACAAGCTACCGCCCAATTACCCTCCTTCCTGTAATAGGAAAACTATTTGAATCAATCCTGAAAGAAAAAATTCTAGAATCCTCCAAAGCATCCATTCCCGACTACCAATTTGGTTTCACCCCTCAAAAATCCACTACACTCCCCCTTACTATCTTAACTTCCAATCTCCAAACAAAGCACCTCGAAGGCTACACGTCCGCTGTGGTTTTTCTTGACATTAAAAAAGCGTTTGACTCGGTGTGGCATCGAGGTTTGCTTTATAAATGTTTCCTCCTAAAAATCCCTAAACACCTTCTTATTTTAATCCATGAATTCCTTAATAATCGATCCTGCCAAATAAAAATCCGACAATCACTCTCCAGACCATTTCCCCTACAACAAGGTGTACCTCAAGGATCCCCGCTCTCCCCCACTCTTTACAATATTTACTGCCACGATATATTCCATCCCAATCCAACACACTTCGATCCCACCATATACCCTCTCCTATTTGCGGATGACACCGCACTAATCGCACACGCACCTAACCTCTCTACTGCCCTCAACTCCCTACAAAATGCATTAAACTCCCTACAAACATGGTTTCGCAAATGGCGAATTCAAATCAATCCTTCAAAATCCAAACTCCTTATTCCCTTCCACAAAATTACCCCATTCTCTCCCAAAATTAAAATCCATCGAACCGAAATCGCACCCTCTCACACCTGCAAATACCTAGGAATCCTATTCGATCATAAACTATCCTTCAAACAACATGCCCTATCCCTAAAAGCCAAAGTCAAAACCAGGGCCCGGCATTTTCGATCTTTAACTTATAAAAACCAAGGCATTACAGCCAAAACAGCAACCAATATTTACAAATCGATATGCCGGCCCCTGTTAGACTATGGCTCAATCCTTTTCACCCAATGCCGTCCTTCTACCCTACATCATATCCAAGTAGCCGAAAGATCCGCACTCCGAACCCTTACCAAAATCAGACACCCAAATAATCCTCTTCATAACCCATCCAATGATCTGCTTTATGAATCTACCCAAATAATTCCCATTACCCAACGTACATTAGCCATAAGCACAAAATTTGCAACTAAACCCTTCAACCTAACTCTCCTTGACAAATACTGTATTCCCCGCAATCCCAATATCCCCACAAAATACAAACACCCCACAAACACTCTTCATCAATTCATTAGATCGCATCATCCGGACAGTTAAATTCAACTAGCTTCAATTTTTATATATTTCAATTTTTTTTTACGACAGGGCAGAAAGACCTACGGTCGATAGCCCAGACAGTGACGGACTAACACTAATCATAATGTATGTATATATTTTTGTAAATAATGTTACTGTAATAAAGATGTTGTATATATATATTTATTTTCTTTTTATTAACTTTATTTACGAAACCTTAATTTTCAATTACAAAAATAAATTATGTTGTAAATATACTTTATTTATTACATGATTATTATTATTACTTCAAGCTCGCGGGAATTGTTTGACAAAGAACAAATCAATATTGAGAGAGAAAGTAATGTTTATTTTTGATTTATAATAGTCAACAAAATATTATTTAAGATAATTTTATTTCTGTATATAATCTGAAATTAATAAAGTAAAATTTTTATGTACAGTGCTTCTAGTATTAATAGTATATACAGTTCGCTCACAAAGTATGGAACAAATTCAGTAAATGCGATACAAAAACTTTTTGTATAAAATCCTCGAACAGGTCGATTTTGTTTTATTAAAACTCACATTTTTGAGAAAAAATCTATTTTCATATGTCATTTGTTTGTGAGTAATGACGTCATCAATTATTTTTTCAAATGGTAACCCCCATTTCTATAATACATTTTAAGAGACCCTTTCTTTGTTAAATTGACGGTATAAAAATTGTTGGGTGTTAGTCGAAGAATAGAAAACATATTTGAACTCGAATATGCCAGAACAATGAATTGTAAAATTAATAAACATCTTTCCTATAAATTGTAATAAAGTGATTAATATTTGCATTTAATATAAAAATTGTTGAATAAACCTTTTCAATTTATAGGAGATGTAAAGTCGATTTCTAACAGGCTTATCAAATGTACAAATATATGTATTAGAATTAATATTTATATTGTACATTTTTGTGGAGTTGGTGTAAGTTGTCTGTTAAAACACATTGGATTTTATTTGAGTACTTTAATGTTTAAATATAAATTTTATTATTATTAATTTCTAAACAATTATTATTTTATTGTAATAAAATTAAGATAAAGAGTACTTAAAAAATATATGACATGTGTATATCATTTCTTGCATTAAATAACAATAAGAATGCAAATTTTTATGTTTTCGTAAAATACTAAAAATTATATTAATTAGATTTCAAAAGTATGGAATGCATACTAGCAATATATTAGTGTTTTAAAATGTGAGTATGTGATTTCTGTAAAATTTATACACAGTTATATTATGTATGACAAGAATGAAAAAGAAAAGAAAATTTAATAATGATAATAATAATATAGCTTTATTTGTTAACTCAAAATAATATAAATACAAAAGAAATATTGTATATAACAATGTCATATTCCAGGTCAGCATTTAGACGGGTTACTGGTACTTTAGCCATTGGGATACAAGTAATGACCACATTGTCGAAACACTAACACTAATACTTTACAAAAAGTGTAACCTATATCCGCTGCGAAATCTTTTATGGCGATTTAGGACAAAGACATTTTGAAAAATATAATATAATTATAAAATATAATAAGGATTTTGCAAAGGAAATTGTTTTTAAAGTGTTAGATGTTGTTTTGATTTATTGTATCAATTAATATTATTTAATTGTTATTCAATTGAGTAAGTCGATTTACTTATTAGTGAATGCAAATACGCATACTATATTCACATTTTATTTTTTGTGTAAAAACCGTAAAAGATATCAAACATTATTAATTCTCTAAATATATACTAGAATATTTATACCTATTGGTATACTTATTACATTTTTTTCTCTTTTTCTTCGACCGACCCTCTAGCGACGTTGATAATTCATTTAAATGGTTGAACTATGAATTTGCAAGTGGGCAATACTAATAATTCTTAAGCAGATTTAGTAAATTATAGTACACTTATTTCATATATCACCGCTACTTACACTAACAAATGTAATATATTGCTTTGAATATTAGATATTTTAATACGTATTTCCCAGCGTCATTTAATAGGTGCCCTACTATTCCGTGTTTTATGAAATCAGTGAAGTGCTCATAAATGTTTCGACATATCAAGTTTAATTTTTAATGCTCTTATACAAAAAGAAAAACTAAAAATAACATCAAACAAAAAATTTGTTTACTTTAAATTGATGTCAACTAAATTTTGCTAGGTTAAAATAATGTAAAATATACTAAAATTAATAAGTTACTTCTTATAAACTACTCTAAATTCAAGAGTCTCTATTGATATAAACCATTTGAAATTTACTTAAAAATGACATCTAAAGAAATATTTTTGTTATCGAACCTAGTTAGTACATGCACAAATTAAAGATTTTCTACGATGAATTAAATTCTCACTTAACTTGTGGTGAAACGTTTTTATATTAATTAGAGGTTAATTAAAGATTTTCTGTATTTTACTTAACAAAGTCTAAAAAAAATAAACTGTAAATACACACTAAATTCTCATACATGAGGTTTACCAGCTGCTTTTACGATCCTCAGTTAAAAATGTAAAATTAAGGTTTTAATTGAACAAAATATTTGTATAGGTTTTGAATGTACACACAGATATTATTTTTCGTCAAAATATAATAGATTAAATTTTTCTGTAAAAATACAATCACAATATACAAACAAATTGCTTTATGTCTCATACATATTTCTTACAACTTTATGAGTTAAAAAGTACATTGTTTAAATATGGGTCATGTATGTTCTTTTTAAATTTAAAAACAGTTCATAAAATTAACTGCGACACACAACTAATTTAAATGAAACGTATATGCACCTGAATTAATAACAAATTATGAACTACAAAGATATCTTTTTCGCCCCTTTTATTTATTTATTTATTTATTATTATTATTTATATTTACATCGTGACATGAAAATAATTTACAATTTTGAATACAGTTGTTAGAAGAATTAAAAACTCATATAGTGGAAAATATTACAAATATTCTTACATTTAATACAGATAAGATAAAACATCCTATAATATATTTTTCCATTCACTAGCGAGACGTTGACCGATACACACGTGCAATAGTCAGAGTGAATTTTTTGTGAACTTAAAGCGATATTCATAAAGAGATGCCCACGTCGGAATCCGACATGGAAGCAGAGGATGAAGTTCTCTTCATAACTCCGAAAAAACCTCGGGGCCGCGGAAGGCCTAAAAGAGTCCCCGCAACCACTGAAACTGAGAGCTCGAACACAGAGGCAAATTCAAGCGCAAGCACACACACACGCATTCGTTCACGTAAAATATCCCAAGGTGGAAATAACACGAACACACAACCTGAACCACAACCACAGCCAACACAGACAAAAACAGTAGCACACACCCAACAGAACAATCAAACATTCAAATACACATACAAATTCACCACAACCACCGAAACATCCAGAATTGCCTTTGTGCAAATATGGTACACGCACAAATTTAACCAGGACACACTTATAATTAAAACGAAACATGGATTTATAATCAAATCTAATGATAAGACCATAAAGAACAACCTTGAAACGCTGCAGCAGAACAAAATCATACATACATACAGCAAGGCATCGCCAACACCGCAAGAGGCCGGTGCAGAAACGCGCGCGGCGCACGCACCGTCCCCATCCTACTCCTGCATTATTAGGAGCGTGGAAATTGAAATTGAAGATGCTACTATCAGCGCGCATCTCAATAAAATTGGAATAGCACATCGTTATTGTCGTCGCATAATAGCGAAAGAAAATAACCAAAAGACGCACATGATCCGTATAATCACAGGTTCACATCAAGCATACTCAAAACTACTGCTTGAA
Source organism: Ontholestes murinus (assembly GCA_963969525.1). Lineage (NCBI taxonomy): Eukaryota > Metazoa > Arthropoda > Insecta > Coleoptera > Staphylinidae > Ontholestes > Ontholestes murinus. Next base: position 47,896,811 of record OZ018388.1, on the reverse strand, counting down.
AATTTTAAATTCATGTGTAAGGTTTATCCTGTGATGGAAAGTCGACCACCAACATCACTGCCGATTCCTTGCAACAAATGCAATAAATTTAACCATACTACAGCAAACTGTGAAGAGGAAATATCATGCGCCAAGTGTGGAGAGGCACATTCAACCACAGCATGTACCACTCAACTCCGCCCAGATGCAAAGCATGCGGAGACACCACCCACGGAGCTTGGTCAACCAAATGTCCAAGACGACCCATGGCACCCATTGAAGGAATTCCGAATGTAAGAATTCAAAACATCAACAAAAAATCTGCCGATATTAACCCCACCCTGACAAAAACATCTCGCATTCATACACCCATCACTCATCATGATTTCATAATCGACACATACACTACAGAAATTAACTCACCCACTAACACTGACAGACAACTCCTAAAAAAATTAAAATCACGATTCATAGATGCATATCACATTGATACACATGTCAACTTTTCTGGCAACCGGGTGTTCATTGTTATGTTTGATATGGATCATCCAGAAGTCATTTCACCAGTGGAACCAACCACTGGTGTACGTATAGCGAGCACCCAGGTTGTCAGAAATGGCTGATATTAATTTCATGTATTCAAACATTAATTCACTCATATGCAAAACTCATCTTCTATCTCATTATCTCACCAATAACCCCATTCATGTTAAATTAATGGTCGAAACCAAGACTGATAAACCCTTTCCTCTTAATAATTGGCCATTCATACAAATTCCCTCTTCTTCTCCTAATCAAAACCAACGTGGTGGTTTGATTGTTGCGGTGCGACCAGAACTTAAACTGAGAAAATGCAACCCACCCAGAATTAACAATCCCTTAAATGAATGTTTGCACTGCACAATCGAATTACCACTTTTCTCTCTACACATATTCCTAGTTTATATACATCCCACGTCCCAAATTGAAGATACCATCCTGACTAAAGCTTCCCTCTACGATCATGCTATCATAATCGGTGACTTTAATATGAATAACATTAAACGAAAACAACTTGCCTCTTTTATGTCGAACTCAAACTTTATACGTATCACTACCCCCCCTACATTCATAATGCCAAATAACCACTCAACTACATCCGACATACTCCTTTGTACCAGCAACATCCAACATCTAATCCATAATGTAACGCTAATCCCAGACCTATGTTCAGACCACCTGTCTATCCAGTTTCCACTAAAAATGAATCCTCCAATACCCGCACCCCCGAAGACAATCTACAGATACCAAGACTGTGACATGAACAAACTGACAAGGGACATGACCGATTTTATTAATACACATCATAATATTGACCTTTCCACAATTTCTCTTTTTATAAATCATTTTTCCGAATCCGTTAGAAAATATACTCCTACCTATACGAAATCTCCCTATAAATACCCTCTTCCTAAATATATTCTACGACTGATTAAATACAAACGACAGCTATACAGAGACTTTTTGACGACAGGTGAACCCCACATAAAACAAAAATTTAACAACATAAACAAAAACATTCATAAACTTATAAAAGAATATAAACAGGACAGATGGATTAGTGTATGCGAAGACATTAATACGCAAAAGGGAAGACAATACTGGGCTAGCATAAAAAAACTATCCAAATACAAAAAAAAATGACTATCTCCAGAAAATTCAAAATCCCATGACTGACGAGACAGTGACTGACGATAATGAGATAGCGAACTTATTCGCAGACTACTTTGAAGACTGCTACACGACGAAACCTAACAATACGTACGATGACAGCTTTCTTTCCCACGTCAACTCCTGGTATTCCTCGTTTAAAACCTCCTACCCTACCCTTATCCCAAGTGATGACATAAAAGAAGAAGAGTACTATGAAATACTACATAATGGAAAAAACACGGCGCCTGGTTATGATAGCATAACCCGTTCCATTCTAAAAGCATTACCTGAGCATATCCACAAATACATAATCCTAATCCTAAATTTCCTATTCCAAAACCAAATTGTTACCCAGGAGTGGAAGCGAGGTATAATAACATGCATAATCAAACAAGAGGCCGATCCACTAAAAGTCAACAGTTATAGACATATCACCCTGCTTCCAGTTCTGGGGAAAATATTTGAATCCATAATAAAAAATAAGTTACTTCACCATATTTCCCATGCCATTCCTCCTTACCAGTTCGGTTTCCTACAAAATAGATCCACTCACCTTCCTCTAGCAATAATCACCTCCAACAGCCAAACAGCAAACCTCGAAGGACGCAAAACTGCAATAGCTTTCCTCGACATCCAAAAAGCCTTCGACTCTGTGTGGCATAGAGGTTTGCTGTATAAATGTAATTCCTTGTCCATCCCACTACATCTCCTACTTCTAATCGACAATTTCCTTAACAACAGATCCCTCAATGTCAAAATAGGTAGTTCCCTCTCCCGCCCAATCATACCACAACAAGGTGTTCCACAAGGGTCCCCTCTATCCCCACTCCTCTATAACATATTTTTCCATGACATATACAATCCTAATCCCAATTACTTCAATCCCACAGCATATTGTCTTCTGTTTGCTGATGATACAGCAATAATTGCACATAGCAACACAATTCCTAAAGCCCTCAGTACATTGCAAGGACTGATCGACACTCTGCAACACTGGTTTGCCAAATGGAGAATAACCATCAATCCCAATAAATCCCACCTTTTCATTCCTTTCCACCGTGCATCTACATCTCCATTTGGTATTAACATAAATAATACATATATTTCACCATGCGCAACCTGCAAGTATCTTGGAATTACCTTTGATCCTAAACTGTCCTTCAAACACCATTCCCAAACCCTTAAAATGAAAATCAAAAACAGAGCTCGACATTTCAGACAACTTACATTCAAAAATCAAGGGATTTCCACAAAAACTGCAGTAAACATTTATAAAATGATATGTCGACCTCTGTTAGACTATGCAGCAATCCTTTTCCTAAATCCCCGCCCTCCTGTTCTGAGAAACTTGCAGGTGAGTGAGCGATCGGCCCTGCGAATCCTAACTAAAATAAGGCATCCCAATAACCCTCTACACAATCCCTCCAACACACTGCTATACCAAAAAACCCAATTAATCCCCATTTAAAACCGACTGGAACACCTTGCTATAAAATTTGCCACTAACCCTGATATCCAAGACATCCTCAAGCACCTATGTTTACCTCGCAATCCTTTACACCCCCCCAAAACCAAACATCCTTCCACATCAATTTTCGAATTCATAACATCTTTTCATGATTCATCTACATCTTCATCAACATAATCACAAACGGACAACTAACAACATCAAATTACAAAGACTGGCAGAAAGACCATGGGTCGATAGCCGTAATAAAAATCAATTACGATTGTATTGTACAAAACAAATGTATTTAATAATAAATAAATATGTTTGTCTCTCTATATTTTTCCAATTAAACTTAAATTTAAGTAATAAATTAAAAATAACGAAATTCCTTGATGTTTCGTTAGTTTCCAGTTTAATACTGTCATAACATATCAATAAAGTATGCTAAAGTGTAAAAATGAATATATTTTCGATATAAAAAGTACTGTTTATTAATGGTGTCTCTTATTTCCATAATAAACTTCACCTCTTATACAAAAAGGAATATTCAAAACCATTCGGCAATATTTGTTCTCCATTATTATACTAGGTCAGAATAAAAGGTGCCTGTTAAATAAGAAAATATATAGATCTAAGATTAAAAAAATTATTCTGATTACTATTTTATAACACATTTTCCCCAAGTATCTTGATTTTACAGAGTTAAAAATTAAACAAAATAGTAAATATTATTTTGTGCAGGTCCATAGAAAATATGTGTTATATTATTATTTCGGACCGGTGTCATAATTTTTGTTAATTTTTCATTATCCTCAGTTTTCTTTATTAAAAACAATGGATGAATAATTAAACTATAAATATATTTCATAAAAATATTATTACATCATATTCTATTTAAAATAATTGGCAATAATAATTAATAACTAAATTTAGTAAAAACTTAAAGGGAAGTAACTATTTAAAGATCCGAAAATTACACAATATTTTAATTTTGATAGATATATGATAATTAACAAATATTAATAAGTGAGAATTATTAGAATTATTTACTGCGGGTAGTTTAATTTACCACCATGGATTAAAAGGACAATGATACTAGTACATATGCATAATATATATTCATTTATTATTTATTTTTGCAAACAAATATATATTGTTATATATAACTCAATTTTGACGGCACTTTTGTAATTTTTAGTGTAGAAATAATTATTTATGCGAAAGTTATTTATAAAATTTTCAAAATCAGTTTTACCCATTTATTTGTATTTTATACTTTATATACTTTCGTTTACCCTTAGTGAAGTATGGACAAGTTTAGTGATTTCTTTGAGTAAATTATTTATTCTATTAATTTATCTTCTATTTGGTAACTCGTTTTGTAATTAAATGTATTAAATAAATAGTGAAATAAAAAAATCAAAATTATTTTTATTTACCCTTTTAAAATGAACCACATAGTAACGGTAGCTACCATAATTCCCATTAAATTTTTAATTGATAAATTACTTTTTATTTATTTATTAATTCTTACATCCATTTATTTTTTTATTTATTCCTTAATAAAATTCAATTAATCTATATGTGCATTCATGTGAATCATAAAAAGATCTTTTTAGCACAGTATTTAGTTATTCAGTCAAATTTCCTTTAAAAATTTTACAAGTTGAAAACAGCTTGATAACTTTTCTGCATAAATTAGATACATTTTAACATTGAGAATAATAGATAGAAAATGTGTGAGAAATATTTTTAGATAATAGTAAAATAATACCATTCGCTGAATATCAATTCTTAGTTACCATCAACACTTCTTAAAATTATTACATGGTTTAAACTTGAGTTAAAAGAAGTTTTTAAGTTTAATTTCGCCTTCCGATAGATTGTCAGAAGGATTGAGAATTGAATGTTACACGAAACCTGAGCTCACTAATATGTATACGCTATCCTGTATGATGTATGAAGCAATTAAGAAATCAGTACATGCATAATATTATTATAGCAATGTTTCATTTGTTTTATGCTTACGGGTTTTTTGCCAGAATGTCTGAAGGAACACTAAAAAGAAAGAAATAATTTTAATTTTCTAAATTAAAATATTAAAAAAATATCATACTCAACTGTAAATAATTTCAAAATACAATTTTTAATAAATTTAAATATTTTATATTATATTAATATTTAATAAATTACAATCATTTATATTTTAGTATTCTTTGCTTAATTATTTTGAGTAAAATTACTGTCTTAAGTATAATAGTTCGTTTCTATCAGTGTTAAAATTACGCGTCTATAAATAGACATAGATAGCAATATGCTAGAAGTTTTTAATACTTTTCCATGCTTCATACTAAAATTAAAATAAAAATGGTTTGGCTAATGCTACTCCTGTATATTTCTACATTTACACCTACAAAACATATTTATAAGGGTTATGACTAATTGGTACGTCCTTAGTAAAAAATTTTATTTGTATATTGCGACCGGTTTCGGCACTAGGCCATCATCAGGCAAAACTGCAAATTAACATTTGTTTTGTAGGAGTAATAAAACAATAAAATCAATAAAACTTTAACTTAACTTATGTGTATATATAAAATTGTTGTAGGTTATATGTTATATTTTAAAATGATATGTTATATATAATGTTATGTATATTTAGGTGTAAGATATTTATGATAGTGTATGTTTGCGTATATGGGTGGGTGTATGCGTTTGAGGGTGATTGTGATGTGTTTGTGTGGTTGTTGTGTGGGTATGTGTTATGTATATATGTATGAGTTATGTGTATGTTCTGTATGTCTTAAATTTGTAATTTGTGTGTTAGAATATTGCCACGTGTTTTTAGGTTATGTGATTAATTAGTATGTGTATTAATGTATTTATGTCCTACTTGTCAATGTTGTTGGCTATAATTTATCTGTTGTCGTTTTATGTTTAAATTTGTTCTTACCTTAGTCTTACTTTCAATATTTATATTTGATTTAGTTCTCATATGTGTCATGACGGAGTGTAACTAATCGTATTTGTTTAAGATAAGGATAGATGTCACGTAGGTGTATGTATGGTCGTATATCTAGTGAACGGTTTTAATTTTTTGAAAGTTCGGTTTCTAGGTGGACTTGATCGTTAAGTGATATATTATTATTGTGTTTCGATTTTTCTATTTCATAGTTTTCGAGCAGTGTTAATTTATATGATTTTATTTCATGGTGTAATAGTTTTATATTGTCTTTGTTATTGCGTATGTGATTATTAAATTTAAGGTGTCTTCCGAAATTAGATGTGGTATAATTTCTCTTGTGTTCTTTGATTCTATCATGTATTGTTCTGCCAGTTTCTCCAATGTATATTGCTTCGCAATTGTCACATTTTAGTTTGTATACTCCACTCTTATGTAGTGGATCTTTATTTTCTTTATGTTTAGTCAGGAGACTGTATAATGTATTATATGTTTTAAATGCTGTAGTAATACCGTATTTACATATATAATGTTTTTGCAATTCGTAAATCAAATATACCGTGACGGCAATTCCACCTTTGCAGTGGAAAGGATTGTTATTAGCGGACTGTATGCGAATATAATTTTATAGTAGCGGTGCAGCTCGTCTCGGGACTTACCCTGGTGGTTGGGCTTCCTGGAACGTCCAGCACGCGTGCTTCCTTCTTCTTGAAACTTAACTTAAAAAGGGCCATGGACAATTCTTCTATTGGTGTTAATCTCACACCAACGTTCACACACGTATATTCTACTACCATCGCTTCTCTATCTCGATCTCTCCGATCGCGAGTTTTTGCGAAGTTGCGCATGGGCATAGCCCCGAACTGAGATGCACCAGCGCAATACAAATATACAAAACGCGGCAAAATCATTGTCCCTTCAATACCGAACATACCGTTATATGGGATTTTTCTATATGTTTTGTTTGTTGAGTTGTTATTGTTGTTAATAGGTGTGGGTGATGTATTATATTGTATGGGTGTTTTATTTATCATTGAATTAATTTTATGTATAGGGTAATTGTGTTTTCTGGCTAGTTGTTTGATTATATTAGCTTCATGTTCATAATTAGTATTGTTCTTTGGTATGTTTTTTAAACGATGAATTAGGCTGTGGAAGCACGCATATTTGTGTTTGTGATGGTGGTTTGAGTCATAATGAATGATCGTGGCACTGTGTGTTGGTTTTCTGTATATTTTATATTCAATATTGGTGTTGTTTTTTTATGAGGGTAAGGTCTAAGTAATTTAATTGATTATTATTTTCAATTTCATTTGTGAATTTTATATTGGTGTGCAAATTGTTTAGGTATGATGTAAATTCTTCTATTTTTTCTTTAGGTCCATCCCAGAAACATAGGATGTCATCCATGTATCTTTTCCATAGAGTTATATGTTGTTTATATGGATTATTAATGTTGGAGATTTGTGTGTCTATTATTTTGTCAATACAATAGTCTGATAAATAACCGGATAATGGTGAGCCCATTGGTAGCCCGTCTTTCATTTCATAGAATTTGTTGTTGAATTGGCAGAACTTTTGGTCAGTTATGTGTTTTATTATTTGTATTATGTGATGTGTTTCTGTATTGTCAATTATTTTGCTTAAATCAGTTTGAAGCATGTTTAAAGTTTCTGCTACAGGTATGTTTGTATATAAGTTCACGATATCAAAGGATATGCATGTTGTGGAAGTTGTTACTTTTGTGTTGTTTATTTCATTAATAAGGTTATATGAATTAATCATTTTGTGTTTTGGTTTCAATTGTTGAAATTGTTTTAATATGTTTAAAGTAGCTTTTGTAATGTTTTCAGTTGGTGTATTAATATTATTTGTTAATGATCTTATTTGTTTATTTTCTTTATGTATTTTTATGATACCGTGTAGTATAGGTATTTGAGGGTTCATAGGTATTTTAGGGTATTGGTTGTAGTTGTTAAATGTTGTTTTAGTTAATCCTATTAAGTTTTTAGTTTTTTGAGTGAACTTTTTAATAGGGTTATTTTTAATTTCTGTATATTTATTTTCTTTTAAAAAGTTTTGTACTTTGTTTATGTATTCATTTTGTTCAATAAGTATCATACCAAAATTTTTATCTCCTTTGACTATTATGCTATTGTTTTGAATAATTTTGTTGTGTATTGATTTAATTATTTGGTTTTCTTTTATGTTTTTATATTGTTTTTTATTATTATTCTTTTTTTATTTTCTTGTTTCTTTAAAATTGGTATAATTTCGTCTGTTATATGTTTTTCATTTGCATGTTTGTGTATAGTACTTTGAATATGTATGCTCTTAATTGGTAAATTAATATTATTTGATTTTATTGCATATTATATATTTATTTGCCTTTATTAAGGATGTCTTGTTCTTCTTCGTTAAATGTGATATTAGTCAAGTTTGTAAAATTATTGTAGAACGTGTGTGTGTGTGTGGTTTGGTTTTGTTTGTGTTTTGTTCAAGTTTGTTGTATTTTTTTAAACGGTTGTGTGTGTTATTTATTGTAATGAATGTTTTTGTGTTATTTATGAGTAATTCTATTTCTATGAAGGTTAAGTGTTTTGCTAGGTTTGATGTATGAAGTATATTCTATTGTTTGTATTGTTAAGTTTCTGGTACTGTTTTTGGAGAGCTCTCTTCAGTATTCTTTTGGTGTGGATCTCTGCTTCGGTTTGGGTGGTGTAAGGGTGTCTCTGTATTCTTGCAAAGTTGGGTGTGAGTTTTTCTTTTATGCATGTATGTAAGAATTTGATGTGTTCTCTTGTGTTTGTTAATTTTGTAGCCAATCTTTGATATTCGACAGTATCAGCTGTACTTGCTGTGTAGTTCATCTTGAGGTGTCGTACTAAGGTATTAATTTGTAAGGGTTATGACTAATTGGTACTTCCTTAGTAAAACAAATTTAAACATAAAATAATTAAATTATAGCCAATAACATTGACAAGTAAGACATAAATAAATTAATACACACACTAACTAATCACATAACCTAAAAACACGTGGCAATATTCTAACACACAAATTACAAATTTAAGACATACAGAACATACACATAACTCATACATATATACATAATACATACCCACACAACAACCACACAAACACATCACAATCACCCTCAAACGCATACACCCACCCATATACACAAACATACACTAATCATAAATATCTTACACCTAAATATACATAACATTATATATAACATATAATTTTAAACTATAACATATAACCTACAACAATTTTATAACACATAAGTTTAAGTTTTATTGATTTTATTATTTTTATTATTTATTACTCCTACAAATCAAATGTTAATTTGCAGTTTTGCCTGATGATGGCCTAGTGCCGAAACCGGTCGCATTATACAAATAAAAATTTTTACTAAGGAAGTACCAATTAGCCATAACCCTTAGAAATTAATACCTTAGTACGACACCTCAAGATGAGATATATTTATAAGTTGCATATTTTATTATCTTTTGTATTTGTTAAAAAATTTATGTAACTTCTATTGTTTTTTGGTAATATGGCAAATATATTAAAATACATGTCGAAATAGGAACAATGTATCAGAAGCAAACATCTATTTTATGTGAACGGAATAAAGCCAAGACTGTTTTATTTGTTTAGGACCAATTAAGTTTCCATTATATAACCTTCATAAGTAGCAAAGATTATTCTTTAAATAATATTTTTTAAATTTTAAATATTTCATATGTGAAGAACCTTTTTTTAAAAGAAGTAATTCAGTTTCCTATTAGCTTTAAGATTTTTATGCATATATCTAAAAACAATAAGTACGTGTTATATTTTTTACTTTCGGTGAAAATTTAACGAAAGCATTTTAAGTGTTTTAGTAAGTAATACAAGTTTTAATTTTCTTAAGCGTTTGATATTCTTTACCAACCAGATAGAAATAAATGCAGATACACAAAACTACATAACACACATTCACATTAGAATAGTCTTAGAGAAGAAATAAATCTATTACAAATTATAATCATATCCGTAATATAATTTGCATTTGTTTCTATCACAGCAAAAGGAGTCACACATTGAAGCAACAAGTGACTCTGTGTTTACAACTTGAGGCGCGGCAGTTTTTATAATCGCCAATGCTCACAATTATAAAATATAAAAGTGATACTGTACATATAAATAAATACATATTTTATTAGTTGACAAATTAAGAAGTTTTATTTCAGGTTTTTATTATAAATACCTACTAAATATTATATAACGAATCACACAATAGAAACATTTAAGAGACACTTTTCTAAATGTCAGATATATTTAATTTATTGATGTAATTAATAATAATAAGTTTATATTTAGATTGTACCATTTAATTTATTTTCTTTTTAGTTCTAAATGTACTTTAAGCTGTGATTAAAGTTTGATTAAAAAATTAATATTCGATTTTGAACTGACTGAATTTAACCAGGAATTATTTAAACAAATATAATGTATCTATCCCTTTAATAATTTGTGTACATCTATTACCAATAATATTATAAATAAAAATAATAATAAATTATATAGAATAAACTTACCTTATAAATTTTTTTTCGAAGCAGCAGAACAAGAATTATCGATAGTTTGGAAACACATTATATAACAAACAAAATATTTCTAAATGATCAGTACTTTTGAAACATATTATACAACTAACAAAATATTTCTACAAGAGCACTAAACATCCCGATCTGCACGAGTGCACGCCAGTAACTAACTAAATATTACCTGCAGACCAGCGTACAGGATATTAACTTATACAGCAAAGATTGCAAGGGAGTGCTTTATAATTGCATTAACTTCGGAGACAAACAATATTAAATTCCCCCTTATATATTTTCTGTTGGAAGAGAGGAAGTGTGTACCCATTTAATTAATGCTGGTCTGGTAAGAAAATATAAATATTTTAACGATAGTATATTTAAAAAGTTTAAGATTTTAGAAGATAATTAATGAGGAAAATAATGGGTGTATATATATATATATATATATATATATATATATATTAAAAATATGTACGCATTTATAGTTTTTTAACCTGATAAAATAATATTGATATCGAATTAAGAGAATAATAAATATGCATAACCACTAGATAAAATAAAATAATTGTGATGAACTATGGATAGATTATTTAATTGTAATTTTTTAATATAAACAAAATTGCTCTCTTGTATTTTTTCGCTAAAATGCCCTAAAGAGAAAATAATTGCACTTTTTAAAAATACTTTGAATTTCCTATGGTGGGTTTGTCGACGCACCACCCGGTCACCCTGTCACTCGGTATACAGGTAGGGAGAATCTCTAACTTGGAATAAATTCAGTAAATCATAGAATGTTTATTTTTTGAAAAAATTCTCGGATAGGTCGATTCGTATTTAAAATTGCTCTCTTTTTGATGAAAAAAATTTTTATACATCGTGTTCCAAATATGAGTTATGACCTTATCGACTATATTTTAATGGCAACCCTATTTTTTATCACTATTCTAATTGTCTTATCGGAGCATATTAAAAAAAAAACTTTCTATTATATACTGAATTTATTCCAGGTTAGAGATTTGCCCTGTATATATAATTATTCTTAGATAAAGATCACTTTATAAATTATTAGGTCAAAATTAACCAGTTAGCTAATAATATAATTTGTTTAATTAATATACAACAAACTATTATATTTCAATATCAATGAATACTTCATACTCTCAAATATGATACATTTTAATTTATTGCTTTGAACAATCTTGTTTTTATTTATTCATAAATTTTAAGGTATTTAGCTATTACTAATTGCATCTCCATTGGTAAATATAATAATAATACATTATGTAGAATTAACTTACCAGCAGAATTTCCATTATCAAACCTCCACAAATGCTTGATTAACTTAAAATCTTTATTTAAATTATTGCACCAAATTGCGGGACTGCATGGCTGCAACTAACAAAATATCATCCGGCGAACGTAGGGGAGGATATTAGATTATTTGGTAGAGATTTCATGAAAGCACTTTATAATTTTATTAACTTCCAGTCTAACAATGTTAAGTGCCGCATAAAACCTTTTAGGCCAGAAAAGGGGAAGATATATACAATCAATTTATACTGGCGAGACTATTCCGGATAAAATAAAATATTTTAAGCTATTAAAATTCAAGAATTTATTAAAATTAATATATAGAAAATAATAACCACTTAACTAACGCAATGACTATGTTTTAACCACTAAAAAATTATATAATATATGTATATATATTACATAATTTTTTAGTCGTTAAAACATAGTAAGTGCGTTAGTTAAGTGTTTATCATGAATTACCACGTAGTAACGGTCGCCACAATCCTTATGAAAATAATAACATTTAATTAACGCAATACTTGCGGCTACAAGAGATTTAATTGTTTTAGTAAGTAGGATGATAACATGAGGATGTAATTGTTTTATATAATTTTAATCTAAGATATCAGTAGCGAGTTTCATACAATGCTTATTATACAGGGTGTCCCGTTAATTTAACACAGCTTATCTATATCCAAAAAAATTACGGTTAAGCCAGACTTTGTCTTTGAATGATTTTTATTATTAATTACTTCCCTAATATAATACATCATTTCAGTTATTACGGTCATTGGTGAATGACAGAAAGTATAAAAAACAGTATTACTACAACTTAAAAACTTAAATATTTTTTTATTGGTTTATTAAATAAAAGTAAAAAAAAAAACTTTTTTCAATTTTAATAATATTTGATATGTTGTACGGTTTTCGCACAAAAATTAAAATATGAATATAGTATGCTCATTATGCTCCCACTAATAAGTAAATAAACTTACTTAGTTAAATAAAAATTAAATAATTTTAATTGATAAAATAAATCAAAACAACATCTAACACTTTTCGAACAATTTCTTTCGCAAAATCCTAATACAAGCAAGAAATCTGCTGGCTCCAAATATTAATATTTATAAACTATAATTAAGTTAACAATAAATTACTTAAAGACACTCGGTAATTATTATTATATATAATTTACATTTTTTAAACGATTCCGATTTTTTTCAAAGCACACTACTTTTATAGGAAAATATCATATGAATAAGATTTATTAATCTTAATTTATATCATTATACAGTAGGAAGTAGAAGTGGGGAAATAACGATTAGATTACATTTGGGTAAGATTGAATAGGATTAAGCTTCGCAGATGTCAAATCGTAATAGTGTCAAAGGAGTAAAGGGGGCAAGAGTAAAACGGAGAAGCTACCAATTGGACAGTAATGTGAAAATGGTGCTCAGTAGCTGTAAAAAAAACTGAGGCATTAACACTAGATATTCGTATTTTCTTAAATCGTTTAGATTATAAAGTGGGAAAATAATGGATATATTAAATGTAACGGATATCGTGTAATCTAATAAAGTAAATAGTAAGCTATGAGTTGCAGTTGTTTATAATAATAGCAATATTGTAATTATTAGTTCTACAAAGTTAAATAAAAATGGAAAACCAGCATAAGTACAATATTTTTGTAATTATCAAATGGCCTTCTGTATGTGGTATAAACCCATTTGTCAAGAGGATAATACGTTTCTTACAAAAATATTATGAACAGATGAATCGCGATTCACTAATTCTGGTATTTTTAAGCGCCACAATGAACATAGATGAACTTAAGAGAATCCACGAGAAGTTTCACAGAGGAAACTACAAATTAAATTTGGGTTTAATCCATGGTGTGTTTGGATTAATAATTCTCGGTCCATATATTTTTGAAAGCTCGCTAAGTGAAAATAATTACTTTCATTTTCTTCAGAAAACATTTGAAGATACGCTCGATTGTTTTAATTTATCATTACAAGCAAGATTGAAATGGTTCCAATATGACTGTGCTCCACCTCATAACATGTTGGCTTTACAATTTATTTAAATTATGCTTTTCTTAACTCATAAGTGGGAAGAAATAAACCAATCCCAGGGCCACCTAGATCTCCCGATCTGCGCGTTTTAGAATTTTTTTCTGTGGGGTTATGTAAAAAACAAAGTATATGAAAAATCATATCAATCTGTGGAGGATCATAAACTAGTTGTTATTGAAACATTTAATTTAATTTACATGAGAATAGTCAAAAAGCCATAAATTCAATTTAAAAAAAATATAATTTATGTCCTAATAGTATTAATAGTGGACTTTTTGACTATACTTTTTAAAATTAAAATTTCTCTCCCATTGATATATTGTTAATTACAGAATTACTTTATGCAGTTGTTTCATTTTGATTTATCTCTGTAAAACTAATGATTACAATGTTGCTAATATTATAAACAACTGCAATTGTTTTACTTTCATCTTTTTCATGGCTACCCATTTTTTATTTATAATAAAATTTTAAATGACTATAACTCACTCATTTTTAGAAATAACTATGTCGTATGCCATATTGGATTAAAGAGAAAAAAATTACCTTTTGAATGAGGTCACAGCCAACTATGGTTTCCATTTAAAAAAATGTAAGTTTACGTCATATCTCGGAAAATAATGGCGATAAAAATTTTCTGATTATTTTTTATTAATCTGCATAAAATTATCTAAAACTTTGTCCTTTACAGTTTTTTTCTACCTGTTATAAAAACCGAGATATATTGATTTGAAAAAATTGACATTTTTTACTTTTTTCAAAATATCTAGTTACCCTTGACTTTTTTGAAAACTTTGAAAGTGGAATTTTATTCGTCTCGTAAATCTACACTTCTTTCCCCATTTAACCGTTTCTCTATCTCTTATAGTTTCCGAGATCCCCATAGAGAACATCGAAAAAAACTCACCCTGTATATTATATTATATTTATATTTCACTTTACAAAATCCTGTTTATTCTATATATTAAAATTATAAATTGTACATTAATAATTACTAAAATTTAGGTTCACTATTGTTGGTTTGAGTTTGCGTGAAGTGTTTTGTAAATGAAAATAACACACAGTTTATTCCTTACTTCACTTGTTTATTTAAGCGTTAGATGAATATTATCAATAACAAACTAAATTCTTAAAACTATTAGCGCGGTATATATACAGAGAAAAGATTATAGGGAAAAACCAGGGAGTAATTAGTTCAATAAGGAATTATAACGGAGGGTTTACATTATTTCGGTTTCTTTGTAGGTAATAGATCAAGTAGCGGATTATCTAAGGGACTCAGGTCAAAATTTACCAACAGATTTTTATTTTTGTACATTTCGATGGCCTCAAGCATATTTAATTTATAATGATTTGAATGTTTTAAAAGGTTTATATTGTTTTCCGAAAATGTGTGCCCTGTTTTTGAGGAGTGGTGTGCTATTGCAGATTTTATGCGTTTATATTTAAAATAATATTCGTGTTCTTTAAAACGTTTTAAAATGTTGCTTTGTGTCTGTCCTACGTAAATCTTGTTATAATTATTGCAATTAATGGAATAAATTCCCGATTTTTGTAACTTATCTGTTTTAGGGAAGGTGTTTCCAAGTATGGATTTTAATTAATTTAATTTATTATTGTTATAAAAGGCGGGAGCCATATTAAACTTTTATAATAATTTATTAGTTCTGTTATGGATTGTTGTATGATAGATGAATTTAAAATATTTTATTAATTTTGTTTCTTTCGATCTAGATAATGTGGTAATTGATTTTAATTTATGCTGTGAAATATGTTTTTTAATTAATTTGTTGATGGATTCTATTTTATATTCGAGTGACAGGCCTATTTTCCTAATTAAATTAAGTTCTTTTTCTAATTTTTCTTTAGACAATGGGATATTCAAAGCTCTAAAAATCATGCTATTGAAGGCTGCTAATTTGTGCTTAAAGGGAGATGTGGATGATGCGTGGATATAATTAAAATTGTGTGTATTTTCGCGGTATATATCAAATTCTATTATTTTCTTATTCTTGTTATTTATAAGCATTAAATCTAGGAAAGGTATTTTATTATTGAAATTTAGGTTACATGACTTGCAGACGGAGTTCACAACTCTAGCCCCTTCTTCTGCTTCAGATGACGGAATTCTCTGTCAGCGAGGTATTTTTGCTGTACTAGCAATATTTTGGCCATTGCTGGCGTATTTATGTCCTTTTATATGGAGCTATTTTTATACGACAAGTGCTAATGCAAAACGATTTATAATATTTGATAAATTATATGCAAACTGATGCAGTTACAAACGTAGGAGTAACATGTGTATGAAAGGATATTTTTATAGAATAAAAATGAAATTAATAAATAAGAACTTGTGGCTTCTACTTTGTGACAACATTATACATATCTTTTAATATACAAGCACCTTTTTTGTATTACACACTTTACTTTAATAGTGACTATAGTTTAGACACATTGAGCTTGTCATTTTCAAACTATACTTCAAATATTCATACAATTTTAAGAATATTTAATGGCGTTAAAGAAAGGGATATATAACCGGTCAGTTTGGTCGTTAGTAAGCAGAATTTGTGGATTAGGTTAAATTTTGAAAATTTCAAGAGACTCAAGTAAATCAATTTTTAAGTCTCTTTTGGGGAAAAGAATTGTCTCGAGTACATCTTTGTCAAAATTGTGATTATTGTTAAAAGATGGTTTTGCATTTTTGTTGTTATACACTCTTTGAGTCTAATTTTAAAATTACGACCCTGATTGACCGTTATATATTTCTTTAAAAGTGTTTATTTAATTTAATTACTTTATAAATTTAAATTAAATATTAATTTAGTTTTAATTATTAGTTTATAAATGTCTGATTTATTAATTTTATTTGTGTTTTACTATTATATACATTAAATAATTTGTGAATGAATTGTTTTATGCAAGTTCATATAACAACAAAAATGAAAAATCAACTTTCGCTAACAAAGGTTTTAATACTTTATTATTTCTATGCAAAATTGCTATACTGTCAAAATGGAATTTTTGTAGGCTACAATTGTATCCGGCGAATTCGCAAAAGGTGTTATTAGTATTTTAAAATCGCAAAAATGTATAACACTCTGAAAATATTTGTACTTTCGATTTTTTTTAATAAATTAAAAACTTTTGCACACTATGATTGCACGAAAAATTTTATCGCACGGAAAAATTTATCATACGCAAAATATTTTACACTAATAAAAAAATTTAATGCACTGTAACTTTTAGACCTCCATCCATTATTTTTTAAATCTCCTCTCAATCTTTTCTCATAATAACTTATATCTTATTGGTTCGTATGTTTTTTAAATGCTTGCAACATTTTATTATTTCGTTGCTGGTTATTGTTTTTCAGTGTTTTTTTTTTTTTTAAATTAGATGCTGGTTTTTATTTTAGATCACACCTCGGTTGAGAATATTATCAACGTTGACAACGATTCAAAAAAGACAGGAAAGTCTACAGGTAATTGGAGCTCTTTGCATTATTACGTGCATTAATAATTTATTTGCAACCAATATTATACCTAACTTGGTTGCAGAAAAATCAAGGAAACGCCTAGCTGTAGGACCAGTGCAGTATTAACTGTACAACCCACTAAACAAATTAGATATCGTCAGTTCAACTGCAATTCCAACTCCAACCTCAATTCCAACCCCAATCGCAACGTCACTTACAATTATTATATTTATAACCACAACCGCAGCTCCAATTTTATCTTGAACACCAACCCCAACTTCACCTCCTTGTCCAACCCCAATAACCCCAAGTACAAGCAGAGGCAAAGGCAACATACGACTGCCATTGTTCTTTGCAATACAATTACTTTATCATTAGCCGGCTTGGCAATCCCACCTGATTTTTCTGAATGTCATCAGAGTAATATAAAAAATATAACCAGTGTGGAAACTCTAACTGGAATAAAATGATACAACACACTATTTATTGAATATTTTCAAAGCCCACATGATAAAAAAAGAGACTGGGTCATCCTCGGTTACTTCTTGGAGTGCCTGCATTTTGTAAGGATCTAAGAATTTTCAGGCAGTAGTACGAGGGTAGATTGAAAAGTTTCCGGAACCGAGCACCAAGGGTGAATCACGCAGTGGACGTCAACAAACGGCCACAAATGAAGAAATGGTCGACAAAGTCCATGATCTCGTGTTAGCCGATCGACGAGTGAAGTTGCGCGAAATAGTAGAGACCACGGGCATCTCATATGAACGTGTGCAAAATATCGTGCACGAACATTTGGGCATGAGGAAGCTGTCGGCGCGATGGGTGCCGCGTTTGCTGACTATGGACAATAAGCGAAATCGTGTGACCACTTCGAAAGAGTGTTTGGCCTTGTTAAAGCGTAATCCAACGGATTTTTTTCGCTGATTCGTGACCGTGGACGAAACATGGATCCACCACTATACACCAGAAACCAAGCAGCAGTCGAAACAGTGGATTTCTCCAGGCGAATCTGCTCTGAAGAAGACAAAGACTGTCCCATCGGCTGGAAAGGTCATGGCCACCGTTTTTTGGGATTCGCAAGGTGTGATACACATCGACTTTTTTCAGAAGGGAAGAACTATCACGGGACAATACTACAGCGAGTAATTGGATCAATACAACGGCATATTGAAGGAGACGGCCCATTTGCAGCGGAAAAAAGTGCTCTTCCACCACGACAACGCGCCGACCCATTCATCCCGAATCGCCAATGCTGAATTGGTAGAATTGGAGAATTGGGCTACGAGGTGGTGCCGCATCCTCCGTACTCTCCAGACCTGGCCCCGTGCGACTTCTTTTTGTTCACAAACATGAAGACTTGGCTCGGAGGCAAGCACTTTACGTCAAATGAGGAGGTCATCGACGCCACTAAAGCTTATTTTGCAGAGTTCCCGAAATCATATTTTTCTGAGGGCTTAAAAAAGTTGGAGCACCGCTGGGAAAAGTGTATCGCCCTGCAAGGGTACTATGTTGAAATATAAAAAAACCTGTTTAATTACTGCGTTTTCTTGCCTATTCCGGAAACTTTTCAATCTACCCTCGTATGGCTAACCTCGTTATCACGGGCCAGTTGCCTGGCTGGAGTCACCGGATTTTCTTGGAAAGTTTAGCCTGGTATCTGCTTCAAAAGTGGGATTTCGCTGTCTGTGCCTAACGCTCGCATGATCCAAATTGTTATACTGTGTCTCAATTTTGCTTTTGGTACCTTGCCTAATGAATGGTATATCCGGATGCTGTACTCGAAATAACTGGTCAACCTCAAGCTTACTTCGTCTTCTGTTACCATAATCGATCATCATCATAATCTCGATACAGCATATACATATAAATGACGACAAGAAAATAACAATACGTTTCGGGATTTTTGAAAAACGTCTATATCGAAGCACTTAAGACGCCTCGGACCATAGCTCCCTTACGATAAAAGATATCGAAAAAAATCTAAGAGCAAAGTGGTGCATAATTACCGTCGCTATGTTTCAAAAATATTTCTAATCATCAGTGGCGTGCCGTGCTCCAGTGGCGTACCAAATTTATGTTTTTTTTTTAATGGAATGCCCTATTTTTTATTGCAGATTTGGAAAGTGCTCGGAGAGTACTTATTTTTTTATCTAACATGTTATACCCTTCACTTTAGCGGATTCGCTGTTATAACCCCTTCGTTCAAAATTGCGCCCCAGTTTTGAGATTTTTTTGTAGAGAAACTAATTGACGCCGGCGCCTAAATTTTGAATTGAGGTACAGGTTAAGACCTCGTATACCTTTAACAACTTAAAATAAATGTTCGAAATGACGACCTTCCTGCTGGAGGCATAACCGCAACTTCGACTCACAGGCTCTAGACACTGCCTTAAGGACTTCTGGTGATATACCGCGGAAAGCCGCGCGGATTCTCTCCCTCATATCCTCGACAGTAGTTGGTACCGTCCTGTAAACCTCGTCTTTGATATGGCCCCAAAGGAAGAAGTCAAGGGGAGTGAGGTCTGGTGATCTTGGCGGCCACCTCACATTGGTTTTTAGTATCATCAGAGCTACAAAATACAATAAAGAAAAACGGTTATAAACAATGTCCGAGATAATTAACTTAATACTAAACACATACCTACGAAAAATGGTCTACCCTGATTATACAATTCATAGAAGTAATTTTAATTGTGTTCATCCGAAAATAGTAATATAATATTAATTTTGAAAACTACTACGAGTCGTCAAAATTGTCAAAAAATCTCACAGATAGCTTAAAGTGAAAATATATATACATATATATATGTATTCAAATAAGAATAATAATAAAAAGTGGATTAACATTTTAATTTTGGCGGATGTTTGAAGAAAAAAAAAGAATATAATAATAATAATAATAATGAAAATGTATCATTTTTTAACTGAACGTGTGAGGGATTGTTTTAATAAATAAGTATAAATGGAACTAAGGTTGTTTATATCTTGTTTTGAATTTACTGTTTGGGGCCTATTGTTTATGTGGCACATTTCAAGGAAACATCTTTGGAATTGGTTGTTGTCAAATTCCAGAATACTAGGGGCATTGAAATTAAAGTGATGGCCGGTAATACTTGCATGTCTGTTTAAGGCACATGCTTCAGGTTTGCATTTTATATCGCTCTTATGAAGCCTAATACGAGCTTCGAGCTTTTGTGTCGTTTGCCCTACATATTCTGCATATATTTTAGGTAATTATCTGGGAATTTTATCATAACCTGGTGATGAATTTTTACCAAAGTGTAATATTGAATAATCTGTCTGTCTCGTCTATTGAATCGTCAACAGTGAGAGGTAAAGGAGTTTTGCCAAATGAAGCGTACCAGTCATTAATCAATTTAAAAAAGTTTCTATCGTAGTCATTATTTTGTGTAGGTTTAAATGTAGACTCTAAATGTCTGGCAAGAGAAATTGTCCGTCAAAATGGAACCGTCAGTTGGGTCTTTAATATTGTTTGTATAGTTGTAGTGTTTGTATTTTGATATTTTTTAATTTCTGTCCAGGATGTCTTTCCTTGCATTTCGTTAAATTGTTAATTCAGTCCATTTGTGTTTTTTCAAATTCTCCTAATATATTTAAGTAGATTCATACTTGTGTATGTCAATTATTACTTTCCCTATATAGTATATATAGGGGGAGTATTGTTTTCGTAATTTTTTTTTCAAAATTTTTTTTTTGCGGAAATATCCGTTTTGGGGTCCCCTGAACCCAAAACACTAATTTCTGGAAAAAAAAATGTGTGTGTGTGTGTGTGTGTGTCTGTCTGTCTGTCTGCGGTGGGTGCTGTATCTCAAAAACGAATAATCCGAATGACATGAAACTTTAAACTTAAGGTTTTATTGTGAAAAACTCGATCTGAAAAGCTTTTGGTAAACATTCATAAACCGGAAGTGGTTGTTTACTCGAGGCATTTTTTTGTTTCTTCGTGATATTTTTCTAATTATGAAAATTTTTAAAAAACGGTTCAAACAAAAGTTAAAGGGAATGAAAAACTGAACAAGTTTTATTCGAACATGTTTTTCACAAAATTTTAAACTTTCGAGAAAAAAAATAAAAATTGAAAATTTTGACATTTTTTGCCAACATTTTTGCGTAAACCTCATAGTTTTCGAGAAAAATATAGGGAAAGTACTATGATGGCCACATCACCATTTTTATTATTGTGAAAATTCGAAATAAGTGTTCTTATATATATAGTCGGTTCGATTCAAAAAACGACGAAAGTATTTGGTTTACTTTATCAGACTGAATGTTTTTGTGTCGTTTTGTGGGACGGAAGATCCAACGGATGGACTATGGTCTGTTTGTCTGATCTTCCGCCGTAGGTCACAAACTATCGCTTCAAGAAACGACGAAGGCATTCAATCTGATAAAATAAAGCAAATGCGTTAGAAAAAGAACGCACTTTAAAACGTGTGTCTTTTAAGGATAGACATACTCACAATTTGACAACATAAAAATGATAATAGTGTGACAGCGTGGAGCGTTAAACTGGTTGTCCGCCTTCTATTCAGGCAAAAATGCAAACTTGAATCACGCAGTTGGCGCGGCGGTGTTTACCGTCCCTTTAATGTTATAACCTAGAAATTTGATTATATCCGTCGATTATTCGTGTGCAGTGAAATTAGGTGAATTGTTGAATAAATTTGAATTTGAGGTGAAGTATTATTGTGTGGAATAAACCTAAACTAAAGTTTCAATAATCTATTGAAAAATGCCGGGCAACGATTAAGTTCGCAAACGCAAACAACGGTGATGAACCTGTTAAATTATCTTGAAGCTGAAAAGGTTAATTGTGTTCCATTATTACCTATTACAGAAGTACGAGAGGTAAATTTCCTATTTAAATATGATTATGTATAAATTAAATTAACCAATTTGTGTTTTCCAGAGAGTAAGGGTAAGAGTAAAGGGTTAATTATAATGAGAAGGTAAAAAATGTGGAGAAACAAAGCTGTATAGAAAAAGGGGAGTAGTAACTACATAGGAGAAGGCTAAAGTACCTGGAGAAGAACCGTTTCAGAAAAAAAGAGAGGGTTACCTTGTCAAAGCAAGGCGCAGAACGGAGGAAAGATATAGAAAGAAGTGGATGGGCTAGCGATATGAGAATGGGTGCTGTGTATACATAAATACTAAATAAATATAATTTTTAGTTGTTATTTTGTAGTTACTGCATTTTTCCTAAGCATGGTAATATATTTTTGAAGCTACTACCAAAGTTAAATTTATTAAAAAGTACTGCATATCAAACATTTAACAATTATTTACATTAGGTGGAAATCTGACTTTTTGGGTAATTTTTAACATTTAGAGCTGTTATATGTTAATTAATATATCATTCAGTGCATATTAGATATAGTAAAACCTAGTTCTGACAACATTTTCATTCCCTTACTCTTTATACAATGCAACAATATGCTTATGCAAAGATGTATTTGTTTTGAAGCCGTTATAAAGGGTTTTATCAATACTAATTGAAAAATTGTCTTTGAAATAGATGTTATCGTCACAACACTACATGAATTACACAAAATTAAGTAAAGTTAATAATAACCTCAATATTTGTTTACGTTCGGAACAGCTGACGTCATCCGCCCAAACCCTGCACGCAGACACCGAGAACCGTTGAACAAATAATTTACATATATTAAATAAAACTCGTAAAATTATACCCTCATCTGCATACGGCGATTAAATTGTGTGAAATCCGCTAGTAAGTGGATTTAATAAAATATGAATACAACTTAATTTGACTAAGAAGTACCGACTTGATCGTGCGGATAAAAATAATGACGTAGGACGGAAGATCCAGCGGACAGACTATACTAATAGTAGTATTAGTAGTGTTAGGCTATCGACCACGTGGTCCTTCCGCCATGTGTCATTTGTGTATTTGTGTGTGTGTAAATGAGCTTGTTACTTTAAAGGATCGCCCCCGTCACTCTAAAGCACCATTAATTGTATCCCAATGGTGAATGGTACCGGTCACCCATCCGACTACTGACCCGAATCAACGTTGCTGCACGTCAGTTCGGGGCCGTAACCGATGCGCCACCACCGGCGTGTCTATACTAATATTTATTTAACTATAATTAATTTATATAAATTTTTGAAAACAAAGTCTGAATAATTTGTTTGTATTATTAATATTTATTTAAGTTAAAAATTTTTATTACTTTTTAAATAATAATTATGTTAAACAATTATTGAGTGTCTGCAAAGATTATTTATATTACAATATATTTTAAACATGTGCAAAGTGTTCCCAATAAATTGTATTGTATTTAATTATTTTTATATTTATCATAAATAATTTATGCTGACCCGAACTAACGTTGCTGTACTCTCGCTAACGCTAGTTCGGTCGCAACCGAATGCGCCACCATCGGCATGTATTTTTTTTTGTAGAGCGGCATCGACTACTAGGGCCATTAGCCGCTATTCTTGATTTATATAATAATAATACTCGCCTAGTTGGTGTAAAATGCCAACTAGGCGAGACGGACGGAGACAGAATAAATAAACAAATATAAATAAAACCGCTGTCGGATGTAAATATCCCGACAGCAGAGGAACAATACAAACAAAAATATTAAAATTACTCGACCTAGTTGGTGTAAAATGCCAACTAGGCGAGACGGGCATTCACAAAATAAATTAACATATAAATTAAAATAATGACTAGATACAAAAAAAAAAAATTAAAATCACTCGACCTAGGCCAGCTAGGCGAGACGAACAGAACACATCCACCAAGTTGGTGTAAAAGGACAACATGGTGGGGGGACGACACACAGATTAAAACTTAAAACTAGACACTAAAATAAAACTTAAAGCTAGATAAAATCGATAAAACCGTTGTCGGGTGTGAAGTGCCCGACAACAAAAACAATACAAACGAATACGATAAAATCACTCGACCTAGTTAGTGTAAAAAGCCAACTAGGTGAGACGGACAATCACAAAATAAATTAAAATCACTCGACTTAGTTGGTGTAAAAATCCAACTAGGCGAGATGTACACGATACAATCATCAAAAATAAAAAACAACTCCACCAAGTTGGTGTAAAAAGCCAACATGGTGGAGGGACGACACACAGAATAAAACTTAAAGCTAGACACAAAGATAAAACTTAGACCTAAATAAAAGCGATAAAACCGTTGTCGGGTGTAAAGTGCCCGACAACAAAAACAATACAAAACGAAAACGATAAAATCACTCGACCTAGTTGGTGTAAAGGGCCAACTAGGCGAGACGAACGTTCACAAAATAAATTAACAAAGATAATAAATTAACATAAAAAGACGATGTACAACAAATTAAAAACTGCTCAGCACAGTAAGCTGGTCCTTACAGTACCCCTAAATTCTGCGTAGAAGTTCTGTCGCTTGCAGAAAAGCAACGACAGTTTCCACCGACAAAACAGAATTGTTTAAATCGTACGCTACATTTCCTTGGGGCTTCAGCCGTACACGTTGATCTGTGTAGGCTGCACATTCCTCAATTATATGCCTCACCGTTAGAGGGCTGTGACACGTATCGCATGTGGGTGCTTCGTCACCGGTCAGGAGATAAGAATGGGTCAGGTTAGTATGACCCATTCGTAGGCGGGTCAAAGCGACATGCTGTCTCCTACTAAGCGCGACCGGTGACTTCCATGCTGTCACAGAGAGTTTTACAGCTTTCAGCTTACTCTCGAGGCTCTCCCATTCCCTTTGCCACGCTTTGTTGACTAACGCCGTAACGCCAGCCTTGACATCGTCAGGCCGACAAATGGCGTAGTCAACATGATCCGCGAGAGCTGCCTGACGGGCAGCTCTGTCTGCAATCTCGTTGCCTTCAATGCCGACGTGTGATGGCACCCATATGAAGACAACATTCTTGCCAGCGAGATGCAGGTTATATAGAAGAGAGATGATGTTCTGTACAAGTGGATCATTATTTTGGCTGTCGGCTATACTTTGTAGGGAAGAGAGGGAATCTGAAATAACGAGGAATGTACTACTGCTAGACCTATGGCAGTAGTTGAGCGCTTTCAATATTGCGAATAGTTCGGCAGTATACACGGAGGAGAGAGGATCCAACGACCACGAGTGGGGAGTGGAGTTAGCCACAAAGGCTGCTCCTACTCCAATGTCGGTCTTAGATCCATCCGTATATATGCAGCAAGAGTCTGTATATTTGTTAACAAGTTCCATTAGTTTCACCCGAAAAATTGCCGGCGTCGTTTCGTGCTTTTGATCGTTTAGCAACGACAGAACTATGTGTGGTGTGGGTATCACCCATGGCGGTACCTCACACACATCCACCGACTGTATTTCGGGTAAATGGAACTCAAGACTCTTGCGGAACTCGCGCGCTCGGACACACACCGGCCTTGTGACTGACGGTCGCAAGGCGTATTTACGATAAGTCTCTGCTTTGTTAAAAGATTCAAAGTTGATGTGTTTCGGGTTACTACGTACAGACGCTTCGTATCGCAAAGCGAACCGAAGACGTCTGTACATCAGCGGTAGTAACCCGGCATCACAGCAGAGACTATTCACTGGTGTGGTCCTAAAAGCTCCTGTAGCGTATCTAATGCCTGCATAATGTATCGAATCTAGGACTTGCAACCACGAATTACGAGCAGCGGAATATACTGCGCACCCGTAGTCAAGCCTGGACAGAACCAGAGCCTGATACAGCCGCAGCAAAACCTCTCTGCTCGCACCCCAATTAATGTTAGAAAGGCACCTAATAAGATTAAGTGCCTTCTTACACCTTGTAGCAAGGTCATTAATATGGGGACGGAATGACAGAGTCCTGTCGAATATTAGTCCTAGAAAACGATAACTGTCGACACATTGAATGACAGAACCATTGATATGTAGACTAGGCTCCCTGTGTGGCTTTCTCAGACGACAAAAATGGACACATGCCATCTTTGTCTCTGAAAAACGAAAACCACACGAGCCAGCGTCTCGCACGATGTCATCAATGCTCCTCTGCAGCTCTCTACATATATCCGGGATGGTATCTCCGGCCATGTAGATTGCTAGGTCGTCGACATACAGGCACGTATTTACGGGGGTACTAACGGAAGTTGCAATATGGTTTACCGCTATAAAAAATAGGGTTACGCTGATCGTAGAGCCCTGCGGTATACCGTTTTCTTGTACGTAGAGAGAGGAGAGAGAATCTCCTACACGTACTCGAAAACTCCGGTGCGACAAGAAGGACTGAATGACTAAAGGCAGACGGCCTCTCAGTCCCCACCGATGCAACTTCCTCAGAATGCCATGACGCCATGTCATATCATAGGCTTTTTCCAGATCGAAAAACACCGCGACTAGGTGTTTTCTCTCCAGAAAAGCGTTTTGAATGGCATTCTCTAAACGGACCAGATGGTCAATAGTGGAATGACGTTTCCTACATCCAGACTGGTAGGGTACGATCAGTTCTCGCGACTCGAGAATCCATACCAGTCGGCTATTGACCATTTTTTCAAAGACTTTACTCAAGCAGCAGGTTAACGAAACTGGGCGATAACTAGAAGCAAGATTCGGATCTTTTCCTGTTTTAAGAAGAGGCACAATAATTGCTTCTCTCCATTGCTCCGGATATTCCCCTTTCTCCCATATCCGATTAAACAGAGTCAGGATATGGGTTTTCGATTCATTTGACAGATTTTCAATCATTCTATAGGGGATATTATCCGGGCCAGGAGATGAGTCATTACAACTCCTCAGTGCCTCCTCAAATTCTTTCATTGTGAAAGGATGATTATAATTAAGATCCGAATCTGTGTTAAAGTCTATTGGAGCTTCTAGTTTACCTTTCCTACGCAAGAATTCGGGTTGATAATTGGAAGAACTACTGGAGCTGGAGAAATGTACAGCTAATGCTTCCGCTACATCACGAGGCTCCGTGATTGTGTTGCCTCCATCACAAAGGCCAATGATGGACGGTAGCCTTTGTCCGCGGATAGCATGTACCTTTCTCCAGACTTCCGTGACTGACGTGTAACTCTTCATTGAATTTACGTAGTTCTTCTAAGAGTCGTTTTTCGACTCTAAAATCTTGCGGCGGGCGACGGCCCGCTTTCGTTTAAAAACTATAAGATTTTCTTGCGTAGGATTTCGTTTATATATGTTAAACGCCCGTTTCTTCTCTGCGATAACTCGACTAACCTCAACGTTCCACCATGGAACGGAGGATTTACTAGTCGAGCCAGAGCTACGTGGTATAAACTTATCTGCTGCTTGAGTAATGCCGAGATTTGTATTATATAGAGCGGAAGCTATATCTTCATAGTCGTCTGATAACGTGACGTCGTTTCTAAACGTATCCCACTCCGCGAGATCTAGGCGCCAGCGATTAGGTCTGCGTTGTATGGCCCTCGAAATATTTGTTGTTATGGCGATCGGGAAGTGATCGCTTCCGTAAAGGTCGTCGAGGGCCTGCCACTGAAGACGCGTGGCGAGAGTGGGTGAAGATATAGTTATATCTATTGCTGAGAGTGACCCATTAGATGCATTAAAATGCGTGGGCTGTCCGTTGTTTAATATTATCCCGCCCGTGATGTCCAAGACTTCCTCGATGTATTTACCTCTTATATCGAGGCGGGACGATCCCCACAACGGACTGTGCGCATTTAGGTCACTCAGCAATAGATAGGATCCTGGTAATTGCCGTATAACATCTATTATTTGGTTCCGCTCCCAGTTACCGTCTGGGAGGTAAAGGTTGCATATCGTTACATGTATAGGTGATTCTATTGTGCAGGCTATAGCTTGAATATTAGTTCTCAGTGTTATTTGCTTGAAAATACATCCTTCCCGAATAAGAATACCCACTCCACCTCTTGACCGATGACGCGGAATCACATCGGCTCTTAGGATGTTGTAGCCTTTAAGAGTGAATCGGTCGTCGGGTCTGAAGTGGGTTTCTTGCAGGCAAACACAGAAAGGATGATATTTTAGGAGAACTATCTTCAATTCACCTATATGCGATACGCAACCATGGCAATTCCATTGAATTATATTTTCCAGCTCTTTGAAGGTTAGTAAAGTAAATTAATTAACAAATAGATAAATAAATAAATATGTAACAAATTTTAACGAAAGTTAGACATCACATAGACTTCACAGACGGATTAAAAAGACATTTTCCGGTGTTGCGAACCGGAATCAGTCTTGTCTTGGCTGACACTAGGCCCCGAATTCGTGGCCTTTGGTTTTCTGGTTTTCCCTTTCGGTCAGCTAACTGGTCTTTTCGCCTGCTGGATTATGTGCTGCTTTTCACTCTCTGATTCAGAGAGTGATTGCTGCCTCTTGCAGGCAGGTAACCTTCCCTCTTCGGAAGGGGTTTTAAAGTGTTTTCCAGCGTTCGAATTTTCGGCCGCTGGAACAACGGTATTGCTCTTCTCCACTTGGGAGAAGATTCATGTTTGTAGCTTATAATATCTCCCAATGCTTTTTTGATCGATTCTTCTACCAATTTGGTAATTACTGGAGTTAATTCAGAAAGTAATTGTTCCGTGCTGGAACGCTTGATTGCAGCTTGTGCATAGGAGACATTCTCTATAGGAGCTTTCGGTAATGTTAGTTTTTTTTTGGCCTCAAAATAACTTAGTTTCTCTTTTGTTCTTAATTCTTGGACAGACTTTTCGAATACAAGAAAGGGGCAGTTTTTGAATCGGGCGGAGTGGTTGCCTCCACCATTTACACAAGTCATTGGCTCTACGCACTCCGTTCCATCGTGAACCGGTTTACCACAGGGGCAGAGAGCTGGACTTTCACATCTAGTAGATGTGTGTCCTAGCCTCTGACACCTAAAGCAACGCAGAACACTCGGTATGTACTGCCTAACCTCTAAACTGTAAAAGGCTATGTTCACTTTTTTGGGCAGCACTGTCGAATTAAAGGTTAATACAATTGATGGCGTGTTAAGTAACTGACCATCACGTTTAGTTTTAATTCGCCTTATTTTGATTACGTTGTGTTTCTCTAAATCTTCCAAAATCTCCTCATCGCTACACGAGACCAAATCACGACAATAAATTATACCCTTCACATAGTTTAACGACTTATGTACAGTTACTTCAATACTAAAATGTAAAAAATTATCAAGTTTAAGCAGTTTAATTGCCTTTTTATCTGTTGTTGCTTCAATCATTAGCCCATCTTTGATCTTCTTGATACTGCTAACTTTCCCAATCATTTGTTCTATGAATTTTGAAATGGCAAAAGGATTGACTTTGTCGAAATTCATACCATCTAGTCTTTTCACAACGAAAAAACGAGGCACATGGGCCGCCGATTTTTCTTTAAGGTTTTGGGAACTTTTCGTGTTCCCAGACGCCGCATCATTTTTTAGTGAGGTTGATTCCTCAAGGGTTTTTTGAAATGAGGTTGCCATGCGGTTCCCACGAGTAGGGCAGAAATAAAGGTCGACTGCAGCAGTGCTCCCATACTGCAGCAAGGCTAAATGCAACCGAAGTTCGCCAGGTATCCGGAGGACACCGTATGAGACCAACTGACGCGTGGCCATCCATCCCTCGGCACGGTACGATTGACACCTTGGATTACGGATTTTTAGTCGAGGTTTACTCCTCTAGATCCGGCATGTTCTGCAGAAACAGGATCACCTCAGGTAGGTTATACCAATGATGGTACGCATGCCGGTCTTGGGGGCGGAGAAGCTAGGGTGACACCTAACAAGGGCTAGCAAGCTAGCCCCGGCTAGGGCACCTATAAGACGCTACACGCCCCCCTGTGGACAGAACCACTCGATCCCGGCATGTATTATTATTGTTAATTATATCGTTATTACATTTTAGTATTTCTTATTTTATACATTCTAATTACCTTACTTTTACTTACAAGCCATTAAATTTGATATACAGTCGACACTGTCTATATAGTGAAAAACTCTTTATAGTGAATTTTTTTCAAACCCCAAAATATTTTAATGAAATTTCATGTAAAAAGCACTGCATATAGTGAATCTGTAAAATAGGAACACTCTATATAATAAAAATTTTACCGGAATTTCATGTATAAATTTTTATGCATTTATTGAGATTTTGGCTACTTCGGGTTTCCCATTTCTACCTAACATTAGCACGAACTGAATTTTGATGACTCACTGTTTTGAAAACGTTCTTAAAGCATTTATAACGCCTATGTATGTATTAACAGATTTTGTATTATGTATTATTTTTATTTCGTTTGTAGTATTTAGCCCTCTACATATATATGTAATGTGTACAGTATGTACATTATGTATATGCTATGTATTTAAACTTTTAAATGTTTAATAAACTTTTTTAATAAGTAATTCAATTTTGAAATTTTTGTTTCTCTTTATATAGTGAAATTTAGGTCAACATTTTGGCCCTTCACTATATAGAGAGTCGACTGTATTTATTACTTATTTTATCTAACGAGTTATTAATTATTTTATTTATAAATTAATTTTAATATATTTTAACTATATTTAAAGTTTTATGCATATTTATTACCTTTATTTGTAAATCTCTTTGCATTTCACAAATGTAGATATTCTTCTTGGAAATAAATTAATTATTATATTAAAGCAAATAGTCATTTTTAAAATATGATTATTTAATATTATTTTAAAGTACTTCCATTATTATTTTTGGAATTTTTATTTAAATCAACTCTTTATTACAATTTTCAGTACAAAAATTAAATGAGATTGAATCGAAGTACGAGAAATAATTGAAGAGTCAAAATCAGTGCAACTTGTTTAAAATAAATTGCTCCTATATAACACGTATTTACTAACACACAATTATAACGCTCATTTCCAGCTGCCATTGGAGTTGATATCCTCGATGGATCAAACGCGACGAAGGGTTTTGATAACGGTGAAGAGTATAATCATATAATTCTTATAATATATATTTAATGCTGCTACTACTATTTATATTAAAATATTGTATATGTCTCATAAAAAAGACGCTTAATATAAGCAAGGGATTCGTATAGAAGACCTTAATTGAATGAATATAGATATACAAATTAATTTATAATATTCATAATATTCATAATATTGAAGTATGCCATAACAGACTGTATTGTTGTTCTTAAATTTCATTTAAAATTCGTTACAATATTCTTAGAATCGAAAACACTGAACTTCGAGAATTAATTGTGAACTTCCCTTACTCTCCTAATATGAAAGTATAGTGGATACCCCATTTTGTTAAACGGAGGGGAAGTCTATCTAATTACAATGTACTCCCTTGCAATCTTTATTGAATAAGTTAATTTCCGGTGTAGTATCCTGCAGATGATATTTTGTTAGTTGCCGCCATGTAACCGTATAGTGTAGTTTGTTTTCTTAGTGCTTTCTATTTACTTTATTATATGTTTAAGTAATTTAATACATTTGTAAGTATTCGATAGTCTATTTTTGTATATCTCGTATAAGGTAAGTTAATTTTATCAAGTTTATTATTATTATTATTACTTCTTTCTTATTTATATACATGTAATTTATATAAAAAAATTACATAATTTTCTTACTAAAATTGATTGAAATTAATTTCGAAGCGAAATAATATTATTTAAAACAAGCAACTAATATCATTAAAATATTTTAAATATAATGGATTGTTAGTAATTGATGTATAAGTATAATCAAAAATACTATTTATTAATACTGATCAGTTCCAACATATACAGGGTGCGGTTGATGTGTGGACCGTAGATTATAATATAATATATAATAATAATATCAAAATATGATGTTTTAACAAAACTAAAACCGTTGGTTAAGCCGGAATTTGTCTTCAAAGTTAAAAAATATTATTTATTTTGTTTATAAGAATTGAACGTGTTATTCCATTTGGATGAAATTTATTATTAATAACTATCATAATAAACACTATTTTTTTTTTAATAAAAAAAATTGTAATGTTTGATATGGTTTTCCACCAAAAATAAAATGTATTTGTTTTTTTTTTATCTAGTACAAACAATACCGAGTGTCTTTTGATAATTAGTTGTTAACTTATTATAGTTCATAATAATTCGTGTTTGGAGCAAACAGATATCTTGCTTGCATTAGTATTTTGCGAAGGAAATTGTTTGAAAAGTGTTAGATGTTGTTTTGATTTATTTTATCAATTGAATTTTTTAAATCTATATTGAGAACGTTGATTCACTCATTAATGATTGCATAATAAACAGACCATATTAATTTTTATTTTTTATGCAAAAACCGTACAAGGTATCAAACTTGTTTTCATGAAATTTGTTTTTAACTTCTATTGGGATTTTTATATTTCTTGTGGATCAATAATGGTCATAATAACTGAAATGATATGTTATATTATGACGATCCTCCTTCATTCAAATCGAATTATTCAATTATTATTAAGGAAAGATATAATATTTTGAAGACTAATTACTGCCTAACCATAAACTTTTATGATATGTTGTGTTAAACCATCATATTTTGGTCCCAGGAATCTGTGGCCGAGCCATTTCCCCACATTAACAGGACACCCTGTATAAGAGTAGTTTTTAATAAGTTGAAAACAATGTTGCTGCTAATAAGAGTCAATATAAAATTATTATGATAGAAAATATTTGAATTTAGATATAAGATTTAACAAAAATATATATTATTGTTAATTTAATCGACAATGAAACCATGTTAAATGTATCTTTATCTGTATATTTCAGAATAGCTAAAAAAAACTTTATAAATTCTTATTCAACTATTCAGAAAAATTTAATATATAGAATTAAATATATACTTAAATTATAGGTAAATTTTGTACGAATAAAAATCTACTTATGTCAGCAATCATAATATAATAATGTTGATTCAGTTTAATAATTCTGCAATGCTGTATTTGATACCAGCGTCATAATATTTTGCAGATATTAAGATTTTAATACCCGACAATAATATGTTTTTTCTACATTGTCTAAATATTAGATCAATAAGAGTTTTGTAATAGATATTTATGTAAAACACACACAATTTAATAATCTGAAAAAATAAATCTAGGGTACTTAATTGCAACGAGCGTATTATATTATATAAACAACTGAAGATTTTCATATGGAAAAAATAAATAAAATAAATAATTCACGAAAAAAAAATATATTTTCAAAATAATTTAAGGGAAATTAACTTGAAGAATACAGAGTTGTTCATAACTTTTGTAACCTAATATGTTCGACTAAATAAGTTTAATTCCGATAAATATTTTATCTGTTTTAATAGCAGTCAAAAGTTATAAATTAAAAGACAATTAAAATTGTATAAAATTTATAAAATTAATAGTTTTATAATATTATAAACCTAATACAGGAAGCGTTTTGTGATGTCTACATCTCACTTTTTATATTTTCTGTATAATGTAAGAAATATTGTCAAACTAAGCATAAGAATAATTTTTATTAAAATATTACATAACATTTTCATTTAAAATACACAAATAAACATATTTAATATGTAGGTAATAATTGAAAATAATAAGATATACAATTTGTGAAATAATGTATTTATTACATAAAGCAGAATTTTCAGGAGGTGCATTGAGAATACTATTATAGTTTTGAGGTCCCCTGAGTCCATTCCACTAATTTCTGGAAAAAAAATTGTGTCTGTGTATGTCGGATCAGAATGATCCGATTGAGATGAAACTTTAAACTTAGGATTTTATCGTTAAAAACTGGAACTGAAAAGCTTTTGGTGCATATTCACAAACCGGAAGTGAATGATTACTCAAAGCTGTTTTTTTTTCTTTTTCCGATATTTTTTTTAATATGAAAAATTTTACAAAACTTTTCAAACAAATGTTAAAGGCAATAAGAAACTGAACAAGTTTTATTAAAATATATTTTTCGTAAAATTCTTAACTTTCGAGAAAAAAAAAATAAAATTGAAAATTTTTACAATTTGGCCAATTGCTAATAAACTACAGGAGGAGAAATTTATATTACAAATAATTGTAGAGAATTCAAAAGTGAATAAATTATTAAGAATTGCCTTTTTGCGTAAACCTCATAATTTTCGAGAAAAATATAGGGAAAGTATTATGATGGCCACATCACCATTTTTTTAAATGGAAACCATAGTTGGCTGTGGCCTTATTCAACAGGCAATTGACTGTTTTTTTCATTTTTGTTTATCTCCATAAAACTAATAATTACAATATTGCTATTATTATAAACAAATATTTTACTTTTATCCTTTTCATGGCCAACTATAATCTTTATTTGGACAAAACATGATACATAATAACAATAGCAATAAATATGAAAACAAATATAGGTCGTCTTAAAATTGTCAGCAAATTTTTGTGCAATTGCGTCAGGGTCTGTGATGGTCTCGTTAGTTGACGGGTCGCAAATTTTCTGTAAAATGTCTGTTTTTTTTTGTATTTACTGAGTTTTTTTATTTCCGTCCAAAATTGTTTTCCTTTTGAGTCGTTAATTTTGTCACAAGTTTTTAACCAAACGTCCGTCTTGAATTCATTTATGAGTGTTTTAATTTCTTTATTGAGTTTATTAAATTTTTGTCGCAATTCTGGTGTGTCTGTCAGTTGAATGTCTCTGTACAATTGTCTTTTAAATTTGATAAGTCGGAGGATGTATTTTGGGAGGGGATATTTATAGAATTGTTTTGTTATTTGGGGTGTGTTTTGTCTAATGGAAGAAGAGAGGATTTCATTGAAGTGAGTAATAGAGTTAGGATTAATAGAAGGATTAGCAGTAATGTATTCTGATATTTCTGATTGGACTCTGTCGGTGTTGCATTTTTTAAAATTGTACATCAATGTGGGAGTTTGTTGAGGTGGAACTAATGGGAATTTAATTTGAAAACGGATGGCAAGGTGGTCAGAACACAAATCAGGGACTAGATTGACGGAGTGGATAAGGTGTTGGATATTTTGTGTACAAAGTAATACATCGGGGGTGGTGGCTTGTGAATCATTCATAATAAAGATCGGAGGAGTAGTAATGCGTATGAAGCTGGAGTTGGATAGGAATGAAGACAAATGACGGGATTTAGTTTTGTTTAGATTAAAATCACCTAGGATAATGGCGTTATCAAACAGGGATGCTTTAATAAATATGGAGTCATCAATTGGGGAATGAGGATGTATATAAACTAGGAACAGATTGATTTGGAAAGAGGTAAATGATAGAGTGAAGTGGAGACATTCATTGAGCGGGTTGTTGATTTTAGGAGGATTAGCTTTACCAATTTTAATGGAAGGATGAGCTGCCGCTATTGACCCCCCTCTGATGTTATGATTGTGAATGCTAGCTGGAATTAGCAAAAATGGCCAGTTTTGGAATAAGAAAGGACGTTGGGATTTGGTTTCAACAAGCATTTGATTTCAACAAAGGTAGTTATAAAGGATATAGGATTTGTTAGCTAGCGAGTTTATGTTGGCGTATATTAGGTTTAGATTATGGAACATTAATAACTGAATGGGCTGTTCGAACGCCTTCGATGGGCGCGGTGGGAATGATGTTGGGAGCAGATAGGTCGAACATAACGACAAACATTCGGTTTCCTGAAAATGATACGTGAGACATTATATGAATTGATAAAGCGGTCACGGATTTTTTTTAATAGTGCCTGTCTATCGGTATTAGTGGGGTTATTAATTTCTGATGTGTACGTGTCAAGAATGTGGTCGTGAAGGGTGAATGGTTTATGAAGGCGTGATTTTTTAGTCTGTTCGTCGTCAATGTCCGATGATTTTTTATTTGTGCAATGAATCTTGATGTTTGGAATCCCTTCTATGGGCTGGCGTGGGCGATTGGGACACTTGGTGGACCAGGCGCCATGGTAGTCTTTGCCGCATGAGGTGCACTTTGCCGGGAGTTGTGTCGAGCAGGCGGCGGTGAAATGTTCTCCTGTGCATTTAGCACAGCGAATTTTATCTTTACAGTCAGCCGTGACATGGTTGAACTTAGAGCATTTATTGCAGGGTGCAGGCAGAGGTTGTGGTGCTTTGCTTTCTTCAACCGGGTATACCTTGCACATATACCTGAATTGTTGATGAAGCAGTAATGTATATGAATTATGTGATGCAGTGATTATTCTCACCATTCTGGTTTTAAGTCCAGTTGCTTTCGAAATAATTCTACGGCAGAAGCGGTGTTCAATTCCCGCTGAGTTTAAATGCGCGCTGATAGCCGCGTCTTCGATTTCGGGCTCAAGTGATCTGATCACGCATGAGTACGACGGTGCTGCTGGATTGCGCTCACGAGGCACGGCGGTTAACGCCGCGAAAGAGCGAATGATGTTTTTGCCTTGTAGTATTTTAAGGTTATTTTCGCACGTGACCTAGTTCTGTTGGATTTTACAATGAAGCCTTGCTTTGTTTTAATTAGTATAGCGTCTTTGTCGTTTATGTTATTTATCCATAATTGGACCATTTGAAGACGCGTATAATCCGAGGTGGTGTTGAAGGTGTAAGTGTTGATGAATTGTTGTGGGTGTTGTGTTGATGTTGTTGTAGGTATTGTGCTCAGTTGTGTATGAATGTTAGATGTTGAGGGTTGAGTTGTGTTTAAATTTGTTGTACTTGCCGTTATCGATTGAGAGGTGTCCATGTCCGATGAGCTGCTGTCCGTATCGCACGCAGGCGAGGTTAGTCGTTTTTTATTTTCTTTTTCGGGGTCGTCTTTTTTAGGCCGGTCTCTCTTCCGCTTGCTACTTTTTGATTTGGACTTAGTTTTCCCTACCTTTGTATTTGTAATAACTAATAACGATAATTGAACGATATATAAACGCTAATCTGCAGAGCACGTGTGCACAGCTAGGCAGTTGGGTCGCGAGTGTTGTTTTATTTTTATTTTATTGGATGCACCAAAAAAAAACTATTTTGGTGATACTCGTGATTTTTATATTTTCTCTCAGTTGGTAATGTCCATAATAACTGGAAAGATATATTTTATTATGGTAGTTATTAATAATAAATTTCATTCAAATCGAATAAATCGTTCAATTGTTATAAACAAATGAAATAAAAAATTTTGGAACTTTGAAGACAAATTCCGGCTTAACCATCAACTTTTAGATATAAATATGTTGGGTTAAATCATAATATTTTGACCCCAGGATTCAGTGGTCCAGCCAGTTCACCACAATAATGGGACACCCTGTATATATAAATACAGGGTGTTTCTGTGACTCGGGGTATAAAATTAACCACATATACTAAAGTGAACATTAAGACGATAAAAGTTAAGAAATTTTAGCACATTTTTCTAAATATTTTCAATACCATTTATGCTGCATTTGGTACAGCTTAAACTAAGATCAAGTAAATTTTTTTAACAATTTGTCACTTCGATCGGATCGCGGAAACCATGCTATAGAGGGTTTTCCTAAAATTAGTGATTTGTTGTTGTAGTCTTAATAAGACTCATTTGTTGTAGATTTTACGAAAATATTTTCGTGTTTTTTCTAATTATTAGTGAATTTTCTACAACGTAAATGACTTATATATTTTTATTATTAAATTATGCTCTAAGTGGGTATTCTCCTTAATCCCGAACGTAATTATTTCCGTAGAATTCAGTAATCCATTTCAGGTATAAATAAGACCTTCAGTCGATTATATTTCATTATTGTGTCAGTTGCCGTACATACCTAAGTAAGTTATTTATGTTTCATTATATTTATTTTAGTAAACGTTTTTATATATGTTTGAAATCAATTTTATAATAAAGCTGCACTGAAGAGATTGAAATATCGAAACACGTGTCTACAGATGGTTATAAATTTGAGTATTGAATTAATTAATTGCTTTTGCTAATTTATTTTTAATTACATCAACCTAAATTCATTTATTGTTCCAAATTACCATAGTATAGTCACTCATAAACTATTTAACGTACATTCAATCAATTTTAGTTCATTTTACAGAAAGAAATACGTTCAAACCAGTGTTGCTTTGATAGCCTTGCTATTTTGTAACACGCAAATTCCTTTTGTATCATTCATGTCTGTCGAAGTATTAGCTAGAGAAGTAGCTGTTTCAAAAGTGATTTGTTCTTGTAGTCTTGTAGATTTTACGAAAATATTTTCTGTTTTTTCTAATTATTAGTGAATTTTCTACAACGCAAAGGACTTATATATTTTTAATATTTATCAGAGTTATACAGGGTCGCTGATATGTATGGAAACGGTCGAATATCTCCTAAAGTAAGAGAACTAGCGAAAAATGCTAAGATACAAAAGTTTTAGGGTTTTTTTAAACTATCAGAATAAAGATAAATTAAGTATACATTATACAGTATTTTACAGAGAATATTTAAATTAATAAATTGTATTAAAGTCCTTTAATTCGTTGTAGAAATTAACTAATAATTTAAAAATACTAAAACATTATGTTAAATTTGATTGTAACACGCAAATTTCTTTTGTATGATTCAATATCTGTTGAGTGATTAGCCAAACAAGTAGTTGTTTCGATAAGTGAATAAGTTTGTAGTCTTAGTAATAATTATTGTTATAGATTCACGAAATGTTTTGGTATTTTTAAATTATTAATATTAATTTAATTAATGCGCTATGAACTTTCGGTTATTCGAAGTTAATTGTTATTTTACGTAAAATTTATGACAGTAAGATTTTGTAAAACTATTTTTACAAATAATCATAATCATAAAATATTAGTCGTGGAAAATATTTTATTCATATCTCTTTCAGAGACCCTATTAGAACAAATACGTTAAAACAATTGTAAAATGTTCTATTTTTTAAGATTGCCCGATAACTTTAAATAACTTCTTAACCAATAAGAATATAACATAATTATCATTAAATACCATATAACCCTTATTGATAGTTATCAGTAATATAAAGTAATATTTCATTTAAATTACCAAAGACGAGTACTTTTAAATTATAGTTTTTTTTAATAAATGAAACACTTGAGTTTTGAGAATTTACACAATTAAATGTCGTGCATCGACAATAAATTGTGTAAATTCTCAAAACCCAAGTGTTTTATTTATCACCTATATAATGGAATTTCACCAAGTAAAAGCCTCATCAATCCAATAATTATTTGTTTGTTGGGTCTAATACAATTGGTCGGTAAGTATATTATTGTATAAAAATTTCACAGTTAACTATCTGCTTAAAGTTTGGTATGTTGGCGAATAATATTTATAATTAATTATTAATAAATTAACAACGGTCTACTTCACTGAACAGTACCACAGAATAATCATTATGGAAATTATATATTTATCATATTGCATTGGATAGTAATATTTCATTTATTTAAATCCATATTTATTTATTTATTTAATTTTAGACTTATTACTTAAAACTACATATAAAAACAAATAAATTGAGCAAAAAACATACATAAAATTTTGAGCGAAAGAAGCACGGGCGAAGTTCATATTTAAATACGTTGCACCGTCGTGGTATAAAGCTTTTACATCCATAACTATTTATATTTTTCTTTATATCGGATTATTTCTCCTTTTTATTAGAGGAATCATTGTAAAAACAGTACCTAAGAATAATAATTTAGTTCTTACTTGAAATGAATTTTATTAGTGGAATTTCAATTTGGATCGTTATTAATTATGTATAATTTGACAGTATAATGGAAATTTTATTTAAATTATTTAAAGCAATGTTTACATTTTTAATAAAATAGTATATACAGGGTTATTCACGCTATACGGCAGGAATATTGTGGCTAAAATACGTGACTTTCAAAAAGTTTAACTTTGGGGATATATGGGGGTCTATTAGGGCTACTTTTTAAAATTATTTTCATAATATACAGGGTGTCCCAAAAACCCTAAAAGTATCAAAGTTGTGTTTTTTTTAATGAAACACCCTGTATTTTATTGCATTTTTGGATCCGTCTATAAAAATAAGTATGTGTTTTAATAAGGTTTCTATTACATAAACCTTAAGGTTTTTGAATTAATTTGAATTTTGTAAAAATGTAACCTAATTTTCATGTATCAAATACTTAAAAAATAAGTAAGTTATGCATACCAAATGTACACTGAAGTGTAACAATAGATCATATTTTATTTTCCAAGTATAATAAACTTGACATCTTATGCCGGGTGTAAAAAAATTGGAATTAAACAAATGAGAACTTTAAATGACTATAACTTCATTTATTTAAATGGAACGCTATATTTATTAATTTATCAGCAAATGCACGTTTTAATTACCTATCGAATGGTATTTAAATCTTAAGTGTTAAGTCTTCTCGTTTTTACAGAAAACGCCAAAATATTGTTTATTGCACTGTTTTAATACTTTTAAAGTAAAAATTTTAATGTATCTAGTTTTCTGTCGTATTTAAAAACGTCAGATAATTAATTTAGTCTGTTACTTTAGTTTAAAAAGGATGTCTTTTGTTATAGTTGTGTTATTTTGCGTTTTTGTGTTAGATCGTTAGTAATCGTTATTGTTTGAACATGGTTGTTGTATGTCATTGTAAAAAATAAAAATTTACACAGATTTTCTTATACTGAGGTTTTTATAACTGACACTTTCAATTTCTTTAAACTGGTTTAATAGTCTCTCAAAAATAGCTGGCTTAGGGTGATTTCTTTCGGGAAACCTTTAAGTATAAACTCGACAAGCCAATAAACAATTTTGATGACATTCTCCAAGCATAAAAATAATGCCAATAACCCCTTATTTTGAGTAAATCTTCATTTTATACCAAAAAATACAACAGCGATGTTCAAACAATAACGATTACTAACGATCTAACACAAAAATGCAAAATAAGACAACTATAACAAAAGACAGGCTTTTTAAACTAAAATGACAGACTAAATTAATTATCTGACGTTTTTAAATACCATAGAAAACTAGATACATACAAATTTTTACTTAAAAAGTACTAAAACGGTGCAATAAACAATATTTTGGCGTTTTCTGCAAAAACGAGAAGACTTAAGAATTAAGATTTAAATACCATTCGAAAGGTAATTAAAACGTGCATTTGCCGATAAATTAATAAATATAGCGTTCCATTTAAATAAATGAAGTTATAGCCATTTAAAGTTCTCATTTGTTTAATTCCAATTTTTTTACACCCGGCATAAGATGTCAAGTTTATTATACTTGGAAAATAAAATATGATCTATTGTTACATTTCAGTGTAAATTTGGTATGCATAACTTAATTATTTTTTAAGTATTTGAAACATGAAAATTAGGTTACATTTTTACAAAATTCAAATTATTTCAAAAACCTTAAGGTTTATGTAATAAAAACCTTATTAAAACACACACTTATTTTGATCGAAGGATCCAAAAATGTAATAAAATACAGGGTGTTTCATTTAAAAAAACACAACTTTGATACTTTTAGGGTTTTTGGGACACCCTGTATATTATGAAAGTAATTTTAAAAAGTAGCCCTAATAGACCCCCATATATCCCCAAAGTGAAACTTTTTGAAAGTCACGTATTTTGGCCACAATATTCCGTGCCGTATAGCGTGAATAACCCTGTATATAATAATTTTTAAATATTCAAAAAATTATGATAAATTCTAAGGGTAATTGAGAAATGAAAGGACTTAAATAAATATGTAAAAAGTAGCATATGTAGGTGTATTCCACTAAGTTAATTTGGTATTATCAAAGAAAAACATTTTTTAAATTTTAATATTCTTTGAATGTGGTAATAGCTAAAGTACATTATAAATTTAAAGTAAAACATTGATAACAGCATAGCAGAAATTATAATATTTTATGTAATATAAAAATATTGTGTTAATGCAATAGTTTAGTTTAGTTTAGTTTATTGACAAGTCCTACAAAAAACTATATACAAAATTACATACATTTACAATAACTTAATAGCGATGTATATCATGTTGACAGAATATACAAATAATTTTACATATTGAAATATCAATTAATTTAATGGAAATAGTATTGTATTAAAAAAAGAAATGAGCTTAGGAGCTGATTAATAGCCGTCGGAAGAATTCCAACGAAAGATTCTTCATGAGAATAGGCTGAATGGGTCAGAGTGGAAGAACAACTCGAAGAAATGAACTCTGCCCGGATCTCTTCAAATAAAATTTTAGTAATATTATTTATAGTAGTATGTATTTTTGTTAATTTAGAAACAAAGCAAACAATAACTAAATAAATAAACTTTGAAATTTAGATCGCAGGACTGAAGGCTAAGTTCACATGGTAGTGTTCTTCCACTCAAACCATTATTTCCTATAGCCGATGATGATCAGCAGGTGATTATTACCATTAAGGCAATATTTTTGCCATTGCTAGTGGCTATTTTTCTCCAATTTACGTGAAGTTATTTTATGATATGTATGTCAATGTCAATATTGCCTTAATAGTTGTAAGGTTTTATATTTTATTACGATTTTATTGAAATACATTTTATCGATAATACAAGACACTATTGGAATAATGTTAAATTAAAATAGTAATAATTTCAAAGGGTAATTTGATGGTTATACTATAATTTAGTTTATTATTGATAATGTTCTCCTTGTGAACGAAATGTACATCTAACAATTAATACACAAGTGAAGTAAGGAATAAACTGCAGCGTTATTTGAATTTTTAAAAACCTCGTAAACTTAAACCATCAATAATGACTTATAAAAGATATATTAGACAAATCAAATAAAAACCCACTAATAAAAAGTGCATTTTATGATGCACTGGAATTTGGTCTGAATCAAAATTATTTATAAAAATTGTCGGAAAATTTGAAACCATCGACCTTTTGGTCCATATATTCTATGTTACGAACAACATTATCAATAAAAAAAGATATCAACATGGGTATACCGCGTGACCCGTTTCAAGACGCATCATAGGGGATTCCCATGTAAAATTTTTCAATTGCAGTTTGTATCTCTATTATTTAAATTATCAGAATAAAATTAGAATAATACCTTTACTAGAGTTATTGTGGAGGTTTTATTTTTGTTTC
Organism: Ontholestes murinus; assembly: GCA_963969525.1. NCBI lineage: Eukaryota > Metazoa > Arthropoda > Insecta > Coleoptera > Staphylinidae > Ontholestes > Ontholestes murinus. The sequence goes on along the minus strand of OZ018388.1, from coordinate 47,853,270 downwards.
ATCTTTAGTTTAATTCGAAATATAGCTTAAAAAGTGTAAACAAATATTCGATAGTAAAATCCTCAATATAGTAGTTGCTGTGAAAAGTCAGTGTTTGTCATCTAAATTGATTCAGCCACAACCAAAAAATTTAATTCAAAATGAGTGCTTACACCAAGAAAGAAAAGTCAGTTCCTTAATATAAATTATAGAAGCGAGTTCAAAGGCACAAATTCATTATTCTTGTTAAAACGAGTTAACTTAAAAGTACAATTAACGTAAACAGAATAAGACCCTTTTTACTATTTCTCATTTATTTCACAAAATTTAGAACTTGAATCAGGATCAACTGCTAGCAGTTCTTGATAAATGGCTTCTATAAGTTTGGTATGATGTCCAGAAAGTAAGGACGAATTTTTATTTGGTGCCATTTTGTCATATGACGTTTGCCAGTCGTGCTTGTTTCATGTTTGTTATTTGCTATCCTTCCACAAAGAATACACCAATTAAAGAAGGAAATTCAAAGGGTTATTAACGGCATCTTTCGTTTGTGCGCCCACCGACAGACAATTTTTTTTTTCTAGAAATTAGTGTAATGGGTTCAGGAGACCCCAAAACGGATATTTCCGCAAAGAAATTTCCAAAAAAATACGAGAACAATACTTCCCCCATATATATACATATACTGCGTATATAGGGAAAGTAAAAATAGTCGTCACAAGCAAAAAATAATGGTAATGTGGCCATCATAGTACTTTCCCTATATTTTACTCGAAAGCTATAAGGTTTACTCAAAAAGGCTATTCTTAGTAATTTGTTCACTTTTGAATACTCTACAATTATTTGTTATATAAATTTCATGTAGCTTCAATAGTTTAGTAGCAATTAGCAAAAAATGTCAAAATTTTCAATTTTTATTTTTTTTCTCGAAAATTAAGTTTTATGAAAAATATAAATAAAACACTTTGTAACTTTGTTTGTATAACACTATTTATTTACAGTTTACTATAGTTTCGGCATCTCAACGTGCCATTATCAAAACATACAATCATTGTATCATTGTATGTTTTGATAATGGCACGTTGAGATGCCGAAACTATAGTAAACAGTAAATAAATAGTGTTAAACAAACAAAGTTACAAAGTGTTTTATTTATACTCAAACATGTATAACGAAGTAAAAGCCGCAAAAATGAATAATTTTATGAAAAATATTTTTTAACAAAACTTGTTCTGTTTCTCATTCCCTTTAACTTTTGTTTAAAAAATATTTGTAATATTTTTCATATTAAAAAAAATATTTGAAGAAAACAAAAAGTCAGTTCCAGTTTTTAACGATAAAACCTTAAGTTTAAAGTTTCATCTCAATCGGATTATTTTGAGATACAGCGCCCACAAACATTTTCACGCACGAAAACAATACTTCCCCTATATATAGTATATAGGGAAAGTAATAAACAAATAAAATCCTTAAGAATATAATCTTGTAAGTAAAGTAGACACAATAACAAACAATAAGAAAATGGTGATGTGGCCATCATAGTACTTTCCCTATATTTTACTCGAAAACTATGAGGTTTACGGAAAAATGTTAATCTTAATAATTTGTTCCTTTTTTAATTCTCTAAAATTATTTGTTATATAAATTTTACGTAACTTGAATAGTTTATTAGCAATTGGTTAAAAATGTGAAAAATTTCAATTTTTATTTTTTTTCTCGAAATTTAAGAATTTTATGAAAAATATGTTGTAATAAAACTTATTTAGTTTTTTATTCTCTTTAACTTTTGTTTGAAACGTTTTTTAAAAAAAATATATTTAGAAAAATATAACAAAAAAACTAAAAAACGCCTCGAGTAAACATCCACTTCCGGTTTATGAATGTTTACCAAAAGCTTTTCAGTTCCAGTTTTTAACAATAAAACCTTAAGTTTCAACTCAAGAGGATTATTCGTTTTTGAGATACAGCACCCACCGACGAAATATGCACTAACACAGTTGCTGATAAAATGAATTTTAAACCAAGCCACGAAAAATATAATGTCAATATATAGGAAAAGGATAGACTATGCCATGAGGAGGAAGGGTGCACACGGCGTGTGCCGATCTACTCGCATCGAGTGTTTTTACGACGCGGCGGCGATGCCGCCAAAGACAGCGGGCTGTCTTTGATTCTTTATTGCTCGGCAAAAGAGCGATGAATACATTATACAATTCGACAATAAATTTAAAGAACAAACCACAGGGCTTGCAATGAGACCACCATTGAGCCCTTTGCTACCAGACATATGCATGTACATGGTCGAAAAAACATTCCATTCCTCACTTGCTTAAAATCACATCATATTTTGATACCAATACATGGACGACGTGATTGAATGCTTCAACGTTACATTACTCAAACTGGATCAATTTGTAAACTTAATTAACAATATTCACGGTAGAAATAGAAAGAGTTAACCAAATAAATTTCTTGACTTAAAACTAATTCATCGCAATAATAAAATCGAATTCGGCATTTAGGGAAAACTTATAAACGTCAATTCCATATAACGCGAATAATCCCATCTTCCATAAATTAGCAGCTTATCACTCGATTATACATCGAGCATATAAAGTCCCTTTATCCAAATCCCGAAGAAACCTTGAATTAGACAAAATCTTATTCATTGCACAATCAAACAGCTTCTCGCTTATCCTAATAAAATCCATGATAAACAGGGAACAGTACCAAAACCTCATTACACATATATCTCCATATTAAAACACCAAAAATTAAGTACATAATTTTCACATCCTATGGCCACAGCTCTCAGCTCAGAGTTCAATAACTTATATGTAGGGCAGACCATAATAATAATAATAATAATAATAATAATACATTTATTGATGCTAACGACAGAGGTCAAATTTAAAGGTTAATTACATACCAATCAAGAGACATTACTCACTAATTAGATAAGTGTGACACAGAATATTAAAAATATCAATAAATAAATAAAATACAACCCACAATATTTAAACGGAAACGTACATCAAATAAATAAAATGTAAAATATGTTAAAATAGTAACATACGTCAGATAAATAAAATCTAAAATATTTTCTGCAAATATATAAAGCACAATATGTTAAGATTATAACAGTTAGGAGTATGCAATACAATAAAAACATATTAAAAGTTCAGATGTACATAAGGCTTAATTAATAAAATACTAAAACTACGTAATATGGATGTCTTGGCCAATGCTATTCAGATATTTATCTACTGATATATTTTAGAGCCTGCTACCTGGTTGCAGTTTTTGTTTTCTGCAATATATTTGCCATGGGATATAAGTGTTCTCTGTTTCTTGTACAGTATGAATGCAGATCTACATACTGACAAAAGTCAATAATGAAACCAAACACTCCATTATATACAAGCATGGTAGAGGCATAACACCTATTGCCTGCAATCTTCTTGAAACTGTGCACCGCATCACGCGTATTGCCCTTATCTGTAGCCCTGATATTTTAGCTGTGATAGGCGAGTGCCCCCAACAACAGTAAACCATATCGCAAACGATTTTCAAATATGGCATGGTATGCTGCTTTTAATGTGTTTTGAGACACTGAGTCGTATAGACGACGTAACAGGAATGTGCCACTGTTCAGATCCGATATCAACTCTTCGCCATGCTTGTACCAAGTCAACTTCGTGTCTACGAAGATGCCGAGGAATTTCGTGAAATTACTATAATTTTCATCTTTTGTCGTGTTTTTTAGTGTAAAAACCAAATTGACTGTTTTATCTGAGTTTAATTTAAGTCCATTTCGCTGAAACCATTCATTGACATGCACGAAAGATTCATTTCTCATCGTCAAACTGTCTTTCTCAGTGGCTCCGGTACTGACTGTAGTTGTGTCATCAGCATACAACACAACGTCACTCCCTCCTGAGATTGGTGGTAAATCATTTATGAATATAAGAAACAATAAGGGGCCGAGTATAGAACCCTGCGGTATAACGCTTTTTAAGCGAATTTTATCAAGTATTCTCAGTTTTGACGTATCTGTCATTAATATTTATTATTAACAAATAATTAATTAATAATTTATTAAGGGTTGTTGTCTCCTAAATTATGGCACAGCGATTAACTTTACAAGACAGAGCAGAGTTGGTGCTAATATGAAAACTATAAAACCTGCAGAGATGCAGCTGAAATTTTTAACGACAGGCACCCCCAAAAGAGAAACAGTTACTCACAAGTGTCAAGAATTTTAAGATAATTTAAAAGGTCCGGAAAATTTGAATTACATTTTAAAAAAGAACGTACTACATCAGTGAGAAATGTGGAGAACTCGTTGGATATCTTGCAAAGCATGGTTGAAAATCGTTAAATATCTACACTGAATTGAAAAATTCACTATGTTTTAACCACAAATAATTATTGTAAAAATATTATATAACGTGTAGGCACAATTATATAAATCTAAACAACATAGCACGACTCGAGTTTCGACGTTTTATCGTCATTATCAAGTGAATTATAAATTGATGAAATTGTTATTTTATACTAACTATGTTGGGGTGAGGGAATATACCTGCCGCTAATTGTTTGCGGATTATCTCGGGAGGGTAGTACCCGGGTTAATGGTATTGAGGAATATTTGGTTGTTTTGTCTAATATTGTGTCGTTTTGTGTTACTCTATTTTATTATTTAGAATTAGATTTTTAAGTTTTAGTTTAAACGGTATTAAGTTTAATTTTTTATATAAGTAGTGCATTGTATTGATTTATTGTTGTTGTTAAGTTTTGTGAATATTTTTACATCCTGCACCTCTCTTAGCATGGATTGTTTGTTTAAACTTAATTTTATGTTTGTTTTTATGCATTTGTGTTTAATTTTCATAGTTTTTTATAATATTTTTTATATTTAATAATATTTTTTGTTATTGCTGAATTTTATCTAAGTTTGGTTTGATTCTCTGTCGTGTGATAACATGACCTACATATTAAACTTCTTTTCTAAGAAATTCAGATATATCTAGATATATTTTAAAATTTATTTTGCGAAGTAGAATGTATTCCTGCAATGATGCACTAAAATAACAATGTCTTCTAAAATAACAATGCAAATTTCATTTTGTAACCTTCTAAAGATGTTATTCATAACTCTGTAAAGTTTCTCAATTCAAAGACCATATGTTTAAATTAATTTGTATTAGGTAATGTTAGGCATTGAATATGTATTGTCTACTTTCAAATACCTGAGGTATTTCTTGAATCACTTTCTCATTTATCACTTGGTGAAACATTTTGAACTATTACTAATGAAGGTTTAAATTAAATTACACTTGGTTTGTTTCACAATTTTTCTATATTTACTCAACTAGTTTCGCTTTTTACGGCATTATCAAGAGTGAATTACAAAAGAAACTGACAAGTTTATATATAATCAGGTATATTTTATATACAATTCATGTGAGACCAGATCATGAGGATGGTAAATCTTGGATTATATCTTTACATAATAGTTTTCAAATTTGATTTTCTACTTCTGATTTATGGATGTTGAGGATATCAGTAAATTTTTGTATAGACCAGTACTTTACGATGAATTAAATCCTCACTTAACTCGTCGTGAAATCTTTTAATTTAAGTTTGTGTTATATTTTATTAGTGAACGAAATGAAATTTTCTCTGAATAAATGTCTTAATATTTTAAACCTATTTTTCTTATAGCATAGCGTCCTTTTGAAATATATTAATTTTAATATTAATTAATTTTAATTAAGTTTTTTAAATGAAATTAATTTCTACAGAATAATTGAACGTTTCTATTACACCCAACATGTTTTAAAGTTATTATTACTAACGTCTTCTAATTATAGAAAACAATGGAAAACAACGGATGACAAGCGACGAGCTACTTTGTGCCTCGAATATCTCAAGAATTTTAACGCATCAAGGATGAACAGCTACGTTGGAGTTGACATCCACAGAGTACCTGTCGAAAGTGTAACATAACCAACGATATGAATCTGTATGAATATTATTACCAAAGTAAAAATCGTCTCTTTAAATACCAACCTGTTGATGGATGTAAGAAGATAAAAAATAATATAGTAACGGCTACTTTGACAACAAGACGCAAATTAGAGAGACAAAACCCAAGCTAATTTATAGGAAATTATCCAATAAAACCATGTAAGTATATAATTATATTAAGACCTACATAATGTAATGTTAGTGACATAGTCGAATCCCCAATTTTAGGTATGTAAACGAGTGTTGAAGAATCAAAATATTTGCTAGCACATTCACACTACAAGGAAAAAATACTACGAGTTTAAATACAAACTACAAAGTGATAAAGAGCCTGCAGGCCGACCAGGTAAAAATATTAAGGTATGCAATTACAGTCCTTTGTATGTTTGAATGTAATTTATTGTATTAATGTTTATATTAAGGAAAATTAACACGAATATTACTCGATTATCTCCACTACTAAGTAGAATTCATTAAGTTACATTACATTACATTACAATGCTGAATTCGAAACATAAGTGTATAATTTAGCCTAACTACACTTATGACCTATGATACAACGAAACACATGTCTGTAGTGTGCTATTATAAATCAAATTCCGAAATTAAAGAATCGACGATATTTTTGCTGATTGTTATTTCAGCTTTTTGACAGCCGCTATCAGTTATACAATACAAGATCTTATGGTACTTTAGTACGAAGAGGAGTGGATTCAACTGGTAGTTGTTTTTATATAAATGTAATGATTTTCGAAGAAATTATTTTCTTCTAAATAACATACTTAGTTTGCAACAATCCTAAACGAGAAAAATAAATATTGACTAATTTATACGTTATAATGTTAAGAGAATCCTACAGAAAGGTTAATAAGAAAAATTAATTACATCAATTACTGCACCGTTGTCTTACAGCAATTATGCAAGAATTAACAGTTAATAATTAAAACAACTACTCCTTGTACTAAAGCACCACAAGGCAAATGATTACATAACTATTAGCATTATGACTTATCACATTAAGGAGAAAGTAGCAGATTTTGTGCGTTTATCGTTTTTAAAACCCGACACAAAACTATTACGAAACACTTGTCTGAAGAAATTATTTTTTCTCATTACCATTTATACTTTGAACAACACTGCATCTGTAAATTAATATTTTACTTAATTATATATGTTGTAATAAATCATCATATTTTGACCCATGATTGAGCTATTCCTCGCATTAGCGGGACACCCTGTATATAAGCACCTAGATCACGGCCAATTTGCCGGCTGTGTTCGCACAGAGGACGATAATGAACAACTGTATTAATGTGTATAATCAGTAATGAGACTACTTTCATTTTATATGTGTTATTGCTATTATAAATTGCTCATATCAACAATTAATTTTATTTTTTACTTAGGTTATCCTACTTGCTCTAATACGGATATCAACAAACGAAAAAAAGGAATATTCATTACCGAGATTTCCAAAGTACTGCATCCATTGACGGTATTTGAAGAAGCAATGCCTGTTTATATCCTAATTACGAGAAATTGACCGTGATCGCCGCAGAAGAGTGGACATCACAGATGCTCGCCTAAAAATAATAGTTGACCACAAATAGTACCCTCACATAATGGTAATGAAATCCAATGGCGACTTATATTTATATCAATGGGTTAGAAACGAAAAAAGTAGGGTTTGGAGAATTATAGATGATTTTGTTAAATATAATTATTAACGAGTGGATAATTATTTCTTCTGTAAATTTCGGTTGTTACAAGGAAGTTTGTTTATAATTCTTTAGGACAAACCATCCTTAAGAAATGCATTTGTAGATACAACCTTAAAACATTACACAACAGTCTCAAAAGAGCAGACAAAATTCACAGAAGAATATAATTAAATTGATCTAATCTCTCGTTCACTCTTCAGACAACTCCAATTAAAATTTCTATTTTAATTGCATATTATTCGTATGCTACCCTTTCATTTCTAACCTATCTTTTAATTTTAATTTTAAGTCTTTGTTAAAAAATAGTATTTTCATTTATTTGTATAAGAAGTACTAGTTCATAATAGAAACATAGAGTTTTATCGGTTAAAAACCGTTACCAAGGTAAAAGAGAAACTTCTGGGGGATCAATATAAATTTCATGAAAAAGTTGTCCAGTAGAAATATGTAAATACCATCATTATTTATTAAGATACCAATTTCAACCTATCTAATTTAAAATATTTTGACCTTTTAATGATCAATTATCTTATTAGAGCAGAAAATGGCTGACTGAATTGAAGACAAGTTTTAAGAACCTTTTCTGCGAATTTGTTTAGTTCTACGAGATTATTTCATCTTATTTGTTTGAGTTTGATTTTTTCTAAATTAATATTGCCAGAATGAATATTTTGCCTTTATTTTTGTGAGAAAATTTGTATGTTGTTTAGCTGGCTGATGTTCTTTTTGTGAAATTTTAGGTCTAAATAAAATTATTACAGATTAACTTTTATTCTTTAATAAATTTGAATGTTTGATGTACTTCACGACCTATGCTGACGCTTATTTGTTATTTATTGTACTAATAATTTTAATTCTGGAGAATAGTTTGCAACGATTACCTGCTCTTCGTAATGCTCGATATTCAAAAATAAATCTAGGTATCGGATAATTGCTAACACAGAAGCTTATCGATCTGTCTATTTACTTAACCAACACTTCTGACGAAGCCTGTAGAATAATGTATGGCTTTATAATGTTTTATTCGATCCGTTTTGTGTACGATTCTATAAGTTCCCTTCTTTTATACCGATGTCATTATTCTCATTATCTGCTTAGCATTTTGTCTAGTGCCAGAAAAATTATGGTTTATTATTATTAACTATTAAAATTATTCACATTTGACTGGAATCATCATTTTGTTTAAATTCAAGTATTTTTGTTCTATTATTTACTCAGATCTATCTTAGTATCGATAAAACAATAAGAAAACATCAGTGTTTTTGGAAAAAATAGTATTTAAAACTCTAATAATAATTTTATTAGTGTAAACAAGGGCCTATGTTTCTTTCTCGTGACCCATTATCACCAGTAGCGACTAGTTTAAGATTATAGTAGACTTTAAATCCAAGACTTTTTTGAAATAAAAATTAAGTAGCATCTCATTTTTCTCAATAACCAATATTTCTGATGATATGTTAACCCAAACCTGCCAATTTTCAACTATAAGTACTATTTCTTCCTAATTAAGATTTCATTCTCGTAATCCAATGTGAACTCATTATCTTTCATGGTGGCTACTATTAGTTGGTGTTAAAATGATTTTTCTAGAACTCATTTTAAAAATCACAAGTATTACTTTCGAGGATTCTACAATTTTCTATTATGTCTTGTCTTAACGAAATTTGTCAGTATTTTTTCATTTTATCGAAACCTTTCAAGTATTTTTTGAATGTGGCTTTCCTGTTATCATGCTTTCTCTTGAAAACAAAAACAATTGAACAATACAAATTAATAATAGTATTGAAATTTTAATTAAAATTTAAGGATGGATACTGTAAATTTTCAAAGCGAGAACATATTTTATTAAGGTACTAGTAATTTAGCTCAATATCGGTAGTAATATACCAAGATCGAGGTTAATTATCAAAAAATATTTTTTGAGTACCTTGTTACCGAGTAATTGAGCGAGACAATAATATTTGTTGTCTGATTATTAACCGAGAGCTTTAGCACTAGAATGTCCTTGTCTCATAGCACTTATTATATTTGTATGGTGCGCACTATCCAGTTGAAGATAAGGTTTTAAAGATGCGGCTTTGTTATGTTCTGTAACTTTTATCAACTGCTCTTCTGGAACACCACTTCTGGCTAAATCATTTACACTCGGTGTGAATGATTAGTTATCTTCTGTCGTTTTGTATTTAAACCAATGGATACCGCTGCCTGTTTGGTCCATTTGGAGATCTCGTTTGCTCCGACTAGCATCTGCTTAAACCAACCTTTCGAATTTTGATTTTGTCAAAAGATATTTGGCGTAAGAAACATCCGGTCCGATGTAACATGAGGAGGTATTTTTTCTATAATTTTTTTGTAAGTTTTTCATTTTTTATAAGCCATTTGTTTTCACAACGTTTTTTATACCCCCCTTGTGTGGTTTTGCTAAAAATAGAATTATAGATCACTCGCCCTGTGAATGACCCATCGTTGTTTCTTTCTTCTTGAAAGAAAATGAGTAAGCATTTAGCCGCCTCCCCGCCTCTCAACGCCAATTCGTACAAAGCTATGAGAGAAAACTTTTTTCTGCAAACACTCTGGTGAATTCTAATCACAGTTATTCATCATTTATTGGTGTTCATTATTTGTAAGAGAACATGAACTGTGTTTCCTTTTATCTTCAGCCTTTGGCAGTCGTTTTCTTTTGCAATTTTTTGAATCTCTATCTACGGTTCGTTATAATATTTTTCTTGTAAAATTTTGGCAGTAACGTTCCATATTGTTTTCACCGTATACTCCTTAAACTCACTGCTGTCCGTTTTTCTCATATTGCTTGCCCAATCTTTGAGTACACCGGCAAGCTGTACAAGCGACGTATTTGCGTCCAGAATATAATTCCTTTCTTGGCAAAATGCGTCAAACATCTTGGTGACATATTTTCTATTATAAATCGTATTTGTTGACCGTGTATGTAATATTAAATCTTAAATATCTTCGGACGTTTTAGACCCAAAACGCGTCATATTTAATTCAACAACTTAATGTCATGGCCATAATGTTTCAATAATTTTAAAAGCTACTCGCCTAATTACCGTTTTTTTATTATCGAATCTAACCTGATGACAATGCAAAACATTGTTGTAATGTCAAGCTACCCCATTAATTATCGTTTTTCTGTCATCGCTCCTATTATTATGTGGTAAATTATCAATACAATCAATATTCGACTAAAATATAATTTAATTATTTAAGTCTTACCTGAAATTCAATTAATTAATTTCTCTTCTAACAATATTCATAAGTATCCACAGCTCAAAAGAAAACTGTCTACTTCCCTAAAATATGAAAGAATATCATACAACTACAATTTTCTCAACAACTAAACAGATTTAAATAGCATCTGAACAACCGAAAATTTACATTTCATATTTTAGACCATAGCCAGAATTATCTGGTCACAACACTTTATGGTAGTCAACTCACTTTTACAAATTCCTTGACAACCTTCTTCGTCGTTTTCCGACCATGGATTTAAACAGAAAAGTATACTTTTTTAGAATTTCGAGAACTAATTTATCTTCTATATCAGTTACTATAAGGTGTTAAATGCTTTTGTGCGCAAAATTAAGCCAAAATGTCAATTAGTAGTCTGCAAGAAGGATCAACTGAAGAACTTAAAATGCATTGGGCTGGAGTAGAAGAACATTCTGCCGAGTGATCTTCCCTCAGGATCTCTTACGTCATATTCTAATCTATCAATTTGTAATAAATTTATTTATTTTAAGGGGAACAAAGTATTAAATACAAAATCAAGTGATGCATATGGTAATCGCCTGCAACTATTTAGGCTTTACTGCCGCCATTTTGAAATTTCCATTAGGTTAGTTTAATATTCCGCAATTTTAGTTATTACTAATAATATATATATATATATATATATATATATATATATATATATATATTTATTTATATATATATATATATATATATATATATATATATATATATATATATTTATTTATATATATATATATATATATTTATTTATATATATATATATATATATATATATATATATATACAGGGTCCTGCAACAGTGCGTCAAGTTTTCCTAGCGCCTTTCTCGTAAGAGATAGAGAAAAATGTTTCATATAAAAATTTATTGAATTAAAAATCTCTATGCCGTAAAATTATTTTCAAATATACAGGGTGTCCCAATTTTGCGTTATAACAAGCAAACATTTTTTTTAAATGGAAACACCCTGTATATTTTTTCATTTTATAATTTGGATAGTATTTTATAACTTAAACTTTTTTTGGTTTTTAATTTCGATATGGCATTTTCCGAGTTATTGACGCTTTTCTGAAAAAAATGTAAAAAGCGGAGGTTCACAAAAAAATTATTCTGATGTTGTATTTAAAATTTAAGAAATTTTCTTTTTCCTATGGTTGGTCATAAGTACTGTTTATGTACCAGTGCATTCAAGGACCGTTTGAAATATAAATTCTTTTATATCTTGAAAATTATCACTTTTAGGTATAGGGTATGCTTAACATTTTTTGTAGAAAATTAGATGTAGAATAATATAAAATTTAAAAAAATATATGATTAGATTTAAAAAAAAAGAGTTACGACAATTTGAAATTTTAGAAAATGGCGTGTCTGATACAAAGGCAGGGTTCCTCAAAAGTGAAAATTTTTAACACTGGTACATAAACAGTACTTATGACCAACCATAGGAAAAAGAAAATTTCTTAAATTTTAAATACAACATCAGAATATTTTTTTTTTGTGAACCTCCGCTTTTTACATTTTTTTCAGAAAAACGTCAATAACTCGGAAATGCCATATCGAAATTAAAAACCAAAAAAGGTTTAAGTTATAAAATACTATCCAAATTATAAAATGAAAAAATATACAGGGTGTTTCATTTAAAAAAATGTTTGCTTTTGTTATACCGCAAAATTGGGACACCCTGTATATTTGAAAATAATTTTACGGCATAGAGATTTTTAATTCAATAAATTTTTATATGAAACATTTTTTTCTATCTCTTACGAGAAAGGCGCTAGGAAAGCTTGACGCACTGTTGCAGGACCCTGTATATATATATATATACAACGTGTCCACGTAAGTATATAACATATGGGAATCAGCGTGACCTTTGTTGAATCTTTGTTACTTTATGTTTTATATTTTCTTCTTTCGTCTCTTGGAATGTATTAAATACATTTCTTCGGCTATTTTTTCAGATTTCTATATATTTCTATAATAAAATAATAAAATCTCAGTGCTGTATTCTTTGTGGAAACGTCCATTCAATTGATTTTGTTGAACGAATTAAATTGTATTCAATTAAATTAAATATTAATTACAAATAGGAATGTTGTTAATAAATATATTTTTCATGCAGCAAGTTAAATTTAAATTTATTTATTCATTTTCTTTATTTTAGGTTGGCTGCCAATTCTGGAATTAATTAAGTCAACCAGGGATCAGATTGGCCTTCAAATCGCCACGCTCTAATATGAGAAATAGTACATAATTTTCAAGTTGGTATGGATCTTCAACCATCTTTTCTCAATTAGAAAAAAATTGCCACGAGAGGTTGACATTTTTCAGTGTATACATTGTGAAGTATGATTTTGGATTACGTCAATTTAGACAAGCTGATTATTAATTTAATAATAAATTATACCAGCCAAATAATAAATTTAAGTCATAATAACATAAATACTACCGATCTACAGAAAATCTGTAGGTCAAACGTATCAAACGATGACCAAGAATGTTCATATCTTGAATAAATAACTATTCAATAGAAAATTTACCAGAAAACTAGTGACTTTAAGTATTCCTATTCAGACTAGGTCATCTGTAATGATTAATAATGCATTTTTTGTTATGTTAGTCATTGGTAGTAAGATTTGTTGAATTAAAGATCAATAATATGAAATCAACATCAATTTTTAGTAATACTAACGGGTTGGTGATATTAAGTGCTTTCGAATTATTCGTATTTTGTAACAATTTGACATTGTTTACTTGATATGTATAACTCGTGCTTATTGTAAACAATGTCAAATTGTTATAAAACTAATAAATTAGAATCTAAATATGTTCAAAACAATTTATAATCATAAATAACACGAAGGAACAGGATCACGTTATCCACATTTTACCCTAATCCCAACATGTATATATTAGATAAATTTTAGGTAAATGTACATTTAACGATGCATAAACAAAATGAAGAGAGTACCAAACTAATGTTTTATATATTAATTACTATTGATTAGGAACTTTATCAGACGAAAAATAAAACTGCAAGTTGTTAATATCACACACGGAATTTATTCAGTGGCTATAGTTTCAACCTTTACAAAGCCATTATCAAACTAATAGTAAATAACAAATTAAACTTAGACGGTTTTTATTTAGAACGGATTTAAAGCGGTAAACCATCCAACATAACTAAATAAAACCAGCTTATAACCTTATTCATTCGTATCGGGTGGACATATAGTAACTTTTTATTTTTTTTAAATTTATACCAGAATAAATCTCTTTTTTTTTAAAGTTTAGGAAGCAAATTAATTATCAATTTTTATAAGAGATATATCGCACAAAGTAAAAGAATCATACAAACTCAAATTATACGTAGTTGTCGGTAATTTTTTTAGATATACAATATTCTATATTCTCTTTTAAATATATATTACTTTCTAAATTTTACTATAAAACAAAGGAAATAATCAATATCACAAATATCCCAGTAACTGTATGCAGATTCATCAGTTTTAATTATATTATTTAAGTATATACTCATATGCTTGTGTATTATGTGTAACTTTTAATTAATTTTCATATGTTTTTTCAGTGTTTACAATAACATGTTCAGGAAGGACGACAGGATCTGCTTAGATGCTTGGAACCCAAGATTTGACCGAATAAATTTAAGGATTTAAGGATAATGAGATATTCCGTTTTCCGAAAATAAAGGTGATGAGTTGAGAACTGCAAAATTGCCTCATATGTCATCTCCGAGAATATTTTTTTCTAGGTCATTTGAAAATCTGTTTGAGTACCATTATACCATATCTGCCATCATGAGCCTTGTAATGTACAACAAAATCCCACTATTCATTCCACATTCATTATTAGAAGATCTTGTGAGTTATATTATATATATATATATATATATATAATAACCTTAAACCTTATTTTTAGTCAACTACCTATTGTGAGCATAATGTTTCACCAAGTGATAAATGAGAAACAAATACAAGATATAAGTTAAATTTTTATTTTTTTGGTTATAGATTATTTTCAGATGATAAATTATTCGCCTTTAAATAGTAAATAAGTTATTTCAAACTTAGTAACATAATTAAAACAGCGACTAAAGAGTTTCAGGCGACAAATAAAATTATTTTTATATAATTACTTATTGGCTTATTTAAGAAAGATATTATTTATCTCACTAACCGTCTCTAGCCATTTCCAATATAAAATACATATGAATCCATCCACATTGCGGGATAATTAAGCATTTTGAGACCAATTAAATTATTGATTGTTGGGTATGGTATTTTCAAATGTAAAAATTAATATTTATTTTTTGATGTTCATCTATGCAATCATATATAAAATACTTGTGTGTACATTGCAAATGAATATATCTGTTTTTGTATACTTTTGTTAAAGTTTTTCAGTTTACTTACTAGGTGGTATCATTCTTCGTTTCATAATTCTGTATTTTTATTAATTTAATAATGGTTTTATGGTCCCTAGGTATCATTGTGGATTTGTATGTATGTTAGCGCTATATCTTAAAAACCATCAGAGATTGTGTATTCAAAATCCTAAAATTTCTATAATTTAGTTAAACTAAAATAGTAATAATATTTCATATGTTTCTTTAGGATTAATAAAAGCTACATCTAAATAAGTCTGCTTACATAAGCATACATCACTGGCTGTTATCTATCAGTTGTCAACAAACATCATTAAAGTTTTGAACAATTATGGTTTGAGTTCTTCCACAATATGATACTAAAAAATTAAGAGCTCACTCTGCTTTATCTTAGTATTCAAATTATTTACATTTCCTAAAGTTTATTTTAATAATTGAGTTTTGCTTATAAATATAATGTGATATTTTAGTTTCTAATATATTTATTTTTTAGTTTTTATTAAATGCACCATTAAAAAAATAATTTAGTTTTTAAGTGGTGGTACTACTGTTTTTTATACTTATTATTAACCAATAATAGCCATAATAACTGAAATGATGTATTATGTTATGTTAGTTATTAATAATAAATTTCATTCAAATCGAATAAAGCGTTCAATTGTTCTAAACAAAAGAAATAATTTTTTTTTGAACTTTGAAGATAAATTCCGGCTTAACCGTAAATTTTTGGATATAGATATTTTGTGTTAAATCATCATATTTTGACCCCAGGAATCTATGGTCCAGCCGTTTCCCCACATTAACGGGACACCCTGTATATTTGAATTTATTTAGACAAATTCTATGTCAGCTCTAACTTTTTAAGTAAAATTTCTAATGATTTTGTCTTTATTAATTTCGACAATACCATTCTTGTCTGAAAATATTATATTTCTTTGGGCGCTGAAAGCAAATTAAGTATTCAAGAAACAGAAAATTCATACAATATAGTCGAAAATTAAGTTCCGATTTTGTGCTTTCGTATATCTTAATTTTACATATATCAGAGTTTTAGTACAGATTACTATTAATTCATATTCTTTTAATTTGAATTATAAAAGCAAATTATGATTGTATTTTTAATGTAATTAAAAAATCAATAAACGTATCTTATATAATACATCAATTTATAATTTGTACTACTTACACTAAATTTGTATACAGGGTGAGTTTTTTTCGATGTTTTATATGGGGATCTCGGAAACTATAAGAGATAGAGAAACGGTTAAATGGGGAAAGAAGTGTAGATTTACGAGACGAGTAAAATTCCACTTTGAAAGTTTTCAAAAAAGTCAAGGGTAACTAGATATTTTGAAAAAAGTAAAGTGTCAATTTTTTCAAATCAATATATCTCGGTTATTATAACAGATATAATAAAAATGTAAAGGACACAGTTTTAGATAATTTTATGCAGATTAATAAAAAATAATCAGAAAATTTTTATCGCCATTATTTTTCGAGATATGGCGCAAACTTACATTTTTTTAAATGGAAACCATAGTTGGCTATGGCCTCATTGAAAAGGTAATTTTTTTCTCTTTAATCCAATATGGCATACGACATAGTTATTTCTAAATATAAGTGAGTTATAATAATTTTAAAATTTATTATAAATAAAAAATGGGTAGCCATGAAAAAGGTGAAAGTAAAACAATTGCAGTTGTTTATAATAATAGCAATATTGTAATTATTGGTTCTACAAAGTTAAATAAAAATGAAAAACCAGCATAAGAATAAAATTTTGTAATTATCAAATGGCCTTCTGTATGTGGTATAAACCAATTTGTCAAGAGGATAATACGTTTCTTACAAAAATATTATGAACAGATGAATCGCTATTCACTAATTGTGGTATTTTTAATCGCCACAATGAACATAGATGAACTTAAGAGAATCCACGAGAAGTTTCACAGAGAAAACTACAAATTAAATTTGGGTTTAATCCATGGTGTGTTTGGTTTAATAATTCTCGGCCCATATATTTTTGAAAGCTCACTAAGTGAAACTGATTACTTTCATTTTCTTCAGAAAACATTTGAAGATATGCTCGATTGTTTAAATTTATCATTACAAGCAAGATTAAAATGGTTCCAATATGACAGTGCTCTACCTAATAACATGTTGGCTTTACAAATTATTTAAATGATGCTTTTCCTAACTCATAAGTGGGAAGAAATAAACCAATCCCAGGGCCACCTAGATCTCCCGATCTGCGCGTTTTAGAATTTTTTTCTGTGTAAAAAACAATGTATATGAAAAATCATATCAATCTGTGGAGGATCATAAACTAGTTGTTATTGGAAAATTTAATTCAATTTACATGAGAATCATCAGAAAGCGATAAATTCAATTTTAAAAAGATATAATTTATGTCATAATAGTATTAATAGTGGACTCTGACCATATTTTTTTAATATTAAAATTTTTCTCCCATTGATATATTGATAATTACAGAATTACTTTATGCAGTTGTTTCATTTTAATTTATCTCTGTAAAACTAATAATTACAATATTGCTAATATTATAAACAACTGCAATTGTTTTACTTTCATCTTTTTCATGGCTATCCATTTTTTATTTATAATAAAATTTAAAATGACTATAACTCACTCATTTTTAGAAATAACTATGTCGAATGCAATATTAGATTAAAGAGAAAAAAATTACCTTTTGAATGAGGTCACAGCCAACTATGGTTTCCATTTAAAAAAATGTAAGTTTGCGTCATATCTCGGAAAATAATGGCGATAAAAATTTTCTGATTATTTTTTATTAATCTGCATAAAATTATCTAAGATTTTGTCCTTTACAGTTTTTTTCTATCTGTTATAATAACCGAGATATATTGATTTAAAAAAATTGACACTTTTTACTTTTTTCAAAATATCTAGTTACCCTTGACTTTTTTGAAAACTTTGAAAGTGGAATTTTATTCGTCTCGTAAATCTACACTTCTTTCTCCATTTAACCGTTTCTCTACCTCTTACAGTTTCCGAGATCCCCATAGAGAACATCGAAAAAAACTCACCCTGTATAATGCTTTTTAATTATAAAAGAAGCCGCGATTTCTATATAAAGCTTGAACAAAGCATTTTATCTGTTCTGGGAAAGAATACAAATTTAAATTTAAAGTCTACGTTTTTATATTCAACGTGATCTAAATGTACTACAATGCATTCTATATTAGATTTAGATAATCTACATCTACCTTAAACAAATATATTAAAATTTTTGTATATATTATACCAATTATTTCTTACGTAATTAGGAATACTGTACCTACCTCTTTAAAGTATGGATGACTCAAATTTGATGTAGTTTACCTCGCCTTCCCCCACACATGTTATAGTTTGAATGTAAATAAGAAGCTTCTATTTTATTTTTTATATTGAATAATAAAAACGATCACTTGGTTTTTGTATGCTTGTATAATGCACAATCATATATACTATAGTTGTGGTAAATTAGCTTGACATTATTAAAACAAACAATAAATAACAAATGTACAGAGCCAAAACATGTTTTATAGCAAAAAGTGAGTAGTAGTAAAATATTTTAGTTTAGTTTCTGTGTGCCTTTGAGTGTAACATAAGGTTTGTACATTAGTATACATATTTTTGTATGATTAATGATACTTATATAAAATAAAATAATTTTAAATAATAATAAGGGATAATTGAATAATACGCTCATATTTTTGAAATTTCTTTGTTAGAAATATATTTTTTATTATAACTAAAACTAAATAGTTAGAATTTTAGTTATCTAGGTTTTTTTAATCAAACTGTTATATCAGGAAGAAAATATAATATAGACACCCTGAAATAAGTGTGTCTTATTTATTGTCTACAATAAATCGGTTACATTACAGAAATTTGAATTATTTTATAACAAAAATTTAAAGTAGTTGATTACATTGGTTGGAAAATGTTGAAAGTCATGTTCTACATATTTTTATTATAAAACCCAACAGTTATATATAAAAATGTGTTTTCTATTTAAATATTTTTACGTTGTATATTTTTGTAATAAAATAACTATGGCTGATTTGTGATTAACTTAAATACCCTCTCTCGTCAGACATTAATACATTAATTAAATAATTATTTTTCGGATAAATAATATTTTAATATATAACATACTTTGCTAAAATACACAAATGCAATGAAAATATATCAGATATCTATATATAAGCAGCATTCGTATTGTTAGTATTTAAAAAATTTAATTTAAAAATATAGTATGCGATTGCATTCCTTTTTTGAAGTGCTTAATAAATAATCTGATATATTGTCGTTTTGATTGAATTTAGAACTGGGGCGGCGCTACTGACAGTCTGATTTGGTATATAATCCACTGCAGCGTGAGACAAGTGGATAACGTTCTACTTCTCCTCCTTGGAAAGATCGCTTAAAAATAAAAATATTTTTATAAGTACTTTCAGTTAAAACCAAGTATGCATGCAGAAATAAACAGGAAAGAATATAATCGTTTTTAAAGCAGATCACTACATCTGAAATTACCGGAGAAAATATAATCGTTAGCGAGAGTGCAGCAACGTTAGTACGGGTCAGCAGTTGGATGGGTGACCGGTACCATTCACCATTGGGATACAATTAATGGAGCTTTAGAGTGACGGGGGCGATCCTTTAAAGTAACAAGCTTATTTACACACACACACACAAATACACAAATAACACATAGCGGAAGGACAACGTGGTCGATAGCCTAACACTACTACTACTATAACCTAATAACACGCCAGTCGTGGCGCATTCGGTTGCGGCCTCGAACTAACGTGCAGCAACGTTGGTTCGAGCCAGCAGTTGGATGGATAACCGGTACCATTGATTATTGGGATACAATTAATGGTGCTTTAGAGTGACGAGGCGATCCTTTAAAGCAGAGATGCACAGACTTATTAAGACTAGGGGCCACTCGGGCAAATCATGAACTGATGGCGGGCCGCCAGAAGTGTAGGTAATTAAAGACAATAAATAATTGATAATAATGTATTAAAATTAAAAAGGAATTTATTAATTTGAAGCGTGGCACTGCATAGTGCTTACAATCTTTTTTATATTTGGCTCAAATTTACTTGTAGCAACACGTAAAACTGCTTCCAAACTTTCATTTGCAAGGCGGTTTCTATTTTTGGTTTTATTATTATTAAGTATTGAAAAAGTTTGTTCACATATATAGGTAGAACCAAATAAGCTGGCACATTTCAGAGCGTTTATGCGCAACTCTTTGTACATATTTTTATCAATGCAGCGGTAAAAGTTCAGCAAGTCTCCTTCGTTGAATTTGTTGCGTAAATCTTCGTCGTTTTGAATGTCGATAATTTCTAACTGCATTGACTCTGGCGCATTTTCAACTGAAATCGTGAAAGGATTGCTGAATATGTCCAACAGAGGTTTCACTTTTTTAAACTCCGAAAATCTGTCTTGAAAAGATTGAATCAAAATATCTAGCTTTTCTACATAACTGAAATTAATCGCAGTTTTGTTGAATTTTTCAGCCATTTTCTTATAATTCGGAAAATGATTGTAATTTCCAGAATTCAATTGCGATCTGAAAAGTGTCAGCTTGCATTGAAAGGATGATACATGAGCGTAGAGCTGGGATATCAGTTGATTTTTGCCTTGAAGCCGTGTGTTCAAGACATTCAAATGATTTGTAATGTCAACTAAAAAAGCCAAATCACACAACCAATCAGGATTTTTAAGTTCCGGGACATCCCTTTGCTTTTCCGCCAGAAATATTCCAATTTCTTCTATTAAATTTAGAAATCGTTCCAGTGTCAATCCACGACTTAGCCACCTTACTTCTGTATAATACAGTAAATCTCCATATTCGCTTTCGATGTCATCAAGGAATTGTTTGAATTGCCTGTGATTGAGTCCTCGTGATTTTATGAAATTTACAGTCGAAACTACCACTTTCATGACATTTTGAAATTCAATTTGTTTAGCACAGAGGGCTTCTTGGTGTATAATGCAGTGAAACTGCATGAGATCTTCAGCCTTTATGTTTTTTTCTTGCAGATGCTTTTTCAGCAAAGTAACTAGCCCGGAATTGACACCAATCATCGAAGGAGCACCGTCAGTCGCAACTCCCGATAATTTTGATAAGTCCAAATCAGTTTTTGAACGCTCATCCAAAAGTACATTGAGTATATCAACTCCTTTGGTTTGACCTTTCAATGAACACATTCCTAATAACTCTTCTACGACTTCAATATCTAATCTAACTAATATCAGTGGATTCGTCGAGTGCTAATGAAAAAAATTCAATGATCTTAGTTTTTTCAGTTAATTGTTACGCAATATTACCTGACAAAGACATAATTCGTCTTTGGATGGTCATACGATTCAGTTGAATTTTCTCAAACTTTTTTGCTGCTTCTGGACACATTTTCTTAGCGGCAATTTCTATGCATTCTTTTACAAAATCCCCATCATTGAAGGGGCGACTTCGCTTTGCTATCATTCGAGAAATTTCATAACTAACTTCTGTAGCTGTTTCTGAATCTTCAATGGGTTTTCTAAACATAGCTTGCTGACCCGTAAGCTCCCGTTTTAAAGACAACATTTTTTGCTTTCTTAATTCGCCTGTAAACTTGGTAAAAGAAGGATGCTGCGTTTCATAGTGCCTTTTTACATTATATTCCTTTGCAATTGCAACAGAATTCTTGCAAATTAAACAAACGACTTTGTTATGCGACCATACAAAAAAGTATTTCTCAGTCCAAATTTCTTGAAATTGCCGATTTTCATCTTTAACCTTACGTTTTTTACTAGGTCCTGGCTTGTCCATGTTGCGTTCTAATCCTGGCTAGGATTAACACAGCACCTAAAAACAATTACAGTACCTACTTAAATTACCCATCCTTTTTAAATTATCAAAAATAATTGATTAAATAGGTAGGGAAACACTTATTAATAATAGAGTTTTACTTACGATTTCACAACACAATTATACACGGCACTTGACGGTTAACACTGCAACAGGAAATCTACGTTGAATATGGATCAAAATATATGACACCGGCTAGTGGAGTACAACTATTGCCTTCCAAAACCTCTATTAAACTCACAGAACACTAATACACCTAGCGGCGATTAAACGTGGCTTTTATACCGCGCGTATAGAGTCGAAAACTGTCTGGAGAAATCTCGAAACCGACTCTGGAAGCTTCGAGTCGTGTACTATCTACGCGAGCGATCGTCATCGCGCCGCCGGCCGCCGCGCTTCTTCAAGCAAACGAATTTAACCGAGATCAGCACGAACATTACCGACCGCTGTTACCGACGACGCACGTACGGCGCACCGTAATAGCGCCCGCGCGAGATTCGAATTACTTTTCGAACATATTTTTTTTGGTTTTATTCTGGTATAGAATTCAATATTTTTAGAATGTACGAGAGTATTATTTTTGCTGTCGGCGGGCCACCGGTATTCGACCGGCGGGCCGCATGCGGCCCGCGGGCCGCGGTCTGTGCATCCATGCTTTAAAGTAACAGGCTTATTTACACACACACACAAATACACATATCACACGGCAAAAAGACCACGTGGTCGATAGCCAACACTACTACTATAATATAATAAACTATGCAAGTTTGAGAAAAGAATTGATAAATACATGCAAACATACTTAAATGTATTTCCAGCGTAGCTTATGAGGGGCGATTTACGTTGTAATTTCCCAGATGACAAAGTCAACGTCAAGGATTTCCTCTCCAATTCCTCGTTACTCGGCTCAGTAGAATTCCCATAATGCACATAAGCTATTGAGTGCGATGTTGAAGCTATTTCTGGAGCTTCGGCAGCATTAGGTTCAAATGAAACCCCGTAGGTTTTCTTTTGAACAATGGAAAAAGATTGGGAGGTCGTGGGGGTTACTGGACTATTCGGTGTACCCTATATTTTGACTTATTTGTAGAATACATATTCGGTTTGGATGCAATGATAGCTCTCTATTCTCGCTTACTGTAAACTGCTATTTTCCCTCTAGCATTGAATCCTTGATAAGAGAAAGGGTAAGACGCGCGCATTTTATGTTCATTCGCTCTGTCATATCGTGTCTTTTTTGCTATGATGTTAGATATATTGATATAAAATCGATAGAGCCGGTTGTATTTATTAATAGTTTCCCGGCACTAAGAGGAAATAGTTAATTAATAAAATTAGTGCTTTTATAATCCTTAGCTTGTTCGATCGGGTGCACTGTTAGAAAACGAAGCTGTGGTAACCAGCACTTATTCAAACAAATATAACTTTTAGCTCTTTAATAATAATTATATTTCCCTACTTATCTGCTATCGGTTTTACTATATTATTATAGTTTCTTCTATTTATAAGAAAAGTTTTAAAATCTCGCTGTTGAGAGTTCCCTTTATTTGTTGGTAGTTATCCAATCAAACAGGGATCTACTGCAACACTTAGGCAATAGATGTAACATTTAGGATATTATTTTTATTAAAAAATATAATAAAGTTATGGTCACATTTAAATTGAAGTTACTCGACCTATATAATGTAAGGAGCACACTAGGCGAGACGAAAGTTCGCAAAATAAATTAACAAAAATAGACAATGGAGAATTACATACTAAAAAATGGTGATGTGGCCATCATAGTACTTTCCCTATATTTTACTCAAAAACTATGAGGTTTACGCAAAAAAACTATTCTTCATAATTTGTTCAGTTTTGAATTTTCTACAATTATTTGTTATATTATTTTCATGTAACTCCAATAGTTTGTTAGTAATTGGCAAAAAAAAATTTCAATTTTAATTTTTTTTTGCCAAAATTAAGAATTTTATGAAAAATATGTTTTAATAAAACTTGTTCAGTTTTTTATTCCCTTTTAATTTTGTTTGAAAAGTTTTGTAATATTTTTTATATTAAAAAAATATCGGAAAAAACAAAAAACGGCCTCGAGTAAACACCCACTTCCGGTTTATGAATGTTTACCAAAAGCTTTTCAGTTCCAGTTTTTAATGATAAAACCTTAAGTTTGAAGTTTCATTCCAATTGGATCATTCGTTTTTGAGATACAGCGCCCACCGACAGACAGACACACACAGACACATTTTTTTTTCCAGAAATCAGTGGAATGGACTCAGGAGACCTCAAGACAGATATTTCCGCTAAAAAAAAAAATTTCAAAAAAAATCACGATAACAATACTTCCCTTATATTTCATATAGGGAAAGTAAAAACTGGTCAGATCCATTTAACTGGTATCTCTAAATTCTGTACAAAATTACATTCGATTCAAGAAAAGCATCGACAGAATTTACCGACAAAAAAGACTTAATTAGATCATACACTACTTTACGTTAGAGCTTAACGTTAACAAGTGTAAGCTCTACATTCTTCTATATTATAGGGCTGGGATACATTCTTTATGAGGATACTTTGTCGCCGAATAGAAAATGGGTCAGGTTCATTTATTGCAGCCACAAAGAGTTTTACAGCTTTAACTTTACTCTCGAGGCTCTCTCAATCCCTTTACCATATTATGTTGACTTTGTCTGCTATGTTTAATCCCAACATGTGGTGGAACCCATGTGAAGACAACATGTTTGAATGAAAGATGCAGATGTGACAGAAACGATATGATATTATGTACGAGTGGATATTGGCTGTCAGATATACTACTATGGATGATGTAGATGGAATTATTTACGATAGAATTTCGCGATCACCTGCTGCATTTCGAAGAAATTGAAATTATATCTCTTGCGGTACTCACGCGCTGACGGTTTTAATGCATGTTTTTCGTGTCTTCTCAATTAATGATTGAAGTTTCTGAATACTTCAAATGATTGAATTTAAGACTTGGAACCATGATTTACGAGTAACGGAATATTCCGCGTATCCGTAGTGAAGCCTAGACATACCCAGAGCATGACACAGCCACATCCAAATTAATGTTAAAAAACAACTAATTAGATTAAAAGTCTTCTTGCACCTGGCAACATAGTGATTAATGTAGAAACGGAATATAAAATCCTATAAAAAAATAAATTAATAAATGTTGACACATAACAGAACCATTTATTTATAGACTAGGCTCTTATGTATGTATGTTATGGGATCGGTGGGCTGTCTAGACTTTTTACGTAGTCTATGATAGTTTAAGAGATAATGTGTACGAGTTTATCACGCTTTAAAAAATAAAAATAAAAAAAAGATGACAGGTAATTCCCTTTTTGAAGGGATAGGGCATTCACACAGTAGGTGCGCTACTGTTTCTTGAGCCTCGTTGCAAAATCTACAGTTGGGATCTGTTGTCTGGCCCATCTTAGTAAGGTAGTATTTTATATGGCAGTGTCCGGTTTGCAGGCTAGTTTCGAGCCTTAGGTTGTCCTTGCTTAATATGACAAAATGTCCGGACCTTACGGGCTCAGGTGAGCAGTTTTGGCAGTATTTTCCTATTCCTGGATCATACCCTCAATGCGAACTTTAGTTATTCCACTGTACGATTCTGGTCCAACAAACGGAGTTAAGAAGAATGAATAAGAGATTATCAGTTTTAAATCCGTCAGCGAACCGAACTATTGAGGAGCATTGTAACTGCCTGACTTTTGCTTCAACCTAATGGCGGCCTCTGTTGCTCCAGTAGAACACGTGCTCATAGATTCTGTAATACCCAAACATACCAAGCGTTGAACCTTGCTGAGCTTTGTTTGAATTGTGATCTCCGTTGTCTTTGTTCACCAGACCACGGAACCATTGGTCATATCACCGTTATGAAAAGCCAAGGTAATATGGTTCTGCCAAATAGTCTGCGGCAGAACCATATTACCCTTACTGCTTTGGCTGGCGGCGGTGTTGTCTATATGGGTTTTCCAGTGACAATGAAATGTCAAAGAAATAGCTCCATATAAAATGGGCATAAATACGCCAGCAGTGGCCGAAATATTGCTAGTACAGCAAAAATACTTCGCTGACTGAGAATTCCGTCATCTGAAGCAGAAGAAAGGGCCAGAGTGGAAGAACACATTGTGAACTCCGCCCGCAAGTCCTATAACCTAAATTTTAGTAATTATTAATGTATAGTTTATAATTTTTATATATAATATACACAGGATTTTGTAAAGCGAAATATATATAAATAAATAAATAAGCATCTGATCAAAAGTGAGGCCGAGATATTTAACTGTGAGTGTCTCTTTCATTGTTGGTGTCTGAAGGTTTAACTTTCTTCACCTTGTAAATGAAACAATTACAGTTTTGTTGGGGTTGATGGTGAGCCCCTTCTATAGACACCATGTACTTACTTTACGAAGGGTTATCTGCACGCGGTTAGATACCGTGTCATCATGCTTTCCCCTTACTATGATGACGATGTCAGCATAGCTTTGTATGTCAAAATCGTCATTTGATAACACTGACATTAGTTCATTGTGAGCAGCCCTTTACGGCGAACACAGTTGCTGACACATCACCAATAGACAGTGTGATCCTGCGACCTTTCAGCATAGCTTGGATCCATGTAGATGTGCTAGTGGCCGTCCTATGGATTCGTAGGAGGTGTTTTCAAATGCACCTTCGATATCCAAGAACGCACATACAGCTTCTTCTTTGTTTCTCTTCTCTTCTCTATTACACCTGTTAGTGTGTGAAGGGCATTTGTAGTTGATTTGTCTGTTGGATAAGCAAATTGGTGTTTGCGAGGGGAAAGCACTGGAGCGCTAGTCCCCTAATATTTCTATCAATGATATTCTCTATCAATTTTAGGAGAAACTAGATGAGGTTTATGTATAAACACCACCACCACTTCCCTCCATTGCTTGGGGATATATCCTTGAGAGTAGCTAGCTCTAAATATTTGGGTTAGACGCAGTAGTAAATCCTCCCCTCTCTTTTGTAGAAGGGCCTGAAAGATACCATCTGCACCCGCGGATTTTTTGCTTTCTCTGGTAGGGCGTTGTTCTACCTCAAAGACCAAGGGTCTTTACTGTTAATGTCGTGGGACCCAGCGAAGTGAACTTCTAAGAGTACTCTTAGACTTTCTTCTAGGGTTACAGTGTATTCAATGTTGGACTTTTTTAATAGTCCAATACCATTCGTGTCATCCCTAAAGAAGGACTTTTTGGAGACGCTGTGCGGGAGGTAGATCATCTATCGCCTCACAGAAAGTCCTCCAAGTTTTCCTTTTGGATTTTCTAATCTCTTTATTGTGTGATGATACTCCTCCCACTGTCCGAAGGGTTTTTCCCTAGTGAAAGTACGCATTATTCCGGCTTTTAGGCTCGCGAATTTGTTATTACACCAGGACACTTCCCTAACGACCGACCTTTGCTTTAATGGACAACTACCTTCGAAAGCGATGTTGATTACATCTTGCAAGTGAGTCGATGCTACTTCTAGCTGTTCGACAGTTTCTAAAGGATTTCTACCAGCCGGTATTTTTGGGATTTCTAGAGCCATTGATGTGGTTATCGATGTCAAACCGTTTATGCTGATGGTCTGATAGTGAAACGTGATCTGAGACGTGCCATTTTTTTTTTTATGAACTGGCTTATGTAGTTATCAGCTAGGGAGATGTCTAATACATCCTTTCTAACTGATTTAATAAAAGTAGATTTGGTGTCCGTACCTTTCAACTTACCGCTCGGCCAGACTAACCCAGTGAAGAAGGGAGGGTTCTACTTGAATGTGCAATAAAGAAAAAGGGGCGCCACGTGATTTCGGGCGGTAAGGTAGCTACCAAAAAGGAAAATCACGAACCAAGATCTCAAATCAAATTACGTATATTCTACAAGTTAAGCAAACAACAAAAATATATTTTAACAAACTCAAATTATTTATAATTTCAAAAAAAAAGAAAATCAAGTTTATACGAGTTATATATGGTATATATAATATGGTAGCAACAGATGTTCAAACTAAGTCTTCTTTTCTGGACTTAAAATTAAATATTTACCACTACAACTATTTAATTCGATAGATATAGCTATACCTTCACATAACTTGAATAGTTGGTTATTTTTTTTTTAAATAAACTATAATAATTTAATAGCTAACTGTGAAAGAGGCAACAATATTAAACTCTTAATAATTCTATACATATTTTATACATTTCCACACAAAAAATTATATTACTCTAGCTTAATAATAATTTAAAAAAAATCATTTATATAAGCGCGTATACGACAATTATTCTTGGTGCGAGATCAATTCCATACTAAAATTGTTCCTATTTCTGAGGGGTTCCTTATAAGGGTTGAAAACAGCAAGACGATTCCCTAATTCCTGAATTCCATTCAGTCCGCAGGTACGGAGTTGGGACAGCAATGTAGATTAAGATAATTCCCACGTGGAAATCCAAACCGCAGCCTCCGCCAAAAAAAGTTGACCGGGCCAATACACGGACTGCTCAATGGACTCAATTCAAAATTTCTCTGATGGACCAGACGTCAGAAAGAAGCCTATAATCCACCCCATGAAATTACCAATAAGTCAATTAAAGAGTATTGCTTACTTCAAGATGTAATGGAGGCTTCCGAGTTCGATACTTTTTCTCCGCTATTACAGCGATAGTGAATTCTCCCAAAATCACAACGAATCTCACTATAATTATGTGATGTAAACCAATCACCCTCCAATAATGAGGAAACCAACAATGGGTTTAATAACTTAATATCACAAATATGTATCGTTAGGGATAATAGAATAAATATAATCAAAATTAGATATAAATACAGTTGCCTATATTAAATTACATAAAGTGACCAATAATTAAATAGTCGCGAAAAATTAACGTAACAGGTACTATAAATTAACTTATAATTTTTAGATTGGAGTCTTATAATTTTGCCTCTTCTGATCTAGGGCTCTTGAATCAGCCCTATATCCAGCTGCTCCTAGAAAAACCTCCTTGATAGTATGCTAGAAGCCACTTTTGCGTGGTGGAGGTGTATCTGGACGCAGCGTATTTTTAGATAATCGAGTCACTGTGGCTTACTGTGGCTTACTGGGTGCAAAACATGGTTCTTTTTCGCCCGGGGCCAGTTTCTCCGACCCCCTCTCCCGCGACTGTGCTATTCGGCGGCCTGTTTTTAGTCCTTTCCCTGAGAAGGCTGGTGATTGGGGGGTCTCGACTGCCCCTTTCTCTATTTCCATTTGTTCAGGAGGGGTCCACTTTGACTTCCTTCCCGGACGGGGCAGTTTTATCTGCCCCTGTGGTCCTTTCAGGTCTTAGTTAGATACGACACAACTTGCATTAGAAGCACTAGATCTCAGTATGCGGAAAATCTTTTTCCCCCACACACTGCAGGTCGGCTTCTTCCTATGGTTTTAATATTGGTACTGTGTCACTATGCTGTGGCCTTATCCACACATAACAATATAAGGCATCCTGACCTATTGTTGGAGCTCAGGAATTTTGGAAGATAGTCGGTTTTCTTTAGCCCCACAATCTTGTCCAGGATGGCTTCCTGAAGCACTGTCAATTGATTCGGCTCAATCAGTGTGTCTGGGAACTTATAGGGCATTATTCCCACCCTTACGCTTGATGTTGCCTGATCGAAGAAAGGCTTTGGACCTTCGCCTTTGGAGCATTTATGGAGAAGCCTTGCTTTAGTAGCCTCTGCTCGTTTGGTGGCTGCTTCAGAAGAGGAAGTATGAGGTTTTTAGCCTCCCGCCTTAGCCCTTGCGGTCTGATTGTTGCAGGATCTCCCCGTCGCCTTCACCCTCTTAGCTAGAGCTTTTCTCCGGGGTGGTGTGATCGGATCTGGGAATTTTGTTGCGGCCCGCCTCCGTAGAGTTCAAAGACTTGTTGAAAGGGCTTGGCCCTCGAACTGGGGCTTCCTCTACGGAAATCCTTTGTCGCAGAAGGAATT
Source organism: Ontholestes murinus (assembly GCA_963969525.1). Classification (NCBI taxonomy): domain Eukaryota; kingdom Metazoa; phylum Arthropoda; class Insecta; order Coleoptera; family Staphylinidae; genus Ontholestes; species Ontholestes murinus. The sequence goes on along the minus strand of OZ018388.1, from coordinate 47,822,960 downwards.
TGAACCCCTTCTTTGCTGCCTCATTTAACTTTGGATGTTTAAATCCCTAAGTAGAGGTTTGATCCTTAAAGTTCTGGCCAGACCTCAGCCTGCTCCAGATCTTTTGGAATGTTTACCGATGGAAGGGGACGTATTATCCCCTACTCTTTTTGTGGTTGTGTATGCATATTTGGTCCCACGAGTAGCTAGGGAAGTAACTGGCCACCCGTGATAGAGCCCCATAAGTTAATGACTAGTTTTATATCTAGATACGCATCTTATCGGCCCAGTTCCCTATCTTAAGATTTAGGTTTTTATTTATCTTGGTCCAGGCGGTTAAGCCCAAGATCCCCCCTTAAGCTACCGATAGCATGGGTGTCCCTACTGGGAGCTGACGATACCGCTAGTATAATACTTAGGATCATCTCAATGCGCAAGTACCCCCACACCCCCTCCCACCCAGCACGTCAAAGTGAGCATACACGCAGGCTCTTTATTTGGTCTTCTTGAATTATAAAAGAGAAAGATGAGTATATCGTCTAAACTTCTCGAAAAATATAGTGTGAAAGAAAGGACTTGACGAATAAAGGCAAATGGCCTCTCAGTCCCCATCGATACCATTTCCTGAGAATACTCGGATATCATATCGCATCATTTTTACTAAATCCAGACTGTTAGGTTACGATTAATTCAAGAATCGAGAATCCATACTAAAAATTCGTAAGAATTTTTTAATAACAGGTCACAATTGGCACAATAACTGTTTCTATCCTTAACGCCGGATATTACCCCTTCTCTCATATCGAATTAAATGTTGACATAAAATTGTCTTTAAAGGCGAATGATAGTTTACCTTGTAGTTCCGCTACGTTATAAGACTCAGTAATTGTTAATATTGAGATAACGCAATTGTTTGATTTTCAAATATTGGTTTATTAAACACTACATATGTTTCGCCACACTGTGGCTTCTTCAGGTGAAGATTTGAAAATCAAACAATTGCGTTATCTCAATATTAAGTATGGATTTTCAACACCTAAGTGCCTCATCAATCAATCAACTCAGTAATTGTATTACCTCTACAACAAAGCTTATAAAGGTCGGAAGCCTATATCCGCAGATAGCATGTACTTATTGTATCTGACGTGTCACTTTTTATTGAGTTTACAAGGTTCTGGCCTAAGTTAGATTTACGGCTGATAACTTTTTGTTTAAAAAACATAATTTTATCTTTCGTAAGATTTGTTTTGTTTATAGTAAAAGTTTGCTTGACTAACCTTTACGTTCCACCACTGTTTCTAGACGAGCCAGAGACACCATGGTATGGACTTTTCTACAGCTTGAGTAATTCTGAAATTTAAAATATGTAGTATGGAACTAATTTTTCGAAGTTATCTATAACGTGCCTTATCCCTCTCTGCTATATCAAGCGTCTGCTTTATATGGCCCTTGGAATGAGAGATGATAAAACGATAGGGAAGTGATCGCTTCCATGTAGATCTTTAAGAACCTATCACTGAAGACGCATATCAAGAATAGGCAAAAATATTGTTAGATCTATCACTGAAAATGTTCCGTTTAAAGCATTCAAATGGTTGTCGGTAATTTAGGATTCTACCGCTCATGGTATCAAGGACCTCGATAAATTTGCCTTTAATATCAAGACGAGGAGATCCTCATAACAGACTATGTGCATTCAAGTCAAATATTGCAGTTGATGGATCTGCGCCATAGTTACAAAAATATTAATTCACCCAAATCTAACGAAGGAAACAGAGATATTCGTCTCCCGATTCGTCACACAAAAGAACAATAGTTATCTAGTAAATATAAGGATACCGAAGAGCTCTATTTAAAATATGATTCATTCAAAATTAATAAATTTCTATGAAGCCCAGGAGTTTCTGCCAATGAAAAGCTCTTCAGCTGTTCTGCAGGAAGTACAGGCCCGAATTTTACCATGCTTTGTTGTTTATACGCAAGGAATGGGGGGCTTTCCTCGGTTCCCATCCTATGTTTTTGCTTATTCAGGTCACAGTGCCTAATGACTAATCCTGTAATTTTTCTTAGTTTCAATTTGCTCAATCCTGCGGGCATCAGTATGTTGTCAGGGACTAAACCATCTAGAAGAATGCCTAATTATCTTCAGGTTATGACATGCCTTTTGTGCTCCTCTGCTAGCTTGCTTCGGATTATTTCTCCTCTAGTTTCGTGGGGTATACCGACAACGGGTTCAGGTCCTATGAATTCACCTGCTGCCCCTTGTTTGGCCAGCAAGTCAGCCCCCAAGTGTCCAATAATTCCTTGGTCCTAGGGTATCCATACTAGCTATGTTTTTTTTGTTGTCGCCAGTGCGTCCAGCCTGTTTATGCAGGTGATAGTCAGCCTGGACTAAACTATCGGCGAGGCTAGTGCCATTAGGGCTGCCTGGCTCTCCGTCATAATGGTAATTGGTTCTTTGTTATGTCCCAACTCCATTACGTGATAAACACACCAGCCAATAGCAGCTTTTCGGCCTAGAAGATGGAGTCATATTTCCCAAGAGCAATCGCAAATTGTTTGATCCGGTTGCACCCTCCATTGATACCAGCCCCGATTCCTTTAGTATTTTTCGCACCGTTTGTTTACCAGATGGTTCCTTTACTCGTTCCAGAGTATGTTCCATTTGTCCATTCACTCCGCCCTTGTATGCTTGTTTTGAATCTGCGGGATAAGTGTACAATTTTAGTGAAATCGGACCTCAATTTTAGGGTCCCTTCTTCCTGTAGTACTTTAAATATTGCTGATCTTGATGACCCCACATTTAAATTTTGTTCATTTATAAGCATCCTATAGGCTGCCTGTCTAGCTTCCACCATAACATATAGATGTAGTGGTGGTAGCGATAATATGTGTTCCATGGCTTCTGTAGGCGTTGTTCTCATTATCCCAGTGATCATTGGACAAGTTTGTTTTTGCACTCGTTCAAGTTTTACTGATATGCTTTTGGTTTGGGACTATTCTTCCCAAACGAGTGTAGTGTATGTCACTATAGGTCTTATGACCACGGTGTATAACCATTTGGCCATACTGGGTCTCAGTCCCCATATGCGTCCTACCATTTTTCTGGTCACAAAAAGTTCACTTATGGCCCTTTGGTATTAGGTATCAAGTACGGTCCCTAAATATTTTACTTCATTTTTGATTGTGAGTTCCATTTTAAACTTACGTAATGATTTTATGTCATCCGTTTTTCGCCTCCCAGTGAAGAAGACGACCGTCGTTTTGGCCGGGTTTAAAGTTAACCCTTCATTTCTGCACCATCGTTCTGCGATACTTAGTATCCTCTGGATCTGGATTTACGTGTGTAAAAGGTACTAACAGTAGGATATAAACCGCCTAATCAAATTTTGTTCATTATCATAAAATTCCATTAAGTATTGCGTCAGTTTTTCAGAAAGGAGATTACCGCCGAAGTATTTGCTTTGCATTCGGATGTTATGTATGTTATGTATTTTGCGCATTATCAATGAATGTATATTTAAGGTTGTCTACACAAGTTAATTCATAACCAATATCAATTGTCAGTTACGTAGGTAAAAATAACCACAAAATTATTATTGTTTTCAATCACGTTTAGCGGGTATTTAATTAATTAAACAATATAAATGTGCAATTTAAACATCTAAATTATATAAAAAGTCGAAGAGGAGCAATTTTTAACCAAATACAACCGATTTCGAATTGAACTCTGATTTCCCTTTGTCTTACGAAAATGATGTACGAAAGCAAGTAAGGGGGAATGAGAGGTTTCGTGGATGAAAACGTGCAGTTTTTCAGAGAGTTACGTATTACTTTTTACTTCATTCAGTAGTTCACTTTTACTTTAGCCTAAGGGCAGAATTATTTTTCACTTCATGCATTTTAATCCGGACTAGTTGTATAGTGTTCGCGAAGTGTAATCTGCATCATTGTAGGGCGAGCAGGATACAAAAGCCGTCATCCAAGAACCATGGATTGTTAAATACAGGGTTTATGCATACAGTAAGTGAACTGGGAATATATTCACACATCCCACAAATAGTAAGCCTAAATCATGTATATGTTACGCCGAATTCATGTAATTGCCTATTTCATGAAATAAGCAAAAAATTGCTTAATTCATGAAAAATGCAAGCCCGTTGCTTTGTTTATGAATTAGGCAAATTATCTGCCGAATGTATGAATTAGGCACTGTATAGAAACCTTAAAATGTCAATTACATTAATCTATTATTTCACCATAATTTCGTTTATATTAAAATAATAAGTAATTAAAAATATATTTATATATCATAATTAAATAATTAACGTTAAAAATGCGATTGTCCACTTTAAAATAGGAGGAACAGAATTATTATTTAAACAAAATGGCGATAATTGGTATATTTAGTTTCGTGTTCGACCTGCCACATTGAACGTCAAGTTTGGGTGATCTGTATCATTTGACATGGACATACAATTATGGATAATTCCGAATCAAATAACAAGCCGAGTTAAAGAATATATCATATTTAATGTGAATATTAGCGAGCTTAGTTGAATAATCCTTTACCAATACCTTTGATCTAGGATGGAGTCCTTTAGGGTCTGCGTATTTTATTGGCCAAATTTCATCATTTGGTTGAAATACCTTTTTTAACAATAAGTAACCTTATTTCATTTTAATAATATACAACTCGACACGCCAGATCGTACTTACTATGTAAATAAGAGGACAATGTTATGAAATTAAATCAAAATTGGAAAATAATGACCATTTTAGAATTAAGTATTTATTTGAATACAAAAATGTTAACTAATATAAGTAGTAGATAACTTCAAAACACTAATTAAAATTTTTACAACTTCTGCCACCATGACAGACAGAATTGCAAACGATTTTTTTTCGAAAAAACCCACATCTTACAGTTTGGCATCCTTGAGTACATTGGCATCTTTGATATCCCTGACCACTACCTACAGAGTTAAGACTAACTAATGTCCTAATCGATTTTTCTTCTTGGGGAACATCACTTATTTTTAGCTTCATGTATTTTGTCTTCTGCACACTGTTTTTCTCTAATAGATTCTCAATGATTCCATGTTTTGTCCCCACTTTATATCTATCATCCTAAATTTCGATTATAACGCCAATTAAATTGTTAGGGTCTCCCTTGCCCTTATCAAATTGACTAATGCTAACTAAAACATTATCACCTTTTTTCAAAGGTGGCATTTTCTTTTTTGACTTTTCCACCATTCGGTTGGCTTGAACTAGCAAATTTTCAGTTGCTATTTTTCTACATTCAACGGCCAGATTTGGCTGAATGATAAGATCTTGATCCATTAGTATATTTCCATCGACCGTATTAATTCTGGCGGATTGATCTTCAATCAAATTTTCCCTACTGATCTCTAAATTATCTGTAATCCTAATATCAGCATTCATATTTTTGTTTTCAGTACAGCTATCAGTTTTAATGTAATTTTCCATACTTTCTTCAAACAACCCATTGTTGATTTTTTCTAAAAATTCGCGTGGAAATTTTGAACGTAAGCACATTTTACCTGGTTGTCCGAATACAGCTTTATATGGTTCCATTTTTATAGCTTCATGGTACGTTGTATTCATTCCCCATTGAACGAAAAGCAGACCAGTTGTCCAATGGAAAACATTATGGTCGCGAATCCAAACAATTAGAGAATCTTTCATTGTTTGATTGCTTCTTTCAACAGAACCTTGGCTTTGTGGATATCTTGGTCTCCCATTGATGAGCATCAAGTCAGGCCATAAAGACCCCAATTCTTTGATCATATCTGCAGTAAATTCTCTCCCATTATCTGACTGTAGAACGTGTGGGGCCCCAAAGTTTAAGAATATACTGAGGAGTTCTTTTGCTACTTCTACCGCCCTTTTAGAAGTAAGTGGCCTCAAAAAACTATACTTTGTTAAATGTTCTTTGTAATGTAAAATAAATTTATAATCGCCATCAGGCAAACTTTGAAAATCTACGAAGTCCACTTGTCCTCTTTGATTTAAGTCAGAAACGGTGATAGGGCGAACAACTACACCCGCTTGCAAAATAATTTTATGAGTGACATTGGTATATTAGCATAGTGCTCTGAAACTTTTTTATATGTTTTCTTTTCATCCTTATGTCCACAAGCTATATGCATGTCATAAATTTAAAAATACGAAAACATTTCGTGAATCTACAACAATGAGTCTTGCTAAGTCTACAAAACAAATTAATTTGAAACAACTACTTCTCTAGCTAATACTTCGACAGACATTGAATAATACAAATTAATTTGCGTGTTACAAATAGTACAACTATCAAAGCAACACTAATTTGAATGAAATTATTTCTGTTTAATGTCATGTCATTAACAATCGACAATACGTTCTTTCTAGTTGCCATAATTTTCTGATCTTTAATTTTCGACACTTTCTTAACTCCTGCAAAGTTTACTAACCTGAAAGTCTTCTTAATGTGATAATATTGTCTATCTTTTAGGTTACTATTATCTTCTAAAACGTTTATTACATGTTTCTCGTGGTCTTCAGTCCACAGATGATTGCTTCTATAGTCGTTGATTGCCGACTGCACGTCCATTTCGAGTGAAAAAATATAACAAATTGAGACGTTGCCTAAAATAATCAAATTCTATATTTGGTTAAATCGACATTATAAAAAGAATATATACCTTTATGAGTGATTTCCGATTATTGCGAATTTATTTCAAAAATTGCAGCGGTGATAGTCCACTGATTTGACGTTTCATTTAGTTTCAAAAAACACCACCAGAGTACTAACGTTTAACTTGCTCAATGCACGAAATGAGCAAAATAAATAATGCCGAATTCATGAATTTGGCAGATTATTTGCCTAATTCGTGAACTATGCAACGGACTTGCGCATTACACGAATTAGGCAATATTTTTGCTTATTGCATGTAATGGGCAATTTCACAAATTCGGTGTAACATATATAAGCATACCTAAGCACATAACATCCTATCTTATCCCACAGCTTTCCATCAGTGACATCACAGTGGCAAGGCTCTCAGCAGGAAATGGCAGCAAAGACACCATCCTGGCGTCAGTTTGCCTCTCTTACCACGCGCCTGCACCAACCAGGGGGCTGGAGCACGCTAACTCACATCATATCACGTGGAGCAACATGGACACCAACAACAGAGGTGAGTCACTACACTAATTTATTATCTGTAACAATTTAGAAATACTAAACCGGGGCTCTGAACCTACGTTCGTGACAACTCGGAGCCAAACTGTAATAGACATTACATTGGCGACTACAGGTATCTTAAACAAAATGCACGACTGGCATGTATCAACGTCGGTCTCAATTTCGGACCATAGGTGGATCAAATATACACTAACACATACAACCGGTAAGAAAACACTTTACCTTCGCAACCCGAGCCTGACGGATAGGAATGCTTACATAGACAACCTCTCACAGAGTCTACGAAACTGCGAAGCTACCGGCCAACTCAATACAGTGGAAGACATTGAAGCCTATGTAAATACATTTCAACACTCCACTATGAAAGCATACAAGGACTCCTGCCTTGCGAGAAAGGTGGAAGACTCCGGGAACGCCACACCCTAGTGATGCGGAGAACTCGACCATCTCAAAAGAGCTGCGAAAAAATCCTTTAATAAAACGAAGAAATCGAAACATCAGTCGGACTGGATGGTCTATAAAAATATAAATAAATAAGACTATAAAAATCTAATACGGGAAGCCTGGAGGTCTTTTTTAGGAGGTTGAAACCTCCTCAGCAGCTGCAAGGCTCAAAAAGGTCCTCTCCAAGGAGCCCTCACGACAAATAGGTTGTCTAAAACGAGAGGATGGGAGTTACTCTTCTAACCTCTCAGAAGCAGCTGAAATTCTCATTAACACCCATTTCCCAGGATGTACGGACACCTCCGATGAAGGTTGGTCAGAATTCATACCCTCGAACCCATCCAAGGAGGATTGGCAGGTCGCAGATTACCTCACGGAAGAGGCACGTATAACCTGGACAATCAAAAGCTTCTCACCATTTAAAGCGCCAGGCCTTGATGGTATATTCCCAGCTCTCCTCCAATGGGGGCAGGACATTTCATCAGCCCACCTAGCCAGAATCTTTAGGGCATGTATTGCGTTGAGAGAAATACAAGTTATTTTCATACCGAAACCTGGTCGTATAGATTTTACACTAGCCAAATCATACCGCCGATTAGTCTAACGTCATTTCTCCTGAAAACGTTAGAGAAATTGTGCGAAAGATTAATTCGCGAGACAGCTTTGATTGCAAATCCGATTCACGCTAATCAACATGCATCCTCTGGGGATCTCAACGGAGTCGGCACTGCACACTGTTGTAGACCGAATCAAAAGGTCTCTGGACATCAAAAAGTCCACCCTGGGCGTGTTCATTAGCATAGTAGGTGCCTAAGATAAGAAGACCTTCAGAAAAATAGAAACTGTCCTCTTCACGCATAGTGTGAATCCCACAGTTAGTGGGTGGATCAAAAGCATGCTGGAGAATAGGACAGACACAGTTAATGTAGGAAATACCACTGTCAGAAAGATCGTTCGAATGTTTGAACACCAAGCTAAAGCTTTCTAAGCTCCTCAACACCCGGTTGACATTGTCGTCGGAAGTCAAATGTGATCCCCGACGGCAAGCTGACGTGGAAATCACATCTCAAAATGAAATGTAAAAAAGCATGTGTCTCCCTTTGGAAATGCCATGGGAGCTATCTCCCTAGGATAGCTTTTTGGCTGTACACAGCGATAGTAAGACCAATGCTAATCTAATGAGCAATGTCTACTTATACGTAGAGGAGATGGTCACGGCGGCAGCACTGCGCCTAAACTCAGTTTAACCTCTTAGAGGAGGCTGACACCCTTCCTTGAAAGGAAAACCCTGCTACGTCTTCAATAATTCCTAAAAAGAGAAACTGGGAGTGAGAGGGTGGGGAAACCCTCCTAATTTACACCGATGGTTCTAAAACCAAAAGAGTATCCGGGGCGGGTATTTACTCGCAATAAATAGACCTATCACTAGCTATACCCCTAGAGAAGCACACAACTACTCTGCAAGTAGAGATCGTTGGAATCATCCATGGAGCAAAAGAAATCCAACACAGTGACATCCGTGATAGGAACATCCAAATCCTTACAGATAGTAAAGCAGCAATTGAATGGTCACAAGATCACCTCAAGACTAGTAAAAGAATGTCACAGCCCAACACCCTGAAACAAGCAACACAAACGAACAGTATTGAGCTGCGCTGGGTCAAGGGACACAATAATGATAAAGGCAAGATAGACGAGCAGGATGGGTTCTCAGTGATTCCTCGAACGGGACCCGATCGCGCCAACGCCGAAATTACTCACTGACAGAATACTCCCAAGACGCTAAAACAACGTTGGGACAACACATCAGGCTGCAGACAGGCCAAGCAATCAATGCGCTCACCCAATCTGAAAACAGCTGAATAGTATCTGCGACAATCCCGGGGGAATCGGGCATCTGCGTCTTATCAGGTATCCTTGCGGGTCACTGTCAGCGAAAGAAACACTTGTTTACTATGGGTCTGGTAAAAACCCGCATATATAGAGCATGTCAAGAAGAGGACGAGACAGTTAAACATGTGTTAACCACCTGCCCGACTCCCGCCCGCCTTAGATACCCCTCCAAGCGTTGTGCCGTCCTTTGCTCGTCACCTTGGGTGGCTAAATGAGTGATAGAATAACGGAGGTCTGTCCCAGCCAGAGGGATACAACGAGTCTAGTGAGGTCTAGGTGCCCTGGTCAATGATTTGATCACCCTTGGTAAACTCGATCCAGATCCAGATCTTGTTCACGACCAGTACTGTTACTCCGTTATCGGAATGGGTGAAATATTTGGTAATTGACAATGACAGGGGTGACTAAATTATCGTATAAGATGTAGAATTTATTTTTATTCATTTATTCTTCTGTCTTGAATTGTTTGTTGAATTAATTATTTCATTAATATGCTAAGATTGTATTAAATGTAAAGTCTATTTCATTTTCACTTATTGTGTTATAATTAATCTTTTGTCATGAAACGGTTACTGAATTATAATTTCATTAATATATCACGTTCGTTAAATCCATTGCTGTTGTTGTTATTTTAGTTTAATTGTTTGTTAACACCCAATCCCGATACCAATATGCCCTTTCCAATGGGGAGATGACCCGAGACGAAGCAGCAGGTGTAAAGGTAAGTAACTATTAGAAGCTTATTTATTTTGTGTGTTCAAAGCCAGGTCACGATTGCGAGTCAGGCGAACTCTTGGCTATATAGTCTGGCAACCGCTCGATAGATTATATAGTAATATGTATGGAGATGTCCGCTCGATTAATTGTTAGATATATGTTAGAACAGAGGCGGGCACTACATACTATCTTGGGAGATAGTCCCCATTTCTGCCCACAGCCCTCCGGCATTGCCAGAGGGAGACACATGCTTTTTCACGTTTCATTTCGAGATGTGGTTCCACGTTAGCTTGCCGTCGAGGATCACTCCCAGGTATTGCATTCCGACGACAATGTCAACCAGGTGTTGAGGAGCTTAGGAAGCTTTAGCTTACCTAGTTTCCTTTTTCTTGTCAAGAGGACCATTTCAGTCTTTGATGGGTTTATGGTTAGAGACTGGTCATTACACCAGTGTTCAATTATTTTGAGAGCTTCCTGCATCAAGCTGCATATCAGGATGGTTATGTCATATGCATATCCTATGGTGTGGAAGCCATTGTCGTTAAGTCGCCACAGAACAGTGGTATTTCCTGCATTTACTGTAACTGCCCTATTCTCCAGCATGCTTTCACCCACTAACTGTTGGGTTCACACCATGCATGGAGCCGACTCCATCGGCACCAGCAATGGAGGCGTGACCGAAAAATCGGCCAGTAGCTGGCATAGGGTCGGGCAGGTGGGTCACTCCCGCATGACCGGCCTAAACCAGCTGCCGCGAACCAACTCCAACTCCCCCAAGCTACGGCGTACAGACATCGTGCCTAGGGCTGCATGGCACAGGGTTAAGTGTCGCGAACGATTCCGTTTGGACACCGGGCGACCTCCCAACGTAGTGAGCCTTCTGTGCGTATCGGGGCACTGCGCACAGCGACCAGTTATTTCCTCCGTACTCGTGGAAACAACAATGGACCACCAAAAAACAAAAACAGAAACTACCATAGGGGGCTCTTCGGAGAACCCTTCCTCCCCTGGTGCCGCCACGGCTGAGCCTGAACGACCAAAACAGCGTTCGGGGGGCAGGCAGACGACGCCAGAGGAGAGAGAAACTCGACCAGAGGGCAGGGACGAGCATAAATGCAGAGGAAGCCGAGGCTATCAAAGCCTCGATGCGTTGACAATTGATTCCGGAGAGGTCAGTTCCAAACCATTGAATTGCATAACACCGGGAATTGTAGTTGTTTTCTTTTTGTTGTTAATAAATGATCAAAATTGTTTCGGATCTGCAGAAACATTAGAAGAGACTAAATTTAAATAGTTCTTATACTCTGTTGATATTAGACGTTTACAATGGGATCGAGTAATTTTATAGTGGTTGTAAGCCTCTTCAGTTTTATTACGATTGAAATTTTTACGTGCTTTATTCTTGATTTAAATACAATTTAATATTTCTGAAGTAAACCAGCTAGGAAACTGTTTCTTAGAAGCTTTGCGTAAAGGTAAATATTTGTCTAGACATGTAAAGGGTGTCTCAAATTGATCTGACATTTTAAATTGTGCGCCATTTTTTTTGTGGCGAACATAGAGTACTAATCTTTGGCAACTGCCATCAGGAAGTATTGAGGTTTAGTCATGAATAATTACACCATCGAGCAACGCCTAGAAATTGTGAAAATTCATTACAGAAATGGTGAAAATTTTGCAGAGACTATTCGAAAAGTTTGCACGTCTTTTAGTTATCATAACACACCATCTCGCAACACTGTGGTGCATTTAATAAAAAAAATGAGGCTAGAGGTTCAATTCTAACCTTGAAAAGCAGTGGCCCTTCTCGTACCGGTTGGTCGATTGAAAACATAGCCCCAGTGCGAGTGTTCCACCTCGATTCGCCACCGTGCTCAGCAATTAGACGTTTCAAGAATCTATGTGCAGCGAATTTTGACTAAAGATCTGCATTTGCATGCCTACAAGATCCAATTGACACAAAATCTGCAATCAGCAGACCATGCGCAGCACCGTACATTCGCCAATTGGATAGAGGAGCATCAACAAATCGATGGTGATTTTTCGAAAGAAATCATCTTCAGCGATGAGGCGCATTTTCAACTTACTGGCTACGTGAATAAACAAAACTGTTGAATTTGGGGGACCGAAAATCCTGAAGTGATCCACCACAAGTCACTATTTGGTGCGGATTTATGGTTGGAGGAGTGATTGGGCCGTACTTTTTGCGATCTGACGCTATTAGACTTCTTTCTATGGGGTTTTCTGAAAGGAAAAGTGCATGCCAATGATCCACAGACCATTCCGGAGCTCAAGGAAGATATTAGACGCACCATTAATGAAATTAGTCCGCAATTATGCCAAAATATAATTGAAAATTTTGTCAAAAGAATAACCATTTGCAAACAAGGTCGATCAGATATTGTGTTCCACACAAACCTCCATGTTTGTACCTTATATTAAAATAAAAACATTCGTACTTTACCAATAATATAATATGTTTTATTAATAAATTAAAATGTCAGTTCATTTTGAGACACCCTTTATATAAATATACATAATATATTGTTGGTTAGGTCCCAGTTACTCGAAGAGAGCTCTGCATAAAGACGAAGGAAATCAGATTTTCTAAAATTGTAGTTTTTTACATTGCAATCGTTGGCTGGGAATTTCGTGGGTTTGATGGAATGATAATAAATCTTCTTTAATAAATGCGTTATACTCACGAATAATATGACAATTTAAATTGGTAAAAATTTACTTAAATATTAAAATTTGTAGTGCAGTTATTAATGATAAAAATTAAATCGAGAATTTTGTTCTGACAATTAGTAATTAGTAATTATGTTGTTTTAAATTGAGATAAGCAGAGAAATTTTGAATTTTACTGCATAAACTGTTGTTTAAGTTATTGTAATTTTGAATGTAACTTGGAATATTCAAATCTCCCATAATAAGAACATTATCCGCAACACTAGAAAATCTAGAAAATATTCAAGATCATCTATTGTGGGCATTTGGGGAATATAAATAACAAAAATAAAGATCTTAATACTATTTACGACTAATTTATGCAAGTCATGACCAGCCTGGACAGCACTATCGGTGAGGCTAGTGCTTTTATGGTTGCCTGGTTATCTGTCATAATGGTAATTGGTCCTTTGTTAAGTCCCGATTCCATTACGTGATGAGCACACCAGTCAACGGCGGCTATTTCGGCTTGGAAGATAGAGGCATGCTTCCCCAGAGCAATCGCGAATTGTTTGCTCCGGTTGCAGCCTCCATAGATACCAGCCCTTTAGTATTTTTGGCCATGTCTGTGTACCAGATGGTTGCTTTACTCGTTCCCGGGTATGTTCCATTTGTCCATTAATTCCGCTGTGGTATGATCGTTTTAAATCTGCGGGATGGGTGTACGATTTTGGTGAAATCGGACCTCATTGTTAGTGTCCCTTCTTCTTGTAGTACTTTAAATGTTGCCGGTCTTGATGGCCCCATATTTAAAGTATGTCCATTTATGTGCATCCTATAGGCTGCCTGTCTAGCTTCCATCATTACAAATAAATGTAGTGGTGGTAGCGATAATATGTGTTCCATGGCTGCCGTGGGCGTTGTTCTCATTGCCCCAGTGATTAGCAGACACGCCTGTCTTTGCACTTTTGGTTTGGGTCTTTTCTCCCCAAACAAGCGCCGCGTATGTCACTATAGGTCTTATGACCACAGTGTATAGCCATTTGGTCATACTGTGTCTCAGTTCCCATGTGCATCCTACCATATTTCGGGTCGCAAAAAGTCCTCTCATGACCTTTTTGCTGATGCTCTCTAGGTGGAAGTTGAAGTTCAATCTGGTATCAAGTATGACCCCTAAATATTTTACTTCATTTTTGATTTCATTTCCATTTCATACATACGTAGTGATTTTATGTCATTGGTTTTTCGTCGTCTAGTAAAAGGGAAGATCGCCGTTTTGACCGGGTTTACAGTTAACCCTTATTTCCTGCACCATCTTTCTACGGTATTTAGTCCCTTCTGCATCAAGTTTGATACAGTGGTCCCAAACTTCCCGCTTACTAGAATGGTCAGATCATCTGCATACCCTAGTGCATGTATGCCCTGGCTTTCGAGTAGCAGCAGAAGGTCGTCCATGACGAGGCACCATAGGAGCGGCGAGAGAACACCTCCCTGAGCACCCGCCAGCGACTAACGCTTCTGCTGTTTTTCCATATAGGGTAGTTGTCACAGTCCGACTTCTGAGCATCTTGTTTACCCATTGTCGGACTTGCGGGTTAATTCCTCTTTTCTCCATTGCTGTTGCTATGGAGTTGAAGGTTGTGTTGTCAAACGCCCCTTCAATATCCAGAAACTAGCTGGTGGATTGCTAGCTCGCATGACTTTCCCGCTTGGTAGGCATATTGTTGACGGTGTAGTGGCGAGTCCTTTAAAACTCCTTCCCGTATGTGCCTGTCTACTAGTTTTTCTAGTAGTTTTAAAATAAATGATGACAAGCTGATCGGCCTGTAAGATTTAGTCTGGGCATATGAATCACGCCCTGGCTTAGGTATGAATACCACCTTTACAGTCCGCCAGCTGCTTGGGATGTATGAAAGGGCAAGGCTTGCTCTGAGGATATTACATAGGGGTTTCCTCAGCGTTGCTATCCCTTTTTGTAGCATGGCAGGATATATCCTGTCAGGATCTGGTGATTTGAATGGTTTGAACGTGTTAATTCCCCACTCAACGTCACCTGGTCTGATTATCATTTTCGCTGTTTCCCAGTTCCGTTTGGGAGCCCCTGCGTTGGGCTCGCTTAGGTCCTCGGAAACAGGATTGTCAAGTATTGCAGAACCCGGGAAGTGCGTCTGCAGTAATACCTGCAGGGTCTCTTCTACCGAGTCTGTGTACTTTCCATTTTGGTCTGCAGTGAGCCGATGTTCCCAGCATGATATTTGCTGAACGTCTTGAGTAGACGGGAGCTTGTGGGTTCATTTTCTATGTCCCCACAGAATTGTCGTCCATTGCTCCCTCTCCGGGCACTGGAATTCCTTCCATTGCTACCTCTTCGATCTCCTCAGGTCTGCCGACGGTTTTTGCCGCCAGCGCCCTGAGGGTGATGTTTGAAAGATCTTCCCCCAAGAGACTTTGTCCATCAGTATGATGCACTGAGTTCCTTTGGGGTCCGGTTTTTGGTTGACTACTCTCCAGGTATCGGTGCTTACGTTATTCTGCACCGATATTCTTTTGAGGAAGGTGGTTGCCTCTATTGGTGGTCTTGGAGCCCACGTTAGTCTCCTGGGTTCCGGTAGGTCCTTCAAATCAATGATCTAAAGTTCCTTTTCGTTCCCCAGGATATTCATCTCCTTGGCTATGCTCTCGAGCCATGTCCTGGTTGGAAGGTCGGAGCATACACCCTTTATGGGTGCATTCTTTAAATTTCGGTGAGGCTTGTCCTTTCACCGTAGCATCAATGCTAAAATGCTTATAGCAGAAGTGAAGGTCTTAATAATATTAATAGAGAACCATAATAATCTACCTACTATTAACATAACAACTATTAGCTCCAATGATATTCTTAATGCCATAAATAGATTGAGTAGTTCCATATCTTGTGGTATCGATGGTATTCCGAATTTCTTAATAAACGATTGTAGACATATCCTGGGTAAACCTCTAAAAACAATTTTCAATCTCATTCTAAAAAACTCGGAGCTCCCCACAATTTATAAACAAACAAAAATCTGTCCAGTGTTCAAATCAGGCGATCCTAGCGTCATTACAGATTACAGGCCTATTGCCCTATTGTATAATTTTGCAAATGTTTTTGAGATGCTAGTCTACGATTTTATTTATCCGAATGTCAAAAACCTCATCTCTCCGCATCTGCATGGTCATATGGAAAAAAGATCTACAATAACAAAATTTAATTGTTTTAACGAATTTGAATGTAGTGAACTTAACCGTAAAGTTCAAGTTGATTGCGTTTACACAGATGTCAGCAAGGCCTTTCATCGTGTAGACCATGCTATTTTACTCAATAACTTATTAAAATCATACTTATCCGACCGACGTCTACAAGTATCAGTAAGTGGACATTCTTCAACTACATTTATTGCTTATTCGGGTGTTCCCCAAGGGTCAAACCTGGGGCCATTACTTTTCCTTCTCTTCGTCAATGACCTAAGTACCTCCTTACATCATCATCACCTGTTATTCGCTGACGATATCAAAATATATTCACCAATTTTTGATACATAGTCTTGTACCTCTCGGCAAGTATGGGTTGACGCTAATTCAGCTCATTATCAGTGCATATTTTTAAGAGCAGAGATTAATGAAAAAATAAAATCGTATGAATTATGTACGGTAACTTATGGAACCGTATCTGCCTCCTACTTATCCATTCGCTGTCTAGTTGAATTAGCCTCGGAAAATATTAAGTCATATCGTCAAGCTTGCGAGACTATTCGTCGTGATTTTTATGTAGATCATAAGTACAAATAATTTAATTAAATTGCGAAGCGCAATCATAGAGGTGCTAGGCAAAGGTGGTTTCATACTGAATAAATGGAACTCGAACGATAGATCAATTTTGAAACATTTGATCAATTAAAGCAATAATAATGTAAATTTTCTGAGTGTAAATTGAGCAAATAAAATTTTGGGTATGGGGTGAAATGCGTCAAATGATACATTTTCATTTGAAGTAATAGATTCAAATTTTAATAAAATTTCTATACGAGCGATATTTTCCGATATAGCGAGACTTTTCGACCATCTTGAGCTGGTAAACCCAATTATAGTTACCGCAAAATTAATAATGCAAGAATTTTGAAGACCAAAATTACATTATGACGAGAGCGTACCTGAAAATATAAGTAAAATTTGGATCCAACTTCAAAGGGATTTAAAATCGCCCCGTTGATACAGTGGTTAGTGCGCCGACTGTAGTCGGAGGGGTCAAATGGCCAAATTAATAAAAAAAAAACTAAATATAGATCGATTTATTGGCCAAGAGACTTCACTTGCTTTATTTGATTTGCTAGGTTTTTGCGATGTAAATGGGCGAGAGTACGGAGCGTGTATTTATTTACGCACCTGTGTTTTAACGAACATTTATTCGAGGGAACTAGTATGTGCAAGATCTAGGGTTGCTCCTTTGAAGAAACTTACTATGCCGCGTCTTGAATTATGTGGGGCACTTTTATTAAGCCAAATAGTGAGTCAGGTAATAAAAGCACTACTAAACGGGCATGCATTAGTAAAAACATATGATTGGTGTAATTCAACTATAGTATTAAATTGGTTGAAATCAGAAACAGTCCAATTTCAAACACTTATCTCAAATCAAGTATATAAAATCAGGGAATTGGCGCATCCCTCTAATTGATACCCTATGTCAACTATTGAAAATCTCGCGGATATTCTCTCCCGGGGCCTGATGCCTAACGAAATCTTAAATAATAATCTGTGGTGACAAGGCCCATCATAGACGAGAATTAGTAAACAGGAGTGGCCCGTTGAAAATTTCCAGCCGGACCTGGAAAATTTATTAGAGATTAAACAGACAACGGCAATCTTTTCAAATACTGTCGGAGAAGACATTTTCAAAATTAGTAGATGGTCTAGCAATCTCAAATTATTACGCGTTATCGCCTATTGTAATCGCTTCATAAATAATTGCCGTATTAATAAAATTAAACAGGTAAAGAGCTAGAGAATTAGACAATGCACTAAAAACAACAATTTTGCAAGTTCAATCACAATGTTTTATGGAGAAACTAAATTTAATAAAAAAGGCCAACCGTTGCCCAAAAGTAGTAAATTTTGAACTTTATCCCCATCCTTGGATTCAGATAATAAGTGGGAGGTCGGTTAAAAAATTCGTTATTAACATATGACAAAAAAAATGTTCTACCTCAAAAACATTGCCTAACAAATTTATTGATCGAATATTACCACCAAATTAATTTTCATGCCGGCACGCAATCATCATTGACTACCCTTCGCGATAAATTTTGGCTACTGGCAGTTAAAAGTACAATTAGAAAAATAATTCACAAGTGTGTACGATGCTATAAAATGAATCCCGTTTTGCCGAATCATTTGATTGGAAATTTAACAAAGGCCCGAACATATATGCAGACCCTTTTATAACACAGCCGTAGACTATTATGGTCCATTTCATATTAAAGAAGGAACACTAAACAAAGATATGTCAAACCATACGCCGCAATATTTGTATGTCTTTCCACAAGGGCGGACTACGTAGAAGTGGTATCTAACTTATTAACAGAGGCTTTTATAGCTGCATTATGCAGATTTCTTGCTCGGCGGGGAAAAATAGCGAACCTATACCAACTTTGTCGGGGCAAATAATGAACTCAAAGAATTGTTAAAAATTTTACATAATGAGACTCATAGAAATAAATTAATTGTCCTGATGACAACATCTGCAACACCTAAAACAACAGTTTTGGAAGCGTTGGTCCTCCGAATATCTTCTGACTCAACAGATTCGGCCCAAGAAATTGTCATACAAGCGAAAACCACTTGAACAAGGAAATCCTATGAAGTGGATCGTAGGGCGAGTGCATCGAACCTTTAAAGAAGAAGATGGTGTCTTAAGAGTAGTGGAAGTGAAGACCACGGGCGGTATCATCAAACGAGTAACGGCCCGACTATCAGCCCTCCCGATCGATCGAGCAAAAGATGATGTTTAGATTTGAAGGATCTAGTTCCTTCTAACAGGGGCGGCGTGTTCGGTTTTGCGAACATTATGGAAAAAGTTAGTAATCCCATATTACTTGTAAAAAAAAAACAGTGACCGTTCCTATGAGAAGGCTAGCTACCTGCCACCCTGCTCACCCGTTTCCACCCCGAGCGGCGAGAAAAGATACCCCGGCGGATGAAGGAACACACATTAACCCCGACCGTCAACGTTATCGCAACACTCGCAAATTGCAATCATTTTTTTTATTTTAAACTGTAAATATTGAATACACAATTGTTTAGTAAACGAGTTATCTGTCTTCGCCCTTTTCAACCATCTTGCATAAAACAAGAAATCACTCCAACAATAAGCAAATATCTTCCACTGTATTAAGTTGGCAAAGGTAACGTGTTTTCTTACCGGTTGTATGTGTTAGTGTATATTTGATTCACCTATGGTCCGACATTGAGACCGACGTTGATACATGCCAGTCGTGGATTTTGTTTAAGATACCGCTAGTACTGTCTATTACAGTTTGGCTCCGAGTTGTCACGAACGTGGATTCGGAGCCTCGGTTTAGTATTTCTAAATTGTTATAGGTAATACATTCTTGTAGTGACTCACCTCTGTTGTTGGTGTTCATGCTGCTCCACATGATATGATGTGAGTTAGCGTTGCGGCCAATGACGAGCTGTAGTTTCTGAATCTCACCGTGTATCACGAGTTGCTCCAGCCCACTGGTTGAAGCAGGAGTGTCGTGAGGAAAGTAGTGCCCCCGAGGTGCTTCTGTTGTGGCTGAATTAGCCAGTTTTATGGGGAAAGTGGCAAATTTATAGCTAATCCTCCCTCCCTTTTCTCTGATGAAGTAGGCATCTTATTTCCTTACCCCGAAGACAAGTAAGCGTCCCAAGGGTTCCTTCTTCTCCTCAACGTGGAAGACGCATCAGCTTTTCACCCCAATTGCGGAGTTTTGTGCCGCCAACCGTCTCTTTATCAGGTCTTTATCTTCCAGTTGACCCAGAAACAACAGACAAGCATTCGTCAGCGTTTGTAGCTGATCTATTTGGACAACAGTCACTTCTCACAGTGGTGGTAGGCGGGGACCAGGGACTCACCCACATTCGTTGTTTTCTTCTTAGTAGTAGGTTGATCTTGCGACCTGCCTGCTACTACCGTTTTTGTTTTTTTTTTCGTCCATGTTTGTTAGATAGTACTTCATCCCTTTGGCTCCCCACCCGCCACGGAGTTCGCACTGGTGACGTCGCTACCAAAGGGATATAGTCACCGAGGACTGGTTGCGCTCGAATGGGTGCCTGGCACATGTGCTGGGTCCGTTGAACGTCCCTCCGCTCCCAGGAGCTCACCCTGTCGTAAGTCTGACTTTACAACGCAGCCGATTAATCGGAGTGGGTTAATTCCGACAGCCCGTTTAAGGAGAACTCAGGGCCAAAGTGGATTACGTATTCAGGCTAGATATTTTAAGTTTTATTTATCTTTTAGTCTAAGCGTTAGACTTGAAGATAAAATAAAAATTATACAAAGTAGATAAAAATAAACATTCGATATTTTTTAGTCAATTTTAAAATTGTATTAAGATTTCCTATATCTATCTCTTACAGTTTTCTAGTAATTTGGCATTTTCGAAATTTGTTGACAATTATTTTTCGAAAGTAGGCTTTGGCGAAGCTGACACTATTATTCAACATAAACAAACATTATTTGGCAGGAGCAGAACTTGTTAGTTAAACCATCATTGCTCTTCAAAGTTATTGAAATAGAAACATTTTATTTGAGATGAGAACTTACTCCCGAGAAAATTATTATTACTTAATCAAATAGATAATATTTATCAAGATAACTCTTGAACTGTTTTTATTTTCAACGGATAACACATTTAAATGAAAAATAAACGTTTTTTGGCATAGGTTTAAAATAATAAAGAGAATGATTACGACCGTTACTACGTGGTAATCCATACCTTAACTGAATTAAAAAAATCACTATGTTTTAACCACAGATAATTATTGTAAAGAAATTATATAACATGAAGGCACAATTATATAAATCTACACAACACAGCACGACTCGAGTTTCGACGTTTTACTTGACTTAAAGTAAGTGCCTCGCGCCAGAGTTAGACCTGCGGGGCAACGGTAAGGGGGGTGACCGTAGTAGAGCCGTCCTACGATCTTCTTTCTGTATCCATTTTGTTTCGCTGTCCTTGTTTAATGCGATATCAAGACCGTATTCAGCGCCCTCCTCTTACGTTTTTGCAAAACGTAAATATATTTCATTGTAAAACCATCTGCAGAGCGTATATATAATCTGACTTGGATCTTTGGGCTGATGTCGTTATTCACATAAATCAAGACCGTTACATTCCACTTACCATTGAATATGTCAGACATTAAATAAAAACAAAAATTTATATTTATTTATAACAAAAGTAACATAGTATTTAAAATATTTATTTTAAATTGCTTGAATTATTATTATTCAAAAAATATTTCTCTATCGTGCCATTTTTGCTTTCTCTATAAAAGGAAAGTATTGTTTTCAGCAAAATATTTTGAATTTTTTAGAGGTAATATCAGTTTTGAAGTTCCCTGAGACGAATCCACTAATTTCTGGGAAAAAGTTTATGTGTCTGTGTGTGTGTTTGTCGGTGGGCACTGTATCTATAAACGAATGAAACTTTAAACTTAAGGTTTTGTCCTCAAAAACAGAAACTAAAATAAATATGGTAAAGATTCACACACCGGAAGTGGATGTTTACCCGAGGAGTTTTTTTCAGATTTTTTTCTAAATATGAAAAATAATACAAAAGTTTTGAAACAAAAGATAAGGGGAATAAGAATAGTTCTTGTTTTGAGAGACAAAAAAATTGAAATGTTTACATGTACAGCCTTTTATTAATAAACCACAAGATTTACATTTAGATTATTTAAAAAGTAATTATAGAGAATTCATAAGTGAGCAAATTATTAAGGATGGCCTTTTTGCGTAATCCTCGTGGTTTTCGAGAAAAATGTAGCGAAAGTACTATGATGGTTAGATCACCATTTTTGACTATATCATCTGTTTGTCGGATACCATTTTCACAAAATTGAGAGTGGTACTGATTACATGCTTACAACTCCAACATCACCAAAGGCATATTTTTCAATAGTATTAAATTTATAATAATAAGAAGTCAAATTTAAACTTCATGTCCATTTTGGCAAAGCAACTCATCAACAATATATATCTTTGGTAGCTTATGCAGCTTTGCTAAATGTAATTACTCTTTTTTTGACATACATGCATTAAAATTGATATTATTCTCTGTTAACCAATTACAAATATCCGCGTTCATCCATGTTGTTGTTGGTGGTTTCACAAATTGAATGCTGTGATATGGTGCATTATCCATTATAATTAACGATTGTTCTTGTAAATTTGGAATTAATTCATCAGTTGTCCATTTCCTAAGTGCATCAGTGTTCATTTCTTCATTGTAACGAGCAGTTTATTTTTGGATGAAAATAAGAAATTTGCATATTACACAAAGCCATCTGCATCTACACTTCAAGTTTCATCCAAAACAATTCTTAATTATGCAATGCCATGTTCTCATAAGTGTTCTGCGGTTACTGTTCTAAATTCAACTGTAAACTACTCAATGCTATAGTGCCAATGTGCAATTTTCTTTTTGTTGTAATTTATTATTGAGCGTTTTAAGTGTTATATGTTTTCATGTAACGAATTTGAGAATTTAATATTTATTAAGGCTAGAATTTTAATTATTACTTCTTTCGTATTACGATATTTTACAAGATTGATGTTTGATACTTCATTGATACCAATTTTCGATGCATTGGCTACTCTTTGAAAAACAAAAATTAGTTACAGTAATTAATAAACATTTTAATTTATTTAATCTTACTCCTTTTTACCTTTAGATGTAATAGGTAATTATGGCTCAAAATATGTTTTTTTCAGAATTAAATAATTCATAGTTACAACTTTTTACAAACAATAAGTATGGAAAAGGAACAAGCAATTATTCACATCGCAATAATTGTTCTTTTTCTGTTGGCAATTGCTTCTTCTATGTAATGTGGATCCTTAATTTGCATTCTTCTATTTTTTTCTAGAGTCAATTATTTC
This sequence comes from Ontholestes murinus, assembly GCA_963969525.1. NCBI lineage: Eukaryota > Metazoa > Arthropoda > Insecta > Coleoptera > Staphylinidae > Ontholestes > Ontholestes murinus. Next base: position 47,799,882 of record OZ018388.1, on the reverse strand, counting down.
TGGTAACAGACAATCCAGTTACTCTTTTCCGGCGTTCTAAATGCCAAAAACCAGAATATATTTGGGATTGAGTCATTTCTTGAATATTAAGGATTTCATTACGTGTTTTCTTTTTATTTCATTCAGAAATTTTTGCTTTTCAATTTTAAATTGCTCATCACTTAAATCCGAATTATTACATTATAACAATGAACAATAATTGATTAAAATCGAATAAAGCCTTTAATTGTTATAAATACAATTAATATATTTTTTTTAAACTTTAAAGACTAATTCAGTCTTTATTGTAAACTTTTGACGGCACTAAAAATAGCGAAATTAGGGGTCCAGCTCGTAGATGATTATGAATTTATCTGGCTATTAATTTGAATTTTGTTTACCGCAAATCATTAATAAAGCATTAAGTGAGGTTTATAATAAGGTATGCTTCCATTCATTCATTTCATATTGGAGTAAATTACTTTCAAAAAGTCCCTATTTTATACCCTTAAATATTCCTTTTTTTACAATATTTAAACAAATATAACTTATTATAAACCTAGTTTTAACCTTTGTCTTTCGGCATGCAAAATATGTTTTCTTAATTGTTATCCATTATTTCACAATTTTCTATGGCCAGGCATGCGAAAAGCACGTATTTTTCGGGCGGCACTTACCGCCTTAATACAATACTAAACTGCACCTGCAAATCAATAATTAATTTACATTTTTAAATACCAAGAGCAGACTTTTCATCTGCACTGATTAGCTCTGATATAGGGAAACATGTGTCTTCGCATAGTCATATCAATTCCATGAAGTAGTTGAGAAGCGATGACATCACAAAAATATTCCATTGTGTTGAATCTAATTTCAGACATGTAACGACAACTAACAATAATGTAATTCAATACCTGGCGGTGCTTTAGTACGCGGAATAGTTATTTGTTAGTTGGTTTTTGCAGTTTTTACATTATAATAACGCTCAAAATAATTAGTTTTAATAAGTATATCTATGAGCGAAAGCTTTATCTCCCATGAAGACATAAGGGAGATGATTATGATCATTTAATGTTTAAAAATTTAAATTTATTTGCAATTAATAACTTGAAAAGCGTGTGATGTTAATAACGCCACTATCATATTCATCCATTTGTACCTACGTCAAACAATATAAACTCATACCATTTGCAATGCCTATCAATACTATGCTATGAATTTGTTTTTAATTGTAATAGTATGAGCAGAGGTATTATTCATATATGTTTACCATCAAATGTGCTGCTGCGATTAGAAAATAGCCAGCTGCTCTCAAAATCGAATCCTAGTTGTTCCCATTCTTCTTTTGTAATCTTGAAATCGCTAGAATTCCCGTAACTCGCAACATAATGATGCGCATTCAGATTTTTCCATGACCAAGGTTCACTGCAATCAATTTAGAGTTCTGCTACACTATTATTCATTTTAAAGCAACACCCAACTGCTAAAGTTTAATAACACGGCGCAAATAGAAGCCCCAAGAACCAGATCATCAGCAGACTAAAACTAGTCGCAGATAAATTATTACATTAAAGTAAGTTTTCTAATTATACTTATATTTGACAATTACTAGATGCATTGCCTCCTATGATGGCTACATATTATCATAACTGATCAATGATGCAATTTTTGAGGCAAAATGTGGAACATTCAATGAAAAAGTAAAGATTGTAATACAGCCTCACATTAATATAGTAAGTGACATAGAAATCCTAAAACCCAGGATACATCTTTTATTTTCATAATTCTTTGTACAATTGTAAGAGAAAACATAGTAATCAAATGAAGAATATTTCTTTTCGATTCAACAAACTTTATGAAAAAAACATTCATAATGTGTCGATGCAATACACTCTCTAAGGGGCCTAGGTTCGCTTCTAATTAGGTGATTGATGTCCTCCTGTAGTATTTAATTTCAAAGTGCTTCTAGAGTTTAAGGGGGTTGCTACAAATTAAGGAGTCTTCGGCTCATGATATCCCCCACATGCTCAATTGGAAATAAAACCAATGGCCTCGATGGTCAGGGCATAAATTGATTTCAACGTTCTCAAAGAAGTTCATTATGGCTCTTGCAATGTGTGGGTCTGCTGAAAATCTGGTCTGAAGATAGGGTTCCTCAATTTCTTCAATGTTATACTGTGCGGTTATGTTGCCACTATCGAAGATTAGAGGTGACCTAGAGCCATAAACAATGGCACCCCATACCATAACCCCAACAGTGTGATGAACGTGTATTTTGACAAAAAAAATGTGGTTTTCTTCTTTCACCACATCGTCTACTGATTCGGCCCTGCCATTATGCATCCCTAAACAGAATCTAGATTCGTCACTAAACATTATAATATTCCATGCCTGGTCCCACATCAATCGTTCTTTGTACACCACTCGAAACGATTTCGTCGATGCTCAGCGGTTAAAGGAAGCACTCAATGCGACCGAAATGAAAAAAGACCAAAAGTGCGAATCCGGCGATAAACTGTTCGCATTCTATTCAGTCTTCCATGCTCTTGATCCCATGTCCGACAATATCTTACTCCAAAATCTAAACTTCTGTGCATCCTGTCCCTACCTAAGTCGAACTATCCGGCCTCTATCAAACTCGGAAAGTTGATGAAAATTTGTCAGCCTTTGCATCCTAGGCATTGTAAAAGATAACAACAAAAGCTTAGAATCCCCTCAACATGGCTTCCGACTCAGAGGGAGAGTTTAAAACGCCGAAGAAACACGGAAGAGGAAGGCCCTGCCATTCTGAATCAGACAGCTCGGAATACACATGATCATCAGAGGTAATAAAACATCAATTAAAAAAACCACACAATAAACAAAATACCACTGCCACAACATCCAACACCAACACCACCACCACTAACGAACCCACCCCGTCGGTACACACAAAATCAGTATAGACACGCGTTCACGTTTAACACGACACATGAATTAACAAAGATTCAAATGTCCAAAATATGGCACGATCGACAATTTGACAAGACAGCAATTATTTTCAAAACCAAACACGGATTTATAGTCAAGACTAACCCCGAAAAGCAGAATATATAGTCTGTTCGTTGGATCTTTCGTCGTACGTCACAAATTATCGCTTCGAGAAACGACGCAAAAACATTCAGTCTGATAAAGTAAACCAAATGCGTTAGAAAAAGTACGCACTCTTAAACTTTCGTCGTTTTTTGAAGCGATAGTTTGTGACGTACGACGAAAGATCCAACGAACAGACTATATTAAACGAAATGAACGCACTTCCGGCCGAAAAAATTATCACTAAACACGCGGTCGCGGCCTCTAACATAGCCCCAGAAAAACGCGAACCATCCGAATCGTACGGCTGTATTATTAAGTCGGTAGAGCTGGAAATTAAAGACCAAACAATTAGCGATAAACTTATCAAAATGGGTATTGCCCACTGCTACTGTAAACACATAATATCACGCGCTACCAACGAAAAAACAAGAATGGTACGAATAATTACACCATCACACGAAGCTTTCAGTAGCTTATTAAGAAGACAGTTTCCCTACATGTGTAGAGTTTGCCCCGTCATCGAAAGCATCGCCCCCGCACCAATACCTGTTCCGTGCAATAAATGTAACAAGTTCACACATACAACAAATGACTGTACGAGTGAAGTTAAATGCAGTAAATGTTCCGGCCCACGCCCCATCGTCATCTAAAACGACGCTCCCTGAAAAATGCACGTCCTGTAAGGAAGAGGGCCATGCTGCATGGTACATGAAATGCAAACAACGCCCGGTGAAACCTATCGAAGGAATCCCCAACGTCCGAATTCAGTTTACTAACAAGAAATCCGCGGACATTGACAAGTCGTTAAAAAAGGACAGCCGCGTTCACAAATCATTTACATTACATGACTTTATAATATACGTTTCCTATATTCCAACATCAATTCGCTTCATAATAAATCCCATCTCCTTTTCCATTATTTATCGAATAACCCAGTCCATATGAACCTCCTCGTTGAAACAAAAACTAAAAATTCATTTAATTTTAATAATTGGCGGAGTTTACAAATTCCGTCAACAATTAGTAATGCATATCAAGGAGGAGGATCCATCGCATCCTTCCACCCGTCTATTCCCTTTGGTAAAGCCAACCCCCCTCGTATAAATAATCCCCTCCACTTTACACTTCCCATAAATAATATAATCCTTCATATATTCCTTGTTTATATCCATCCTAATTCTGCTATTGACGATACAATTTTTATAAAGGCCTCATTGTACGAATATTCATTAATAATAGGTGACTTCAACGTCAATAGCATAAAATCCCGACAGATCCATAATTTTTGTTCAAATTCTAATTTTCTCCAAATCCATACACCTCCTACGTTCATAATGAACACACCTGATATTATCCTATGCACATCCAATATCCGCCCACCTATTCATTCTATTTCACTAATTCCTGATCTATGCTCCGACCATTTGTCTATCCAGTTTGACCTAAACAACCAATCACTCCCCGCACCTCCTCCACCTCAATATATTTTCCATTACCAGAGCTGTAATATTGACAAAGTATCCAAGGACATAATGACAATTTTTAAAAGTGAACAAGACATAAATCCCACTATTATTTCAAACTTTAACCACTCCCTATCCCAATCAATTCAATTACATACACCCAAAATTAAAAGACAATTCTATAAATACCCCCTTCCTAAATTTTTCTTCGAATTTTGAAATATAAAAGACAACTTTACAGAGACATTAAATTCTACGACGACAGTTCACTCAGTCAAAAATTTAATAAACTAACCAAAGAAATAAAAATGTTAATTTTAGTATTTAAAAAACATAAATGGACAGAAACGTGCAATAAAATTAATGAAATGCAAGGCAAGACGTGCTGGACAGAAATTAAAAGACTGACCAAATACAAAAAATCAGATTACATAAGCAATATTAAAGACCCAACCGACGGTACCATACTGACTGACTATTGAGAAATTGCTACAGCCTTTGCAGGACAGTTAGAATCTACTTTTAAACCAACTGACAATAATGAGTACGACGAAGACTATTTTAATTTAGTTAACGACTGGTACGCTTCATTTGACAAGTCTCTATTACCTCCTCCAAGTGACGATTCATTAGACGAGACAGATTATTACACAAATTTACACTCTGGTAAAAACACCTCTCCAGGTCATGATAAAATTCCTATATCAATCCTTAAAAAACTCCCTCCCGAAATCCACACGTTTATTTTAAAAATTTTCAACTTCTGTTATTCCCAACAATATTTCCCTCCCGAATGGAAAAATGGTATTATTATTTGCTTCCCCAAACCCGATAATGATCCCACACTTATTTCTAGCTTCCGTCCCATCACATTCCTTCCTGTAATTGGTAAACTCTTTGAATCCCTTATCAAACAAAAACTCCTTCAAACCTCAATCAACTCCATTCCTGACTATCAGTTTAGTTTTCTTCCCACAAAATCCACCATACTTCCTCTCACAATTCTCACGTCCAATATGCAAACTAAACACCTCGAAGGTCAAAAGTCAGCTATACTTTTTTTAGACATACAAAAAGCATTTGATTCAGTTTGGCATATTGGACTCCTATATAAATGTTTCCTACTAAAAATCTCCCATCACTTAATAATCACACAACTTCCTTTCCAACAGATCCTGTCAAGTAAGAATTAAACAAACACTTTCCCATTCATTTCCAATCTTACAAGGCGTCCCTCAAGGTTCTCCCTTATCCCCTCTCCTATAAAATATATTCTGCCACGACATTAGTAATCCTGATCCCACATATTTCAATCCTTTACAATATTCCTTACTCTTCGCCGATGACACCGTTCTTGTTGCCCACTCAACCTCCATTCAAATCGCCTAACAATCCCTTATATGTTCCTTCGAATCCATCGAAGCATGGTGCTCCAAATGGCGAATCAAAATTAATCCTTCAAAATCCCAACTATTCATCCCCTACCACAAAATCACACCACTGTCCCCTACGATCCTAATCAATAATACCATCATCTATCTTTCTTACACCTGTAAATACCTTGGTATCCTATTTGACTCAAAACTTTCCTTTAAACTCCATGCACAAACAATAAAAAACAAAATCAAAACAAGGGCTCGGCATTTTATATCACTAACCTATAAACAGCAAGGAATATATATTAAAACTGCAACACATATATAAATCAATATGCCGGCCCTTGTTAGATTATGGTGCAATCCTTTTTACCCAAATCCGTCCATCAATCCTTCACCACTTCCAAGTCGCCGAAAGATCCGCCCTACGAACCCTAACTAAACTCCGACACCCTGCCAACCCACTCCATAACCCCTCGAATGAGCTTTTATACGAAACCACCCAAATCCCACCCATTTCCCAACGTATATTAAGCCTAAGTATTAAATTTGCTAATAATTCCCACAATCAACCCCTATTAACCAAATTCTGTATTCCACGAAACCCCAATATCCCTCCTAGATATCAACATCCTCCCTTCACAATTCATCAATTCATTTGTACGAATAATCAGGACAGTTTAGCTAGCTAGCAAAGATATCTTTTTTGTTTTTCGCTCACCTTAAATTCAGACAGGGCAGAAAGACCGTGGTCTATAGCCCAGACGGACTAACACCATATATCTGTTTCATATTGATTGTTATTATTGTTATGTATTATGTTTGTCCAAATAAAGATGTATGTATGTATATAAAATGATTTATACTGTGTGTTCGGATTTCTGTCACTTAGTATAATATAAATATGGCAAATGGAACGACCCCCATCAAAAAATTAGCCCATCGAATAGAATTTTGCTTTGCTGTGTGAAATGACTTCAAGTGACTCAATATCTACCTTCAGATTGTTTTACCTATAATATGCACAGGTTTTATAATTTGATAATTTTACAAATATTACTTTAATTGCAATAATTATTTTTTAATTTATAAAGAAAAAGCATAATGTACAGAATGCTAAATTATATGAAAATAATTTTAAATAAATATAATAATAATTTTAAAGGACAATAAAATAATAAATATCAGGAAATTTATATGAATGCCAAGTTTGCCATTTTTATTAAAATTTTATAAAAATAGCCGTTAAATAATTTGAATATTTAGTTTATTATGTACTATATAATCGTAAAATACATAAAAACTATACGAAAACAGACATTTACATGAATAATATACATATAGTAAACATAGTATACATTTCTACGTCTTAGCTTTATCTTAACATTTTCTCAAAATTTACAGTGCAAATCTAGCAAAGTCAAATTTAGAAACTAATATTTATATTAGATTCTCACAAGGTTATAGTTAAAATAATATAAATCCTATTAAGTAACTTAAAATTACTTTAAATTTACACACTACACCAAACCTGCCGGGGAAATTTAGCTTGCAGTAGTTCTCTAAATTGTGATAATGGGCAGAATTGATTACAACCGGGAATAGTCAATTGGACTGGCTTTGATTGCAACCTTTCCTTTAAATATATCTGAAAAATTAATTCAATTATTTAAACTTTAAAAATAATTATCTTAGATACATTAAAAAGGTAGAATAGAAATATAAAACATAAAAATATGTAATGTAAACTTAATATTCAAAATATTATGGCCGAATCATTCAGGTAATCTCTTAAGAGCAGCCTTCTTTTTTGGTCCATAAACATTGATAAATAAAATTGTGTTGATAAAACAAACAAAAAAATACTAGAAATAAAAATATACTTTAAACGGTATAATTTGATTGATGTATTTATAAAATGTGACAAAATAAATAATCATCATCTGTATTTTACTAGCTCTAGTTTAGTATTTCTATAGATATTAGTTATTATGCGAAATATTTTAATAAGTATTGATTATATTGGTCTATTTTGAATACATTTTAATCTATTGTAGATCAAAAATTTAATAAAGAGAGGCAAAGTAATTCAAAAGCTTAGTTTATGTGGCTTTAATATATTAAACCAAGATACAAAGAGTAACATTTACGCTTAATTTTAAAACAATTTTTCTCTTTTAAATTATTATTTTGTATATCTGAAATGTTATTCAAATTTTATAAAAGGAGATTTTTCGTATTATTATCTTATATAGTAACATTGCATTGTATTGTTTGTTGTTTTTATAATCGTGACAAATTTATTATCATATAGACTACTTTAAAATAAATATTCAGTGCAAAACATATTTACCTTAATCCCATAAACTCCACTAATTTGGTGTAGTTCAAATATTAGATATGTATATGGACCATAAAACCCTCCATTATAGTTTCCAATCGCCCCCATGAGTGGAGTAAAGGTGAAATCTACGGTGGAATATAAATACATCTTTTTGGAATTTTCTCCTAATATCTTTGCCTCCGAATCTTTTGTAATCTTCTCTAGAAGAGCACCTTAAAACAATAATTTTTTGTATAATTCTCATATAATATTGATACTGATAATTTGTATAAATATTTTAACGAGTATAATTTATATATATAATTTATTTTTATATATATATATATATATATATATATATATAATATATATATAGTGGTAAAACAAAGTTATTGTGTCTCAATTACAAGTCATTCAAGATGTACCACGAAGTAAACGCCTCTACAATCAAATACTTACGATTAACATGTTTTCAAACAAAAATTTGCTATAAGATCTGCATGCATCACTTATAACTTAAAATGTTAAAGATAATGCGTTGAATTTTAATTTTCTAGCGATGTTTGAATATTAAAGTATTTTTCTTACTAAAAGTTATCACTATGAAGTTGGGTAAATACAATTATAATAAAAGACCGGTTCCACCTAATGACCATGGTTATTGACCTTTAGAATAAAAATACATTGATATTGTCTTAATTTGAAACTAATGCACATTTAACTAAATACATAATAGATATTTATAATAAGATGCATTAATGCTATCCGAATAAAATAAAAAATTAAATGAATTTAAAAATAAATATATAAAATTACAGTAATAATTAATAAAATAAAATTAAGTAAATAATTTGGAGGAACTGTAATTAATTATACTGTGGTATACATTTAACCGTAAAATATAGAAATGGATTATATTTATGTGTCTACAAAAAATAATGACCATTCGAGATAAATAAAAATGTTTAATTGTGCAAGCGTAAATTCTGAATATAATGAAGCAGGAAATAAAAATGTGTAAATATAATTGTATTTTACAAATTCCAATATATTTCTAATTAAATGATATTTGAGAACAGATGATTACGGATTAAACAAAAAAAGTTATTATGTACTGGATAAACGATAAGTGTTTCCTGAGCTAAATCTAACGATACATTGTATAATACCGGCAACATAATATGGGCACATGCTTCGAAATTACGCCGAAAAGGGACGCAAAATCACTTGGAATAAGTTAATCTCTTATTTTTGGTGATGTCTGTGAATAATCTGCCTGTACATTTCGAAGTTTAATTTACTTTTTGTTTCGATATTGGCAAGTTGTGTTGCCGAAACTCAATTCAACAAGTGTTACACAAAGTTAAAGTGCTTTATTTTATTATTATTTAGAATTCTTTTCTTCATAATATATTTTTATTAATTAAATCTACATTTCCGACACTATGTGAATAAAAATAAATTGTAAAGAAAGGAATTCTAACGTTTACAGTTTAATCAAAATTCTCTTCACTTGACTACATAATTACAATAATTAATTTTTAAAGAAAAAACAATATTGTTGTATTTTTGTTTAGTTTACTTGTTTATTTCTAAGAACAAAAAATACTTACCAGCGGCAAGCCTTTGTATATCTGGTGTTTCTGCCATAATAATCCACATCCAGTTTGCAGCTAACTTAAGCGGTGATGGATATACTTTACTTGCCCAATCTGGCAAAGCCAGCCCCCAGTTAAGCTACAATATAAAAAACATAAATTTGTATACAAGTCTCATATCAGCGAAAACATTGTATTCCTTGCATACATATTCAATATATTCAATCATTTCTTCAATACGTTCAGCTGTTATCTGGTAGTTATTTGAAAACCAGTAATCACTACTGCTATCACTAATCGAATAGATTTTAATCTGGAAAATATTGCGGCCAGTGTACGTCCTTGGCTAAGCTATAGGTCTGAAAAGTTTTTGACTTAATCAGTTAATAACAAAAAATCGCCAATGCTATAATACACTACTGTGCTAATATTACGTAATCTTAATGTTATTTTGTGCGCTGCTGTGGAAAGGGGATGTGAAGAGAAGTCTCTCTCGAACGCCAAGATGAAAGGGCATCCAATTGTTATTATCTCGACAATTTCTTTTAGCACAAATTAAACAATATGGAATTTGATGACGGATGATTCCAGCAGAATGGTGCTACGATAGATATTATGCATGAATGGTTTTATTACATGGATATCTCTCGCAGACGTAACGTAGATCTCTAAGACATTGGTTACAATCAATATAACACAGGTCATTTTTTAAATTCAGACACATCTATGCGGCAAAATCATTGAAAATATGACCACTTGCATCAATGTCACTATGAGTAGTCTCGGTGGACATCAACGATATTATATTTCATTTATGATCACCACAAAAGAAGGAAAATACATCTTTATATACATAATTTTAAACAATTTATATTAATAATAAATGGCGCACTAACTAATTTAAAGTGTGACGTTTTATATTAGACTTAAAACTGTCGTAAGAGGAATTAAATTCAAATACGAGTTGTTCAAACCAAATTATTTTAAAATTTACATATTTATTAAAGGAGAATTATTATCTTCTATTTGATCATTTAATGGAATACCTGTTTTATTATATTTATTAATTTCTAGTTCTTCCAACCAATTAACTTTCGACGTTTATTACAAACGTGCAAAATTTCAAAATTATCATTAAAGGTATGCTGGTATTCGATTAAATGATTGGCGTAGGTTGAAGCAGTTTTCTGAAATTGAAAGCATTTTTAATGTTCCTGAATGCGGTCTGGAAAGCTTCGTCCAGTTTGTCCAACGTATACCTTAGGACAATCCCCACACTTTAACAAATATATGCCCGAGTTCGTCGATTTATCAGATTTATCTTTGGCATTGTTTATAAATTTACTAAATGAGTTGGTCGTTCTGAAAGACGGGGTTAAATTAAATGATTTAAGTTTTTTGCTGATGGCAATTTATGGGGGACCGTTAAATGTTAATGAACAATATTGGTGGTATCTGTATGTGTCGGCTTATGAAATATGTTAAATTCATGCTTAATATCTGGATGTGAAATTGTTAAATCAAGAAAATTAACTGATTTATTTGATTCGATGTCCCTAGTGAATGAAATGTCTGTGTAAATTGAATTAATAAAGCTTAAAAATTGGTCTAGTTGTCTATCTGAACCTGTAAAACAAGTTAAAATATCTTCTACATATCTGTACCAGTATAGACATTTATTAAACAGTGGATGTTTTTTGATTTCTTCGCCTGAAGAAGACACAGTGTGTCTAAACAATTGTCGCGAACGGCAAAATAAATATTTGAAAGTATATCGTATTTCATTTACGAAAATTTACCAAAGTGATTAGAATATGAACTTTCAACAACTAACAGCCTCAACTATTCAGTTATTTAAAAGTGCTCGTCAACAGTGTAAATCATTAAATAATTCTCTTTATGGGTCATATATTTTGAAATGTGAACAAAATATTAATAGTAATCCTAAATTGTTTTGATTAGAAAAAACACGAAAATATTTCGTAAAATCTACAACAAATGAGTCTTATTAAGACTACAAGAACAAACCACTTTTGTTCTCTAGCTAATACTTCGACAGACATTGAATAATACAAAAGTAATTTGCGTGTTACAAAATAACAAGGCTATCAAAGCAACATTAGTTTGAACGTATTTCTTTCTGTAAAATGAACTAAAAATGATTTAATGTACGTTAAATAATTTGTGACTGACTATATTATGATAAATTTGGAACACGAAATTAATTTAGGTTGGTGTAATTAAAAATAAATTAGCAAAAGCAATTAAATAATTCAATACTCAATTTATAACCATCTGCAGATACGTGTTTCGATCTCTCGATCTCTTCAGTACAGCTTTATTATAAAATTGATTTCAAATATAAATAAAAACGTTTACTAAAATAAATATAATGAAATATAAATAACTTACTCAGATATGCAACTGACGCAATAATGAAATTTAACCGACTGAAGGTCTGAATTTATACCTGAGGTGGATTACTTAATTCTACGGAAATAATTACGTTCGGGATTAAGGAAAATACCCACTAAGAGCATAATTTGATAATAAAATATATAAGTCCTTTACGTTGTAGAATCCCGAACGTAATTATTTCCGTAGAATTCAGTAATCCACCTCAGGTATAAATTCAGACCTTCAGTCGGTTATATTTCATTATTGTGTCAGTTGCATATCTGAGTAAGTTATTTATATTTCATTATATTTATTTTAGTAAACTTTTTTATTTATATTTGAAATCAATTTTATAATAAAGCTGTACTGAAGAGATCGAGAGATCGAAACACGAGTCTGCAGATGGTTATAAATTGAGTATTGAATTATTTAATTGCTTTTGCTAATTTATTTTTAATTACACCAACCTAAATTAATTTCTTGTTCCAAATTTATCATAATATAGTCAGTCACAAATTATTTAACGTACATTAAATCATTTTTAGTTTATTTTACAGAAAGAAATACGTTCAAACTAGTGTTGCTTTGATAGCCTTGCCATTTTGTAACACGCAAATTACTTTTGTATTATTCAATGTCTGTCGAAGTATTAGCTAGAGAACTAGTTGTTTCAAAAGTGGTTTGTTCTTGTAGTCTTAATAAGACTCATTTGTTGTACATTTTACGAAATATGTTCGTGTTTTTTCTAATTATTAGTTAATTTTCTACAATGTAAAGGACTTATATATTTTATTATCAAATTATGCTCTTAGTGGGTATTTTCCTTAATCTCGAACGTAATTATTTCCGTAGAATTCAGTAATCCACCTCAGGTATAAATTCAGACCTTCAGTCGGTTATATTTCATTATTGTGTCAGTTGCATATCTGAGTAAGTTATTTATATTTCATTATATTTATTTTAGTAAACGTTTTTATTTATATTTAAAAACAATTTTATAATAAAGCTGTACTGAAGAGATCGAGAGATCGAAACACGTTCTGCAGATGGTTATAAATTGAGTATTGAATTATTTAATTGCTAAACCTAAATTAATTTCTTGTTCCAAATTTATCATAATATAGTCAGTCACAAATTATTTAACGTACATTAAATCATTTTTAGTTCATTTTACAGAAAGAAATACGTTCAAACTAGTGTTGCTTTGATAGCCTTGCTATTTTGTAACACGCAAATTACTTTTGTATTATTCAATGTCTGTCGAAGTATTAGCTAGAGAACTAGTTGTTTCAAAAGTGGTTTGTTCTTGTAGTCTTAATATGACTAATTTGTTGTAGATTTTATGAAATATTTTCGTGTTTTTTCTAATTATTAGTTAATTTTCTACAACGTAAAGGACTTATATATTTTATTATTAAATTGTTTTGGTAATTTACTGATAAATTAAGAAAATTAAACAATATTCCAAACTATATGACCTATAATAATGTTTTGTAGGATAATGGTTTTAATATTGTAAACAAATTCTCTGATTTTTTCTCGTCTGTCTACAAAAACGATGACCCAAATACTATTCCAGATATTAACTTTTCGAATAAAATTCAAAGTAATTTATTAATAACAACATTGCAAGATGTTTTCAATGCGATTAATAATTAAGTTCTCTCGTTGTTCTGGACCTGACAATATTCCTAATAGTTTTCCAACACCATTTCGATACCTATTCTTTGCCCAATCAGTAAAATCTGGCCACGTACCTTTAATATGGAAGAGAACATTTATAACGCCGATTTTTAAGACATATTGAAAATTATAGAGATGTATGTATACAGTCGGCGATTCCTAAACTTTTAGATATGATTATTTCTAAATCTATAATGCAACAGGCAAAACATATTTTGATTGACGAGCAGCGCAGTTTGTGGAGGGTAGGTAGGCGATAACAAAACTTGCTATTTACACTGACAACTTATTGAATGCCTCAGAAAGTGGTTGTCAAGTCGATTGCATATACACTTACTTTTCAAAGGCATTCGATTTTAATTAAAAAATTATATGCCCTTGGATACAATGATTTAACTGTTAGGTGGTTTGACTCATTTCTCTCAAATAGAGTACAGCAACTTAGAATTAAAAACTTGATATTTTCAGAATTTGCAGTCCATTCCGGTGCGCCACAAGTTACCCATTGTGGACATATTTTATTTCTTCTTTTCATTAATAATATCAAAGCAGTAATAGAATCATGTGAATTTTTACTATTTGCAGATGACCTAAAACTATACAAGGCTATGTATAATCCATCCGACCACACTGCAATTCAAATTTATCTAAACAATTTATACGACTGGTGTATTGTTAATAAATTATTACTAAATGCAATATAATATCTTTTTATAAACAACATGTAATAAAAGAATATCTGTGCTCAATAAATAAGCACAGTTTAACCAGAGTATCTGAAATTAAAGACTTGGGAATAAGTTTGGATTATAAATTAAATTTTTCTTCGCATATATTATACAGGGTTATTCACGCTATACGGCACGGAATATTGTGGCCAAAATACGTGACTTTCAAAAAGTTTCACTTTGGGGATATATGGGGGTCTATTAGGGCTACTTTTTAAAATTACTTTCATAATATACAGGGTGTCCCAAAAACCCTAAAAGTATCAAAGTTGTGTTTTTTTTTAATGAAACACCCTGTATTTTATTGCATTTTTGGATCCTTCGATCAAAATAAGTGTGTGTTTTAATAAGATTTTTATTACCTAAACCTTAAGGTTTTTGAAATAATTTGAATTTTGTAAAAATTTAACCTAATTTTCATGTTTCAAATACTTAAAAAGTAATTAAGTTATGCATACCAAATTTACACTGAAATGTAACAATAGATCATATTTTATTTTCCAAGTATAATAAATTTGACATCTTATACCGGGTGTAAAAAAAATTGGAATTAAACAAATGAGAACTTTAAATGGCTATAACTTCATTTATTTAAATGGAACGCTATATTTATTAATTTATCAGCAAATGCACGTTTTAATTACCTGTCGAATGGTATTTATATCTTAAATGTTAAGTCTTCTTGTTTTTAAAGAAAACGCCAAAATATTGTTTATTGCACCGTTTTAGTACTTTTTAAGTAAAAATTTTAATGTATCTAGTTTTCTATGGTATTTAAAAACGTCAGATAATTAATTTAGTCTGCCACTTTAGTTTAAAAAGCCTGTCTTTTGTTATAGTTGTCTTATTTTGCATTTTTGTGTTAGATCGTTAATAATCGTTATTGTTTGAACATCGCTGTTGTATTTTTTGGTAAAAAATGAAGATTTTCTCAAAAGAAGGGGGTATTGGCATTATCTTTATGCTTGGAGAATGTCATCAAAATTGTTTATTGGCTTGTCGAGTTTATACTTAAAGGTTTCCCGAAAGAAATCACCCTAAGCCAGCCATTTTTGAGAGACTATTAAATCAATTTAAAGAAATTGGAAGTGTCAGTTTTAAAAACCCCAGTATAAGAAAATCTGTGTAAATTTTCATTTTTTACTATTAAATATAACAACGATGTTCAAATAACGATTACTAACGATCTAACACAAAAACGCAGATTAACACAACTATAACAAAAGACAGGCTTTTTATACTAAAGTAACAGACTAAATTAATTATCTTACGTTTATAAATACGATGGAAAACTAGATACATTAAAATTTTTACTTAAAAAGTACTAAAACGGTGCAATAAACAATATTTTGGCGTTTTCTGTAAAAACGAGAAGACTTAACATTTAAGATATAAATACCATTCGATAGGTAATTAAAACGTGCATTTGCTGATAAATTAATAAATATAGCGTTCCATTTAAATAAATGAAGTTATAGCCATTTAAATTTCTCATTTGTTTAATTTCAATTTTTTTACGGTATAAGATGTCAAATTTATTATACTTGGAAAATAAAATATGATCTATTGTTACATTTCAGTGTAAATTTGGTATGGATAACTTAATTACTTTTTAAGTATTTGAAACATGAAAATTAGTTTAAATTTTTACAAAATTCAAATTATTTCAAAAACCTTAAGGTTTAGGTAATAAAAATCTTATTAAAACACACACTTATTTTGATCGAAGGATCCAAAAATGCAATAAAATACAGGGTGTTTCATTAAAAAAAACACAACTTTGATACTTTTGGGGTTTTTGGGACACCCTGTATATTATGAAAGTAATTTTAAAAAGTAGCCCTAATAGACCCCCATATATCCCCAAAGTAAAACTTTTTGAATGTCACGTGTTTTGGCCACAATATTCCGTGCCGTATAGCGTGAATAACCCTGTATATAGCAAATAAACCGTTAACTTCCAATAAATAAATAAATTGGGGATTATTGCGCACTAAATTTGGTAACACAACCTGACATCCCGCACATACAAGACTTCACGTTTTTTTCAAAGATAGACCTTGCTAAAGCTTACCACCAAATTCCAATCGAGGAGAGCGCAATTAAAAAAAACAGCAATAACAACACCCTTCGTACTATTTGAATATGTAAGGATGACTTTTGGGTTAAGAAATGCAGCGCAATCATTCCAGAGATTTATGAACGAAGTATTTTTTGGGATAAAGTTTTATTTCGTTTACATAGATGATGTCTTAATTTTTAGTAAAACATTGCTCGAACATAAACAACATCTCCACATCATTTTTGGTAGGCTGATAAAGTTTGGTATGGTCATAAACGTTGTTAAAAAGTCAGTGGAGTTTTTAGGACACGTGGTTGACAGTAAAGGAATTTTACCTTATCACGTCCTTGTCCCTTCCTAAATGCCAGAAGGTTTTAAGGTTGTTTTTAGGAATAATTAATTTTTATCATCGCTTCGTACCAGATTGTGCAAAAATTTTACGACCTCTGAACGCCTTAATTGATAACTCAATCCCAAAGAAACAACCACTATCACTCAATTCGGAACAGCTAAACGCGTTCAACAATATTAAAACAACTTTGGCTCATGCTAAACTTTTAACGCATCCAAGAATTGAAGTACCACTCTGTTTGTCTGTGGATGCATCTGACATAGCCATGGGGGTGTGCCCATAACAAGAATTGGATGGAGCTAACCAACCCATCGCCTTTTTTTCTAGAAAACTCACTATAAGAGAATCAAAGTATAGCGTTTTTGGACATGTATTATTGGCAATGTTCACGCCACTGAAGCACTTCCGATACTACCTCGAAGGGCGATCTTTTTATACGTTGACCGACCATAAACCTCTCCTCTTTGCTTTGAAAACAGGAACAAGTGTATTAAATCCGCGAGAAGTCCGTCAAATGGACTATATTTCTCAGTTTACCTCGGACATACGACCTGTAGCAGGAAAAAATAATGTAGTAACGGATGCACTCTCCAGAATTTCTCATATCAATCGAACAAATCCAATTTTTACCAGTGTGGACCTTAAGCACAAAAGAACGACCAAGAATTACAGCGTTTTTAAGTAACCCAAACACTTCTTTATTTTTACAAGTTTCCAAATTACCTAACACTTCGTTAGTTTTATACTACGATTTCTCAACGAAAATTCCCAGACCGTTTGTGCCTCAACCTTTAAGGCAACGAGTTTTCAAAACGTTGCATAACATAGCCCATCCAGGGATCCGAGCATCAAAACATATAATAAAAAGGTATTGCGTTTTACCTGGAATGCATACAGATGTGAAACAATTCACGATCCACTGCCCAGACTGCTAACAAGCAAAAATTCAACGACATACGATAAGCCCCCTTGGGAACTTCCCAAAGCCCGATCTCCGGTTCGGGAATATTCACATCGGCTTAGTTAAGATGCCCACAGTCGATGGATTTTCATACTTGCTAACAGTCGTGGACAGATTTACAAGGTGGCCGAAGCCATACCCTATACATTGCGTATGCCCGGAGAATTCTTTTTAGATGCGGAGAGATCTTGTACGGAACCTAATACACAATTTGTACGAGACCTAAAGAAACACTTCAAAGCTATCTCTTACACCCCACCACTTTACACGACAAGAAAATTTTACATTCCTACAGACCTCAACACTTGCACTCATGTTTATGTCCGAGAAGGTAAGTTAAAAGATCCACTAACACTACCATACAACGGACCCTTCGAAGTAATGAGCGACATCCTAAGTTTTTCAAAATAGAATTAAACCATTGTGATGAACTCATTGCGATACACAGGTTAAAACCTGCATATATTTTTCCAGAGTCTGCTTCTACTCCTGTGAGACATGTATCTCTTATTACTTCCACACTGGGGGGAAACTGATGCAGCTGAGGCTTAGAACTTTTTGGTAGTTGGGGCAACGGACATAATAAAATAATTTTGCTGCGACATTACGATGGTAAATGAATCGGTATTTGTATTACTTCCAATAAATTAAGAAACTGCTGCACATCTATTAAATATATAGGATAAAGGTAGGGAGATGTCTTTAGCTATATATTTTAATGTTTCTGATAGCAACCCATCATGGCCCAGTTTTTTTGGTTGGACTTATAAAGATAATATGATGCAAAACCCGATCATTATCTTCATAATAATCTACTGCCCTAATTTGATTAGCTAAGAATTATCCAATTCCAGTATAATGTTTATTAAATTCATTTGCTATTGTGGTCGAACCATGGATTGTTTTACTATTAACTTGGATTTGTTCAATGTTAGAATGTTTCTTCTTTCTATTACATAGGTTATTTACAGTGGACCATATGTTGTGATGAATTACTATTTTTTTTAATTGTTTATTATAATACTGTGATTTAGCTTTCTTTATTGATTCTGTTAATATATTTTTATATTTTTTATATACATTTGCAAGATGTTTATTGTTTATTTTAAAAAGTTGTTCAAAGGACTTTTTTATGCATAATTTATAAAGAACAACTATTGTTTATATAGCTTCTTTCATATTTTATATAATAAATAAAAAAATATATCCATAAATATATAACTTTAGTGTTAAATATATGTGTGCCTAATATTTTTTTTTTATTATTATCCTGCCACCAAATGAAATAAATACATAATTTAAGAGTTTTTTATAGTGGATTTATTTTACTTACTTGTCCTGCCAGTTTTGTGTACAATAACTCAGCTGTTCTTGTATTATTAATATAGTCTCCGGTCTGATTTGACAAGTATTTAAACAATGGCTGAAACTCTTCTAATTTTTCCTTATATTTTGGAGATTTTTCCAAATCATCAGTTATCCAAAACTGTAGTCCGCAAGCCCTATATGGTGCTATTAACTAAAACAATCCTTGTTAAATCAATACTTCCTTTCAGAGCTAACAAATTTGCATATTTATAAAGTATATTTTATAATCGTATATAAAGTGATGATTTTTATTTTCTTATTTAATAATGTGATCAAACAGGCCCGCTAAATTTAAATAAATATAAAAATACTTACATAATCATCTTGAAATCTGAAATAGGAATAAGGTATAGCTTGCCAGTTCAAATTATCTGAAATTTGATATTTTTCAGTAGGTGGAAACAATGCGGCATGCACTCCCTGTACTGCTGCTTGCGACCAATCGTAAAATGCTGAAAATGATGCAAAGTATTTTGGTGAATAGACTCTACCAATAAAATTTTTATATCGTTTGTGAAGTTCTTCGCCCAATTTATAAGCATCCTTCCTCCCTCTCTAAAATAATAAGAAACATAGAGATAAGTTTTATATTAACAACATTTAGCCAAAAATATTTTCAGAAAAGAAAAAAGATAGAGAATAATTTTCATTTTCATTTATATTTTTTTCGAGAAGGAAACGATAAATGTCAAAAATTACAAAGAAATAAATAAATAATATAAAGTTTAAATGTAATATTAAAATAATAAGATATATCTGAATTTAATTTAACATGGCATATTATTCTTTTGCAGATTGAAATTAATTACGCAATTTGTAACATAAATGTGACGGACGGATACGGAAGTATTGCCTGGACAATCACAATTCATTCACATTCATTCACAACTTATTTTTACTTAGATTTAACTGAGAACAATACTTTTGTGTTTATAATAAAAAATTTATTATTTTTAATAATATACATTCTTTTTTCAGCATATATCAAACGGTAATTAAAATAATAACAATAATAATAAGGAGTAAGTGCAACCAGAATTCTAACCTTACGAAAAATATATAATAAATGCTGAATAAAAAATGTAAATTGAATAAAAAAATTAAAATTAATAATGATGATGGTGGCGACCATTACTATGTAGTAGTTTCATTTTAATAGGAAAAGTAAGATACTTCTTAATGTTGCATACCACAATATATTGTAGAATATAAACGATGTATTACAGACATATATCAAACGGTAATTAAAATAATAATAATAATAATAAGGAGTAAGTGCAACCAGAATGACTTATTACAAAGAAGGCTTTCTAACTTTACGAAAAATATATAATAAATGCTGAATAAAAAATGTAAATTGAATAAAAAAATTAAAATGCGCAAATTTCAAGAAGATAATTTTCCACAATTAAAACTAGTCTATTGGTCATATAAAAATTTAAAAAAAAAACATAGCCTTTGAAACGAAGGAAGAAATAATTTAATTATTGTATTTTTGTATTAATAATAATTTAGAAATAAAACAAAAACTATAGTTTTAATACATGAGACCAGTGAAAGAAAGTTAGGAAGAGTAAAGCTATGTGAAATAAGGTATTTATTTTAAGGGTAACAAAGCGAATTAAAGTAAATAGATCATTGAAGGAAACTAGCGCATCTCCGAATTACAATTAAACCAACAATTTTGTATGCGTAGCGCAGTTTAAGAAAATAAAACAGAATTAGAAATTTAATTACTTGAAGTATTCGCAAAGATAGATATTTATCAAACATTATATCTAATAAGCAGTTATTGCTTTAATATATGTATCCGAAGCTGAATTCATCTATAGTGACACATTGAAGGAGAGGACCGACAGGTTAGAGTAGAAGAACATTCTTCAAGAATGAACTCCGCCTTTCAGCTTGCTGACGAATTTATTTGTATAGATTTGTTTACTTTTTTATGTATTTCGAATTATATTTATAAAGCAAGTCGGATAAAGTATTAATAAATAAATAAATAATATTAAAAAATCGTTATATTTACATTTTCTTCACTATTTATTGACACTTAAGGTACATGTATGAATTTATTATCAATAATAAAACCGATTTTAACAACGAACGTTCATCTTAATAATTTCTTTCTATAATAATGAATTATTTTTAATTTTATGCATTGGATTAAGTTATTGCATTTAATTGAAAAAAATCCTGAATTTTAAAAGTTGTTATCTAGTATCTACTAATGTTTAAAGTTTGATATTAGGTAAAATGTCGTAATTAAGTTTAATTCTTTAAATTTGAAATAAAGGTAGTTGAGGATTTATTAGAATGGCAGTTAATTATTTTTGGATAGTTCCAACGTTAAAATTGTAATTGTGTAATTTCAATAATGTTACCCAGTTTCCTCTCCATATTTTTTTAACAATAGAGCAATGGTTAATGCTCTGATAATCATACTAAATAATAACTTACAGCCGTACTAATAGACCGAGATTAATTCTCGGATTGTAGAATCCTAGATTAATTGTCGTATTTTTTTAGTTACATTTAAATATGACTGGTTTTATGTTGGTATCACGGAACAGCTGATGGTATTGTCAATATAACCCGTGATTGTCAGTTGAGGAGCATGTGCAAAAACAATAAATGAAAATAATTCTACAATTTTCATTGAAAATAATTATCGGCTGTACTTACTTTAATCTTGATTAAATAAAAAAATGCTTATTCCTTGTCCCTTATCACACAAACTAACTTTGCAAACAAACATTTCACGTTCTTCTTTACTAACAATCACGGAATATATTGACAATACCGTCAGCTGTTCCGTGACACCAACGTAAAACCAGTGATATTAAAATGTTACTAAAAAAGTTACTAAATCTGAAAATGAATCTAGGATTCTACAATCCGAGAATTAATCTCTGACTATTAGTACGGTTGTTAGAGTCTTATTTATTTATCTATTATTTCTAAAATCAACAAATATTGATAAAATGTAATGTTAAATTCAAAAGCATTCAAAATTATGAAATGTTTTCGTGCTTTTCTAATTATTAGTTAATTTTATAGAACGTAAACAACTAAAACACAAGTGAAGAATTAAACATGTGTAGCTACGATTAAAGATGTGGACTATCATTACAAGAAAAGATAAGTATATAATACACAGTCGGCTACTATTTAGGATAGGAGAAGGAATATTCGGGATAGTGACGTACGATATCATGGAGAAAGAGGTAAACAAAATGTTTGAGGGAGCCAAGAAAAAGTAGGAGAAATAGGGACACTAGGGACTGAGATGTAGAAGATAAGAAGAAGTAAGAAGAAAAAAAATTGTTACATCGTGCTGAATATGATTTCAGACATCTAGCGACAGCTAACAGTTATGTCATTCAATGCCCGGCGGTGCTTTAGTACGGGGAGTAGTTGTTTTAACTGTTAGCTGGAGTTTTTACATTAAAGTGCAGAAATGCAGAAAACATATTTTTCTCATTATTAATTAGCATGATTAATACTGCACTCAATTTTCAATATTTAATTTGTATAAAAAGGAAATGTTTATGGAGTAGCTAATTTAAATGCGAAGTAGACAAAAGAAAAATATCCGCGTTATGAGGAGTTATGTGCCAGTAGTAGTTAGGTGAAGAGATTGGGAAAAGATAAAGGATATGTTGAAAATGAAGGAAAGGTATATGGATAAAAGAGGACTGTGTATGAACGTAGAGAAAACAAAGTGATTTAGATGTGGCAATAAGGATAGGGAGAAAAGTGAAAAAACTAGAATATAAAACAGTCTGTAGAGTAACACAATTAAAACCTGGAGATGCTAAACATCGCATAGTTTCTTTTATCCATGGATTCTTCTCCTAATTTAAAAATATAAATGTTATTGGAAATTGTTATTCTAAGGATGGATTTACAAATATTCGAAACCTATGCTCTTATTTATCACACAGGTACGCGTGTGAAGCGTGATTCTTTATAACACTAAGTGGCATTTAAAATTAATATTTAAATATTTAGACAAATCAAATATTTAATATTTTGGTTCGGAATTGATAGTTACATTATCAACTTACCAGTGTTAACTCTCCGGCTCCAAATGGATAATATGTCTCATTAATGTGAGGATCAGTTGGATATTTAAGAATACTTCTAGGTGTACGTTCGCCTGGACTAAGAATCTAAAACCAGAATATTTTGCATATAGTCAATTAAAAAATAGATTTTTTTAACCGAATCTTTAATTGTTAATCAAACTTTGTATAACACTATGTTTTTTATTATGATGACTAGTTTCGGCAACTTCACTTGCCATTATCGAAACACAAGTAAATTTAAATTAAAATTATTTACAGCGTTAAAAATAGGAGAGTACATTAAGTCAACCTGGTCCTTAATTAGTGGAATTCCCGGATTAGCGCGGGCTTTCTGTATTTCTAGGGATTCTAAAAGATTCATTTTTCGTCCCTTTTAGGCATAATGAATAATTGAAAATACATCCTCTCCAAAAGAATGATTTTGTTCAATAATGTGTTTAGCAAAAGTTAATTTATCAACTTGTTTTAATCTAATAGAGCGCAAATGTTCTTTGAATCTAACTTTGAAATTTTGACCAGATTGACCTATGTAAATTCCTTGACAATTTGAACATGTTATTTATTTATCTTGTTTTGTTTTTGGATTAAATGTGGTATTATTAGTTTTACAATATGTTAAATAATAATGATGACGGTGGCGACCATTACTATGTAGTAGTTTCATTTTAATAGGAAAAGTAAGATAATAAATTTAAAAATACGAAAACATTTCGTGAATCTACAACAATGAGTCTTACTAAGACTACAAAATAAATTAATTTGAAACAACTACTTCTCTAGATAATACTTGCGTGTTACAAATAGTACAACTATCAAAGCAACACTAATTTGAATGAAATTATTTCTGTTGAATGAACTAATAAATGATAAAATGTACTTTAGATTGTTTAAATGTAACTATAACATGAAAAATTATGAAAAATGAATTTTAAACTGATTTCATTAAATTTAATTAGCAAAAGCAATTAAAAAATCTAGCATTCAAGTTTATAATCATCTGCAGACACGTGTTTCGAACTTTCGCTCTCTTCAGTACAGCTTTATTATAAAATTGATTTTAAATACAAATAAAAACACTTACTAAAATAAATATAATGAAATATGATAATAAAAAGTAAGATACTTCTTAATGTTGCATACCACTATTTATTGTAGAATATAAACGGTGTATTACAGATATTGATTATGGGACTATATTTTAGATCTTTGCAGGTCATTATCTAGTGCTGTTTAAGACAATATTCTAAACGCGCTTATATTTATATTACACAATAAATTGTGGTATAAAACATTGTACAATGTCTTGAGTTTTCCTATGTTAAATAAATGTTTATGTATATTATGAACCTTAAAACCTTTTATATACTGATTATTTTTATAATACGTCTTTTGCTATTTTTGGTTAGTATATCTACTAAAATATGTAATTTAAAATTATTTTGGCCATCTAAATTATATTGAGTGATTTTACAAGTTTACCCAAAAGTTTTTAATAATAATATAAGATTTGTTTTAGCAAAAATATATAATATGCACATTATTATTTATTTATATTACAAGTTGTTAGAATATTTGTCACACTTTTGAACATCCGTATATAAAAAATAACTTTTTTCTTTTACCCTTTATAAAAAGAAATATTTTGTCACCGAATACTCGAGCGAAAATTTGAGTTCCGTCACTAGTGAGAGAAAATTCCATAACGTTAACTTTCGTCACTAGAGACGAAAGTTACCTACAAATTTTCACCTCCGCCTAGTTGCTTGCTGTCACTATATCGTGTCATTGTTAAATGTCAGTTTGTGAGTTTGTGCTGTACGCAACTTCATCATGTCATGATTTCTGATTCAGAAAGTGATTTAGATCTTCCCAATACTCCACCAGAAATAGTAAATGAAGCTGAGAAAACCTATGCGGATTTATTATCAGAAAAATCGAAAAAGAGGTATGAAGAAATCTATGCAAAATTCATGGAATAGAAGACAGATAATTGCGGAAATCCATATTCTAAAACTGTGCTGTTTGCATATTTTGCAAAATTGTCGGTAAATTTTATATTTAAATATTAAATAAATTAAATATGATGTGTAGTTTGCTAATGTTTAATTCAAAATAAAGAATTTGTTTATATATTTTTTTAAGTGTCTAGTGGTAAGGTAGTAGAAAAAATAGTGTTTAACTCGTCGAAAACATTTTTTTAAGCTCGGGAACATTATCAAAGTGTTCTCTCGCTTAAAAAATGTTACTTTCGTCACTCGTTGAACAATATACTATTAGCCATTAATTATACTAAAACATTTTAATATTTAATAACAATTTACATATAATTAAACCGATTTAAATCATTTTGGATTAAACATGACAAATTCTTTAAATATAAATAATTAGACCCTATTTACATTGTACATTCGTGTTGTTAAGAACCATAGTGGTGTATTATGGGAGAAAGACATGTACCCTTGAAATAAGGAATAAATCGGCAGCCGGTGACTTATTTTGGATCTTGTTTTGTACCGTAAGGCAAGCAGCAGGTGACAGCCCAGAGGCGGTGGAATATTGGGGGGAAACATTCCCAAGACCGAATCCTCTATCAGCATTTAATTTACACC
This sequence comes from Ontholestes murinus, assembly GCA_963969525.1. NCBI lineage: Eukaryota > Metazoa > Arthropoda > Insecta > Coleoptera > Staphylinidae > Ontholestes > Ontholestes murinus. Next base: position 47,773,817 of record OZ018388.1, on the reverse strand, counting down.
AAACACTCAACAGAATTAGCCTGTCAAAAACATTTCTTCGAAAATATGAGTAAAACACATAAGGGTCGATTTATGTTTGCTTTGCCCTTTGAACAAAATTATGTACTACTAAATCACAAATCAAAATACACAGCAAAATACATACATGATTTTATCAACTTGAACGGCGCACAGTGTGTCAAAACACCGATCTAGAAGGAAATAATTCAATTTTTCCAAGTTAATTCTAAATACTAATTACCATTAAATTCTCATTTTGAATAGTCAGCGCATATATCAACACAGTCTTTATACACTAATAACGTCATACGATCGCTAGGGGCGCTAGTAAAGCACGTGCGGCGTTTCCATTGCATTTACATTTGTCAAACATTCTCTTTATTGGCGATTTAATAACTTCCTGATATAAAGAGATATTCCCGATCTGCAAAATGGAAACAATGGTTAAAGGTATGTTCTAAACTTTCAAGTTATAGATAATAAGAAAAATGTATTTGTTTTTTCGTGTTTTATGTATACGCAGATAGACAATTTTTTCCTGCATTTATTATATTCGGCAAAGGTTATAAAAAAATCCCCACAAAACCCCACTGTGATATTTGTCGCATTATAACCTTTAAACCTTCAACAACCTTATATGCAAAACTCAACTGCTAGTATTTGCTAATATCAAAGTTATGTTAAATTTTCAGAGTCGACGACCTCAATTTCGCGGAGACGTATGTTTGATATATGGGTAAATAGCAAAAATACGTCTCGCTGTAGAAACCTTGAAGGCTTTTGTTGTGTCAAATTTTAATTTGCAAGATGACAATGAGGATATTTACAAACAAATGAATTTACTAATATCACGTTTTATATCAAAAATAAATATTCGTTAGACTAAATGTCGACGAATAAAAAGTGTATTTTTAAACTCTTATTCGGATTGGCTTGATAGAGATTTTACAATTCCAGAAGGAATTATTAACAAAAATATTAAAGGTAAAGAAGATACTAGAGGTAGAGGTCGCCATCGTAAACTTTTTACCGAATGCGGTTCTAAATCTAAAAGAAATAAAATTAAAGAATTATTGGAGACGAAAAGTTGTAAAGAAATTTATACGGCAGCTGAGATGAGTCTTCAAGCTTCAGGCAAGAGAGATGCTGCTGCTATTTTCAATGAAGTGTCATCTGGATCTGCACAGGTAGCTACACAAATTAAAAAGCTAGTATACAAGTTGCGTCAAAACCAATAAAATGTACGGAAGAAGAGGCATTGGCTTACTTTCTAGATGCAGGCCATTCGGTTCATACATATAAATTAACCCAAACACAGGTTAAGCAAAGGCGTCATGATCTTTACCCGCCGTATTATGTTATACGCAAAACAAAAGAATTATGTTATCCACCTCAGGATAGTGTTTCAATAAGTGAAATAAGTGAAACGTTTGCAGAAGTTAAATTACAAAGCATTATAGATTGTACCGTAAAACTACTAATTAAAATGCAAGAAGTTGTTATTAGTATCTAACCGGATTTGTGCAACAATTTATTATTAATTTGTAAATGGAGGTGTGACGGTAGTGGGGGTCACAGTTTATATAAACAAAAATTTACGGAACAAAACAATAATACTTGTACAAACGAATATTTATTTGTGATTTGTTTTGTACTGCTTCAACTAAATTATACAGATAAAAAGAAAATTATTTAGCAAAATTTAAGGGCATCGTCGACAAGATATTGTCGTCCAATTAAATTATTTTTTACAAAAGAGTCGCCTGCTCTAATTAAAGAAGAATCTGAGAAAATTAAACAACAAATATGTTTTATCTCCCACTACTTTAGACATTTCTAACTCACAATTATCAGTAAAGACGACTCTTATTTTAACAATGGTTGATGGCAAAGTCTGTAACGAATTAGCTGATAATAAGTCGATTCAAAAATGTTATATTTGTGGTGCTGCACCAAAAATGATGAATAAGAAAGATAAACGTAAAATGATACCTAATTAGGATATGTATGCATTTGGTATATCCAGTTTACATGCGTGGATTCGTAGTTTCGAATGTTTGTTGCATGTATCGTATAGGTTGCACATAAAAAATGGCAAATTAAAGACTCTGCCGACCAAATCGAATTTCAGCGAAGAAAACGAGAAATTCAAGACAAATTTAAGCAGATAGGACTTATTGTAGATCGACCGAAACAAGGTGGTGGAAATACCAACGATGGTAATACCGCGCGTAGATTTTGTAAAGATCCTGTTAAGAGCCCTGAAATTATTGGTATAAATGAAAATTTAATTCGACGGCTTGGTGTAATTTTACAAACACTTTCTTGTTGCTATGAAATAAATATCAATACGTTTGCAAATTACGTGGAAGATACGGGACAATTGTATATTAATTTATATTCGTGGTATTATATGCCCACAAGCGTTCACAAAATTTTAGTTCATGGCCCAGAAATTGTCAATTCATGTATCTTACCGATAGGACAAATGTCTGAAGAAGCTATTTAAGCTAGGAATAAAGATTGTAGACGTTATAGAGAGCATTACACTAGACAAATATCTAGATGGCACACAAAGAGAGACCTATTATCCATGTTATTAGTATCGTCGGATCCACTTATTTCAACTTTGAGAGTTTCTACAACAAATAAACGCACACCTTTATCTACTGAAGTATTAGCCCTGTTAGCAAATTCTTCGGCGTTAGTTATAGAAGCTGAAAATAATGTTACAGAAGCTACTAATAATAATATACTATTAAGTGATTATACAGACAGCGAATAATATTAATTCATACACTATCGGCTAAATTCCAAAATATTTAAATAATTATAATTTACATAAGTTTGTATAGTTTATGTTAAATTAAAATGTGTTTCCATATTTTAACAGTTTAATTATTGTTATATAACCGTTAAATAATAATTAAAAACTTCCATTAAAACAATAAGAATTTTTTCCCTTCAGATTGGCTATTTGTCACACTGTGCGGCGGTTTAAACAATGTCCTGAAATGAAACGGAAATATACACGATTTAGAGACGAATATAAGACCTTAGACAACACGTAACAAATAACGCTCGATGATTCAATCCCACATTATTATTTACCACATCATTCGGTTTTAAAACATGAAATTACGAAATTGCGTGTGCAAAAAATTCAAACACGCCTTTAGTGCGGATATAACGAAAAAGTGCAGACAAGTTTTAATTAATCCTAATCAACGAAATTTTCAAAGAATCGCCTTTCGCGAAAATGTATATTAACCCTTATGCATTTTAAATTAAATACGGTGACATATCCGGCATCGCTACGTTCGTTGTTAAGTAAAACTTTAAAAAAAAATATTGTGATTAGTTTCCACAAATTTAGCTTGTAATTATCAAACACATAGTAATTTAAAATTCGGTTATAACTGGTATAGTAATAGAAGATGGGTGTGTACATGAGGTCAATCTGGTCGTTGATTAAGGGAATTTCCGGATTAAGCCTGGCTTTATGTATTTCTATGGATTCTAATAAATCCATTTTATGTCCTTTTTCCGCGAAATGTAGAGCCAAAAGTGCATCTTCGCAAAAATAATGTCTTTCATCAATAATGTGTTTCGCGAATGTAGATTTTTCGGGTTCATTGAGGCGAAAAGAGCGTAGTTGTTTATCGAGCCTAGTTTTTAATTTTCGACCAGTCTGGCCTATGTACATTCCCTAACAAGTTTCACATATTAAACTGTATATATGTATATATATATATATATATATATATATATATATATATATATATATATATATACAATAATCTTTATTTGAACAAAACATAATACTTAATAACAATAACAATAAAAATGGAAACAAATAAATGGTGTTAGTCCGACTGGGCTATAGACCTGCGGTCTTTCTGCCCTGTCTTGAATTTAATTATGTGAGAGAAAAAAAGTATCTTTGCTACCTAGCCGAACTGTCATAATGATTCGCATAAATGAATTCATGAATTGTGAGGGGAGGATGATGATATTTAGAAGGGATATTTGGGTTTCGGGGGATACAGAATATAGTTAATATGGGTTGGTTGTGAGGATTATTAGCAAATTTAATAATTAGGGCTATATTAGACTATATATTCTTGATTTTTCAAATATTATTTTTTTAGGGTTGAAGATAGTATTATTTAGTTTACAAAATGTTTAAGAGCTACTTTAATATTAAGTGTTCTTAATATATTATTTATTTCTAAACTAACATTACGAAAATATTTAATTGATTTAAATTTTAATTGTTTTTTCTCCAAATGATTACCAGCATATAAGTATTTATTGTATTTACGTAATTGCTGTTTTTTTTAATTCTGTCAATTAATTTAGAATGTAGAATGTCTGTTGGTTATTGCAATATTTTTAATAAAATTTATTTCTTTTTGAAAACAAGTATCTGATAAAGGTAGATGTATTGCTCTTTGTATAAATGAGTTGAATGCAGCCAATTTGTGGTTAAATGGATGTCTAGAGTTGTTGGAAATTACGGAATCAGTGAAAGTTTGTTATTACTTTTACTAATAGATAGATCTAAATATTTGATGTTGTTAATTTCAGTTTCTACCGTAAATTTAATTTGAGGATGGAGGTTGTTAATTAAATCTAATAATTGCGTTAATTGTCTGTCTGATCCTATGAAGCATGCAAGAATATCATCGACATATCGATACCATGACTTTATATGTTTTTTTTACCAAGAGGTGGATTTAAAATTACTTGAGTTATGTTTTTCATAAAGATTTCGGCCAACAGTAGACTCAATGGGAAACCCATTGCCAAGCCTTGTGTATGTTTATAAATTTTATTATTAAATGAGATATAATTATTATTTAAGATGATTTATAAAATATCTAAAAATTCGAATTGCATAGGTACAAAATTGCCATGACAGGGGGTTTTAGAAAAGGGAGGGGAGCAAGGGAATAAATCTTTACAGTGGCAAGGATTGTGTAGAGAGTGTTGGAAGAAAAGGGCAGTATATACGCTGTTTTCCTGGGTTTGAAATCAGCGTATGATACCGTACCAAGAGAGAGATTAGTGGAGTGTTTGAGAAGGAAAGGAGTGAGTGCAAGAATGGTGAAATGGAGTAGAAGGGTGTATGATAAATCGTGGGTGAGTGCGAAAGTAAGAGCGAATGTGTCTGAAAGGTTTAGAATTTGAATTGGCATGCGACATGGCTGTCCATGTCGCATGCCAATTCATGAGCATGAGCATGAGCCCTTTACTGTTTAACATACATACTAGTGAATTGGAAGAGATTTTGAGAAAAGGGCAAGCGGGCGGAGTAGTGATTGGAAAAAAGAAGGTATGAATGCTGGCATATGCGGATGATGTGGTGCTTTTGGCGAGAAATTAGGGAGAGATGAAAGAGGTGATGCAAAGAGTAGAGAGGTATATGGACAAAAGAGGAATGCAAGTGAATGCAAGAAAAATAAAGTAGATGCGATTTAGGAAGCGTGGAAGGGAAGGAAGAGTGGGTAAATTAAAATGGAAGGAGGTGATTGAAAGAGTGAAGGAATTTAAATACTTGGGCTTCCTATTTAAATGCGCAGGAGGATACGGTGAGCACTCCAAATGCATACCGGGGAAAGCCACAAAAGCTTGGGGCATTGTTAGGAAAAAGTGGGGGAAATTGTTTTCAGGCAACTTTCAATTGGCGTGCCAGCTGTGGGATGCATGTATGAAGCCTATTTTGCTGTATGGGGTAGAAACTTGGGGAATGAGGAAGTATGAATGTATTGAGAGGGAGCAGACGTTCCTAAAGCAGATTCTGGGGGTGGACAGATCAACCCCTAGGTACATTCGGCTTCAGGTAACAAATAGAATGAGTGTTCATGGAGAGGCAATGGAGATAATGGTAAAGTATGAGATGAATTTGGTTGGATTGGATAATGAGAAATTGGTGAAAGAGGTATGGAGAACGTGCATGGGGATAAAGGGGAGTGAGTGGAGGTTAGACCGTAGAAAGATGTATGAAAGGGCAGGCGTATCTGAGAATATTGTAAATGAATGGTTGGATAATGGGTTAAATGTGCGGGCATTGATGAAAGAGAAGTGGAAGGAGGTTGAGATACAGAAGAGGCAAAGTTGTATCGGAAGGAGCTCATATAATCCATGGCAGGTATATGGGAGGGAGCAAGGGTACCTAACTAATAGTGTCTTCTCAAATGAAGAGAAAATTACCCTGGCGCGAGCTAGATGCGGTACAGAAGAGAGGGGAATGAAGGTTGGGATAGGAGAAGGTTATAATAGGTGTGCACTGTGTACGAATGGGATGGATACATGGAGTCATTTGGGAGAAGAGTGTGAAGGGGTTCGTGAGGAGTGGTTGGGGGGAAAAGGAAGGTAACGGAATGTATGTAGAATTCTGGTTTTGTAAGTTAAAGTTATGCCAATAAAAGTTCTTTTTTATTATTATTATTTTACTCACTTACAAATAGTTCTCAGTTGGTTAAGAATACCTTGATATAAAATTTTTTTGGCACATAGGGTATAGCAAATAAACGACCTATCTGAAATAAACGAGTAGACATACGTCAAATGGGATAAAAATCCTACGGATATTTTATCTCGCGGTATGCTATCATCACAATTCAAAACAATGGTGGTGTGGGTGAAGTTTAGTTGATTAAGTAAATTGATTCGTATCGTAGAATTATGTTTTAGATTTAAGTTTAATTGTAAAAATTCACAACAGCGTCAAATATCGCTGAAAGTCCCGGATTATGAAAAGCAAAATTAGCTCTAATTAAAGTCATACAAAGGGAGTGCTTAAGTCAAGAAATTACTGACGTAATTTCTAAACAATGTGTAGATATGAAAAGTAAATAATAGGAGTTGGTGGACAATTACAACATTACCAACTAAATATTAATAATAAATACCTTATATTTCTTGCAAAAAATCATCCTCTGACGAAACTAATTTTCCGCGAAGCACACATAACTAACTTACATGCTACTGTAGATGCTGTAAGGCAAAATTATTTACTAATTGATGACAGAAATGATGTAAAGGGTGTAATTCGGGAATGCATGATTTATTTCAAAAGTTGTAGTTTAAAATACCATTTAGTCAATTCTCCATCACTGGATTGTTTCCAATAATTGATTGATGACATCTGTCAGCCTCATCAATCAATTTATTTCAAAAATAACCGGCAATCCATTATGGGCATTTTACCAGCTTAACAATCTCCAAACCATTCACACTATGTGGAGTGGATTACTGTGGGCCATTCTACATTAAAGAGAGTACGTGCAAGGTAAATATCGTCAAGGCCTATGCCGTGGTACTTAATTGTTTCGCAACAAAAGCGGTGCATATTGAAGAAGTAAGCAGTTTAACGACTGACGCATTTATCGCAGCTTTGCGCCATTTTGGAAGTCGCCATGGAAAATGTACTCATATATATATTCCTACAACAAATCAAATTTCTTTGGAGCCAACCACGAGCTACAACTTCTGAAAGAGTTTTTCGAAAATCAAGAAGTGATACAGAGACTTAAAGGTAACCAAGGCATTGAATGGCACTTCATACCTCCCCGTTCTCCACATATGGAAGGTCTGTGGAAAGCGACAATTAAGAAAGCATTTGTGCAATTCTTATGTCAGTTACAGGTGCGTAACAAATGGCAGAGTACAAAAAAAGCACCTATACCTGGAATCAACATTGGCGGCATCGAATGAAGATAATCTACTACCGCTGTGATGGATCCTAGGCAGAGTCATCAAACTACTGCCAAATTATAATGGAGAAGTGTGAGTGGTAACAGTATTTTTTTATTGGTGCATCCAATAAAAACTAAAAAATACTAAACACTGAATAAAACACTTACTATGTTTTGAACCACTATAATTTATGATAATATATTACAATATACACGACTTAAGTTTCGACTTTTGACGGATATTATCAAGTGATAATAAGTAATATATAAGCAAGATATCTGTTTGCTCTAAATAAGAATGTTTATGAACTATAATAAAAATAACCATTAATTATTAAAAGACAATCGGTAATTATTATTACATATAATTTACATTTTTTAAACAAAGGCGGCCACGAAAAACATATATTTTCGATTCGATGGAAAACTAGATTTTGTTTTTACTAGATAAAAAATATATTTTATTTTTTTCGGGAAAACCGTAAATAATATCAAATATTAGTATGAAATTTAAAAAAATTAAATTTAATGGTCTTTTATGTAGCATTTTTTAGTTTTTATTGGATGCACCAATAAAAAAATATTTTTTTTTTAAGTTGTGGTACTACTGTTTTCTATACGTTCTGTCAATCACTAATGTCCATAATAACTTAAATAATGTATTATATTATGGTAATTATTATTAATATGTTTCATTCAAATCGAATAAATTGTTCAATTGTTATAAACCAAAGAAATACAATTTTTTAGAACTTTGAAGACAAATTACGGCTTAACTGTAAACTTTTGGATATAGATATGTTGTATTTAATCATAAATTTTGACCTCAGGAATCTGTAGTCCAGCCATTTCCCCATATTAACGAAACACCCTGTATATATCAGTAAACTGTAAATTTTTGAACATATCGCCTTGAAAATTACCAAATTAGTCGGAGAAATATAAAAATAGTGAAACAAAGCCAAGTGTTTAATTAACCTTCTAATTAAATCGTGCATATTTTAATTCTATCAGCCACTAAGATTTAACAAGTGTATAAATTTAAACATTCCCATTCACATTTAAATAGTTATTTGCAATTGAAATTAACTTTTTTAAGTATGACAGTTTAAATATGTAATTGAAATTTTACCGCAATAAGTATTTAACTGTTTATTTTACTATTTTATTTCTACCAGTCAATATAAAATTGATTCATTGAGATATGGAAGCTATATTAATATAATTATAATATTATTATATTTTAACTTAATTAAATTAATTAAATTAGACCAAAACAGTTAAAAGAAGAAATTTATTTTAATAATAGTTATACTTACAATATGAGTTTGAATTAAGGTATTAGTCTTCTTGTTTTCTTTATATTCATTATATCCAGTTTCATCAGATATAACATTTTGCACGAAGACTGCTAGACAACAGATTGATATTGAAAAAGTCCTCATGTTATTTATTACTGTTATTAATATGCGAATCTTAAAGAAAATGTTACGTTTGGCAGACTTTGCTAAAAGGTAACCACATTTAAAAAAAATAATAGAAGAATTTACAATATTAATTAGTAATTGATCTTACCTTTGAAAGTAATGCCGAATATTGTAGAGTTGGTCGCAGTAGCTTAATTGCCGTTCTAATAATACAATATCAATTTCCAAAACAAAACTTATATATGCAGGAGATATCTAAAGTGGTTTAATATAATTAGGTGATAAACAATTCAGCTACTTTCTTATCTATATTTTAGGTTAATTACCTTTGACGTTTCGTGCTTAATAATAATTATGATTACATTTAATATAAATGATGATATTGATGCTGTTTTTTATTTATCAAAATACTATGATATATATACTATGACTAGGGCCATTAGCCGCTATTCTCTCTTTTTTTTAACATTGTAATAATAATAATAATACTCGCCTAGTTGGTGTAAAAAGCCAACTAGTTGAGACGGACTAACACAGAATAAATTAGCACAGGTAATAAATACGCCGTAAAAGGCAATATATTAAAATAAAACCATTGTCGGGTGTAAATAGCCCGACAATAGAGAAACAATACAAACAAAATTAATAAAATCACTCGGCCTAGTTGGTGTAAAATGCCAACTAGGCGAGACGGACGTTCACAAAATATATATAATAAAATGGCAGTTATAGACAAAACACTGCAATAAAACCACTACCAGGTATAAAAAAACCTGGCAATCAAAAAAAAATTTACAAAAATTTAAAATCACTCAACCTAGACCAGCTGGGCGAGACAGGACACAGACATTTATGATAAAAAACAACTCCACCAAGTTGGTGTGAAAGGCCAACATGATGGAGGGACGACACACATATTAAAACTTACAACTAGACATATAGGTAAAACTTAATCTAAATTGTTTCTGTTGTCGGGTGTAAGGTGCCCGACAACAAAAACAATACAAAAAAATATGACAAAATCACTCGAGATGGACAAGATACAAACGTCAATGATAAAAAACAACTTCACCAAGTTGGTGTAAAAAACCAACATGATGGAGGGATGGCACACATGTAAAAACTTATAACTAGACACTAAAATAAAACTTAAAGCTAGATAAAATCGGTAAAACCGTTGTCGGGTGTAAAGTGCCCGACAACAAAACGAAAACGATAAAATCACTCGACCTAGTTGGTGTAAAGGGCCAACTAGGCGAGAAGGACGATCACAGAATAAATTAACAAAGAAACTAGTCGAGTGAATATAAAATTTAGTGAACAAACCAAGTGTTTTTAATTAATTACCTATTATTAACAAAGAAAATAAATTAACAGAAATTGACGATACACGGCAAATTAAAAACTGCTCAGTTTAGTTAACTGGTCCTTACAGAACCATTCTACGGCGGGTCAGAGCGACCTCCTGTATCCTGTTGAGTTTAACCGGTGACTTCCATGCTGTCACAGAGAGTTTTACAGCTTTCAGCTTACTCTCGAGGCTCTCCCTTTGCCATATCGTGTTGACCAACGCCGTAACACCAGCCTTGACATCGTGAGGCCGGCACATGACGTGGTCAACTTGATCTGACGAACAACTCTGTCTGCAATCTATACCAACATGTGATGGCACCCATACAAAGACAACATGTTTGTCACAGAGATGCAGATGGTACAGAGAGGATAAAATTCTCTGTACTAACGGATCATTGTTCTGGCTATTTAGTAGACTTTGTAGGGACGAGAGTGAATCAGAAAGTACGGGGAATGTTCTACTGCTAGACATATCGCAGTATTTGAGCGCTTGCCAAATTCCATAGAGTTCTGCAGTATACACGGATAAACGCCGATGTAGTGACCATGAGAGTATGTGATTCTCAGCCACTATGGCTGCTCCCACACCAAATTGCGTCTTGTAACTATCCGTGTATAAGCAGCAAGAGTCCGTATATCGATTTATTATTTCATAGAGACTTACCGTAATATTTTCAGTTGGTGTTTCATTCTTTTTAAAGCGAAGAAGATCGAGAACTATGTTTGTGGGTGGAATTATCCACGGTGGTACTTCGCAACCTGCTCTATTTCGGGTAAGTCAAAATCGGACCTCTTGCGGAACTCTCGCGCTCGAACACACACCGGCCTTGTGACAGACGGTCGCAAGGCAAATGTGTGATATGTCTCTGCTTTACTAAAAAACTCATAGTTTATGTGCTTCGGGTTACTACGTACAGACGCTTCGTATCGCAAAGCGAATCAAAGACGTCTGTACTACAACGGTAGTAAGAGAGCCTGATACAGCCGCAGCAAAATCTCTCTACTCACACCCCAATTAATGTTTGAAAGGCACCTCATTAGATTAAGTGCCTTCTTGCACCTCGTAGCGAGGTCATTAATATGGGGACGGAATAATAGAGTCCTATCGAATATATTATATATTAATTGCAGACTAGGCTCCCTGTGTGGTCGTCTCAGACTACAAAAATGGACGCATGCCATCTTTGACTCTGAAAAACGAAAACCACACGAGCCAGCGTCTCTGCAGCTCTCTACATATAGCCGGGATGGTATCTCCGGTCATGTAGATTGCGAGATCGTCGACATACAGGCACGTATTCACAGGGGTACTAACGGAAGTTGCAATATCGTTTACCGCTATAGAAAAGAGGGTTACTACCATTAGTGTAACCCTGCGGTATACCATTTTCTTGAACGTAGAGAGAGAAAAGAGAATCTCCTACACGTACTCGAAAACTCCGGTGCGACAAGAAGGACTGGATGAATAAAGGCAGACGGCCTCTCAGTACCCACCGATGCAACTTCCTAAGAATGCCATGACGCCATGTCATATCATATGCTTTTTCCAAAAAAGCATTTTTAATGCCATTCTCTAGACGAACCAGAGATCAATCGTGGAATGACGTTTCCTAAAATCAGACTGATAGGGTACGATTAATTTTCGTGACTCGAGAATCCATACCAACCGGCTATTGACCATTTTCTCAAAGACTTTACTCAAGCAGCATGTTAATTAAACTGGGCGGTAACTAGAAGCGAGATTCGGATCTTTTCCTAATTTTAGAAGAGGCACAATTATAGCTTCTTTCCATATAGCCGGATATTTACCTTTTTCCCATATAAGATTAAACAGTGTTACGATAATTGCTTTACAAGCGGATGACAGATTATGTAACATCTTATATGAAATGTTATCTGGGCCAGGAGAGGAGTAATTTAAATTTAATGCCTCTTCAAAATCCTCTTTTGTGAATGAACAGTTGTATTTATTATCCGATTCAATTGAAAATTCAATTGGTGCTTCTAGTTCGCGTTTCCTACGAAAAATTCTGGAGAGTAATTGGAAGAGCTACTTATACAGGAAAACGTTATTTCCATTAATTAGGCTTATAGCAGGCGAGAAGGCTTGTCCGCGGATGATCTGCACTTTTCTCCATACATCTTTTATTGGAGTATCTCTCGTTAATGTGTTGACGTTGCTCTTTTATGATTCTTTTTTAGCTACTATAATTTTTCGACGGGCGGCGGTCCGCTTTTGTTTAAAACTAATTAGATTATCTTGCGTAGGATTTCTTTTATAAACGTTATAAGCTCATTTCTTCTCTGCGATAACACGACTGACCTCAACGTTCCACCAGGGGATGGAGGAATTTTTGGTCGAGCTAGAGGTACGTTGTATAAACTTTTCTGCTGCTTGAGTTATACTGAGATTAATATTATGTAGAGCGGAGTCAATTTCTTCACAGGTTTCCGGAAACGAGATATCGTTTCGAAAATTTTCCCACTCTGTACAGTCTAGGCGCCAGCGCCTAGGGCTGCTTTTTAGTGCCCTCGGAATGCTAGTAGTTATAACGATAGGGAAGTGATCGCTACCGTATAAATCTTGGAGAGCTTGCCACTGTAGACGTGTGGCCAGAGTGGCCGAAGCTATTGTTAGGTCAATTGCTGAGCATAATCCATTTGATGCATTGAAGTGCGTGGTTTACCCCGTATTGAAAAGTATTCCTCCTATCAGATCCAGAAGGTTCTCAATATATCTTCCTCTAGTGTCGATTGAGGATGAGCCCCATAATGTATTATAACAATTTAGATCGCCCAACAATATGTATGGCCTAGGTAACTGCTATATTAAGTCAAGTTCGAATATTCTTCTTCTGGGTGGAAGTGGGTTTCTTGGAGAGATATACAGAATGGCTCATATTTCGTAATAATTATCTTCAATTCTCCGTAGTGCGATATGCAACCATTGCAGTTCCATTGGATTATTCGCTCGAACTCTTTAGATTAATGGTATAATTTAGACAATGATGAATAAAAAATAGTTAAAAGGACAAATTACAAAAAAAGGGTACAAATATAACAAATAAATAGAATATAAATAAATAGTAATAAATAAAAACCCATAATTTAAAATGACATTTTCCGGTGGGCCTGTACGCAACTATCTCTGTCCACTTTAGACTTTTCAGCCTTTTGTTTCCGCAGTTTACCTTTGGGACAACCCACCGGTCTTAATGCAAGTTAGCATAGGCTCTGTTTATCACACTCTGACTCTCAGAGTAAATTTTGTCTTTTTACGAAGGGTGTTCTTCTTTCCTCCGTTTGGTCCCCTCCGCTTGGGAGGAACCTGTCGGGAATTCCGATCGAGAAGTCTCGTGTGTATTATTTTTTCTATTATGTTGCTACATTACTGCAGCATTTATTTTTGACAAGTTTACGTTCACAGTGTTACTTCCTAAAATCTCTCCAAATGTCTTTTTAATTGTTTCGCTTACAATTTTTGTTATAAGTGGCGTTAGTTCTGAGATAATATTTTCGGTGCTAGTTCTTGTAGTTGCTTTAGAATACGATAGTGTTCAAATAACAAAGATGGACAATTTTTAAATCCGGACGAATGATTTCTGCCACAATTCACACATGCAAAAGGTTTAGTACACTCTGTTCCCTCGTGAACAGGTTTTTCACATGTGTAGGTTGGTGCGCTTTCACACCTTACAGATGTGTGCCCTAGTTTTTGACATCTGAAACATCGCAAAACACTTGGTATGTATTCGCGTACTTCAATATAATAAAACCCGATATTTATCTTCTTTGGTAGAACAGTGGAATCAAACATTGGAACGATCGAGGGTGTGTTAACTAGATGTCCGTCTTTTTTTGTTTTTATTCTTCTTATTTCCCTTACGTTTTCTGTTTGAATATTTTCTAAAATTTCTTCATTGGTACAGTTGACTAGGTCATGACCATTTATGATTCCCTTCGAGTAATTTAGATATTTATGAACTGATACCTCTTCTGCATATTCCATAAACTTTTCTATTTGAAACATTTTAAGCAACTGTTTATCAGTTTTTGTTTCCACCATTAAGCCATCTCTGATTTTCTTTATTACACCACAAGTTCCCAGTAATTCCTTGATACATAGAGCTTTCTTGAGTCGGGCTCTTCACCGATCCCATTTGAGAGATGGACTTCTCTTTATATTTTTGTTGAACAACTTCCATTTTGTTCCCACGAGATGGGCAGAAATAAAGGTTGACTTCAACCGGAGGTCGCCAGGTATCCGAAGGACACCGTATGAGACCAACTGACGCGTGGCTCTCCATCCCTCGGCACTGTACGTTTGACACCTTGGATTACGGATTTTTAGTCGAGGTTTACTCTTCTAGATCCGGCATGTTCTGCAGAACAGGATCACCTCAGGTAGGTTATACTAATGATGGTACGCATGCCGGTCTTGGGGGGCGGAGAAGCTAGGGTGACACCTAAGCAGGGCTAGCAAGCTAGCCCCGGCTAGGGCACCTATAAGACGCTACACAGAACCACAACTATAGTTGTGTCAATTGATAATATATTCTAAACTTTGTATATATTAAACAATAAATAGTGGTATAGAAACGTCGAAAGTGCTTTTAT
The DNA here is from genome assembly GCA_963969525.1 of Ontholestes murinus. Classification (NCBI taxonomy): domain Eukaryota; kingdom Metazoa; phylum Arthropoda; class Insecta; order Coleoptera; family Staphylinidae; genus Ontholestes; species Ontholestes murinus. The sequence continues at coordinate 47,758,717 of OZ018388.1, read as the reverse complement.
TTCACCAATTACAATATATTTTTTTAATTCTAATTTTCTAATAACGATTTTCCTTGTATTAGAGTAGAAAGATACAAAAATTTAAAAACTGGTTGAAATATTTGACTAAAAGTACGATTCCTTTTAGAATAATTTTTCAAAAATTTTCAAATTTGACTGAACAGGATTTGACAGTAATATTGATAAAAATTAAATAGGTAGGAGAAGAAATTAATGAAAAAGAATTAACTTTAAGCTTATTTTTGAAAAGACAGCTGTATTCGTCTTCCATTTACTAAAAACGCTGAGCAAAGAGCATGCTGGAAACATCGGCTCACTGCAGACTAAAAATAAAAAGTATACTCAAGACATTAAGTGGGGAATTAACACGTTCAAACAATTTAAATCGCCAGGTCCTGAAGGGACATATTCTATCATACTACAAAAGGGGATAGCAACGTTAAGGAAATCACTATATAATATCTTCACAGCAAGCCTTGCCCTTTCATGCATCCTAAACAGCTGGCGGTATTCATAAACAAGCCAGGTCGTGCTTCGTATGCCCAGGCTAAATCGTCAAACCGATCAGCTTGTCATCATTTTTTCTAAAACTATTAGAAAAACTAGTAAACTGGCACATACGGGAAGGAATTCTAAATGACTCACCACTACACCATCAACAATACGCCTACCAAGCGGGAAAATCATATAAACTAGCAAGTTTAACCAGCTAGTGAGTAGATGCGAAAGGACACTACAATGCAAAGACGTTTCGTTAAGGGCCTTTCTGGGCATTCAAGGGGCGTTTGACAACACACCCTTCAACTCCGTAGCAATGGAGAAAAGATGAATTAACTCGCATTTCTCGCATAGTCAAGTCAGCAGGTGCGAGAGGTTCGTTTTTGTAGGTCTCAAATTCCCAAAATGTTGTCAGTATATCACTTAACCATAACAATACACTGGTATTATATTGTTGTTTAACTTAATAGTTATCTGTTGATAAATCATTCACCCAAAATGGGTATTGTATTGGGATGACAAAATGGGCGAACAAGGTGCTCAGAAGCCGGACTGTAATAACTATCATATATAGAAAAACAGCTGAAGCGGTAGTCTCTGATAGAAAAGATATTGCAGGAATAAAGGGTTGACTGTAAACCAGGTCAAAACGGCGATTGCCCTCTTCACTAGGAGATAAAAAACCGATGACATAAAATCACTAGATGTATATGAAATGGAAGTCCCAATCAAAAATGAAGTAAAATATTTAGGGGTTATACTTGATACCAGTTTAAACTTCAACTTTCACCTGGAGAGTATCAGCAAAAGGGCAGTGAGAGGACTTTTTGCGACCAGAAAAATGGTAGAGACCCAGTATCACCAAATGGCTATACACTGTGGTCATAAGACCTATAGTGAATACGAGGCGCTCATTTGGGTAGAAAAGACCCAAGCCAAAAGTGCACCAGTAAAACTTGAAAGAGTGCAAAGACAGGCATGTCTGCTGATCACTGGGGCAATGAAAACAACGACACAGCAGCCATGGAACATATTATCGCTACCACCACTACATGTATATGTTATGATGGAAGGTAGTCAGGCAGCCATTAGGATGTACATAAATGAACACACTTTAAATGTGGGGTAATCAAGACCAGCAACATTTAAAGTACTACAAGAACAGATCCTGAAAATGTAGTCCAATTTCACTAAAATCGTACACCTATCCCGCAGATTCAAAACAATCATATCACAGCGGAGTTAATAGAAAAATGGAATATACACGAGTAAAGGAACCGGGGCTGATATCTATGAAATGTGCAACCGGAGCAAACAATGCCTCCATTTTCTAGGCCGAAATAGCCACCAATGACTGGTGTGCTCATCACGTAATAAGGTTGGAACATAAAAGAGGACCAATTACCTTTATGAGAGACAGCAAGGCAGCCCTGATGCGTTAGCTTGGCTGATAGTTCAGTCCAGGCTAGTTATGACTTGCATAAACAGGCTGGACGCACTGACGAAAACAAGAAAAACACAGCTAGTATGGATACCCAAGGACCAAGGATTTATTGGATACTTGGGGGGCCGACTTGCTAGCCAAACAAGGGGTAGCAGGTGAATTCATAGGACCTGAACCCGCTTTCGGTATACCCCACGAAACCGGAAAGGAAATAATCCGACACAACCTAGCAGAGGAGCACAAAAAGGAATGGTATAACCAAATCGGAATGAATCATACGAGACTCTTCCTAGATGGTCAAGTACCTGTCAGTATTCTGATGCTGTCAAGACTGAGCAGATTGAAACTAAGAAAAATCAAAGGACTAGTCACTGGGCACTATGAAAAGCCCATATGCCATGGGTGTCTGGAAGAAGAGGAAACGTCCTAACACCTACTGTATACATGCGAAGCATATAAACGACAACTCACAGTGAAATTCGGGAAGCCTTGGTTCCTGTAGAACAGCTAAAGAGCACCCCCTGGCAGAAACTCCTGGACTTCGTACAAGAAACAGGAGTATACAGGGAGTAAAACATCCAGAGGCGCAGATAAGTGCCACTGAGACCGCAGGGATGCTAAGCGAACCACCTCATGAGGAAAAAACTGAGTACCTTGAAAAATATTATGCGCGCTTGTAACTCCGAATAGACCACTTTTATTTGTTTTTATTTTCTCACCAAACAATGACTAACAAAAGATTGCGTCCTAACTGAATCCAGATTTAATAAGTTTCGGAGACAATTAAATACGATAAATTATACAATCATTACTTATATTTAGAATTTTGACAAAGGTTTTCCGAAGGTGATTTAACCAAAATAATTATCGGTTTCGTCAATATGACTACTGGCACTACTAATGTTATATAACTCCGGTTAATAATTGAAATTCTGATGAGAATTACGGTCTGTATTTTAATTTAAATTCGGATTCGACTGAAAATTTGTATTAAAATTTGGATTATTAACTTTAGGGTTCTGGATAAAAGAATAATTATCTGGTCTATCGAAATTTTGATACTCTAAATACTTGTCATTATGTCTCTGCTTTGGTCACTATCTACCTTTTGATTTGATTGATCATTTCTTTAGTAAACCAACTATAATTACACTATTATACATTAAATTCGTTTGGATCAACTTTATAATAAAATTGTATTTTGTACTGATGTACAACTTTTGTGGGGTGTAGTAGACTTATTTTACCACCAAATATAAAACAATGCCTTTTGAAAAATGTTTTACTTATAATGTAACATAATAATTAAAAAATTACTTCTCAAAAACACTGTCTAAGTTTAGGAACACTATAAGATAATTTTGTTGCAAAAAACTTCTTGCTAAATTTAATTAAGTTGCGCTTTGAAAACCAGTATACTAATGCTCGGCTAGGTTAAATTCAGTTATGGTGCTGGATGAAGGCTGGGGTTCCGGTTAATATGGGCGCCAGTCAGTGTAAACACTAGCAAAGGGAAAGGAAAGAAAAATAAGGGAAAATATAATTAAATCAACCATCTCACACAATAAAATTTAAACAACTATATTCACATACTCAAATAAACACAATACAATTAAAGAAAATTATATGGTTTATTAATCATGACTTAACTATTAGCACTAAAGGTAAACTAATCGAAATTTAAACTTACTCTATGTAATCAATGGTAAACTAAAGGAAATTTGCAAACTTACACTATGCAATAAATGGTAAACTAAGCGCTATTATATGATTCTACTCTGCGGTCCGCTCCCACGGTGGCAAAGATGTTTTCTGACGACTTGACCTATCTGGTGTGATCCGGATTTTATTTTCACACCTGAGTGTTAGATACGTGGTTCTCTTATTGGCTGCACTCAGAATTAGGTTATGGGAGATATTGCTTCCACTATGATGAATTGGAGCGCTCGTGGTTAGTGTTGTAATTTTAATAGCTGTTCGGTCTTGCCGCTGGAGTTCCTCGCCCCACAAATATGACTACATAGATAGCATGTAATTAGCAGCTTGCCTTAGGAGCGGACGACTAGTACTCCCAGAAGAAATGGGACAGCGCGGGTGGCCCTGTCTTGTATAGGCAGGTCGACGGTTGATCTTCTTGTGGATATTCTAATAAATTACAAAATAATAATTAGCTACCATACACATTAGTAAAAGCAACTAATAAGAAAATACATTATAATATTAATGAAAGCATAAAAAACGTGCGAAGATAATTTACTACTAAGTTTTTTACAAATCTTAACTCAAAAATTCATGCAGCCGTAATGAAAATTAATAATATTACTAAAAACGATTACAAATAAATTTAAAACGTGCCAAAATAATGTATTACTAAAATTATTACGAATCTTAAATCAAAATTTGTTGAATTTGATTCTCGTTTATCACGTGGTGAAACATTTTTAATATTAAGGGTTGTTTATAGAAAGACACTTGGTTGGTTTCACAATTTTTACGATTTATTCCGACTAGTTTCGATTTTTACATCATTCACTAGGAATAGTACAGAAATATTTTTGCTTAAATACTAAAATTTGTATATTCAGGTAATGAAGGCGGTCATAATTGGGGAACTCCATATTTCATCGTTTTCGTTTACGAGGTGTTTTCCCCGTTTTAGCGCTTTGTTAATTTCTAATCCCTCTCAGAGATTTAGATTACGGCTCTTCTTACCTGCATGCAAAATCTTAAAATTATTTTCTTCGAAGAAGTGGTTATGTGTGATGCAATGTTTCGCGAAACCGGTGGTGCCTTTTTTGTCTAATATGGCTTTTCTATGTTCTTTTAATCTTATACTGAAAGTTCTTCCGGTTTGGCCAACATATGTGGCATTTTTTGGATTTATCTATTAATTTTTTGTTATTTATTAATAGTTTGCCGATATTCGTTGAATTTGTACATATAATGTTAAATTCATTCCCAGTTACGCAATTTTTTATTTTATCAGATAGATCATTAACATATTCCAGTTTAATCCAGTTTTCGTTTTTTTTTCATATTGTGGTGTATAAAAATATCTTAAAAGTTGCGTCTGTTTTTCCTTGTATAGTAATTTATTTATTATTTTTGTATTGTAGCCATTATTCCTGGCTATTGTTTTTATGACTGATAATTCTTTATAATAATTTTCTTTATTTTGAGAGATATTAATTAATCTATGGAGGTATGTATGAAAAGTGCTAAATTTAATTTGATTTGGGTGATTCGAATCTACTGGTATGATGGTATCGGTAAAAGTTTCTCTTCTATATATTTTAAACTGTAATTTATTATTTAATTTAGTTATGGTTAAATCTAAGAAGTTGAGGGAATTGTTGTTTTCTATTCCTGAAGTGAATTGAATGTTGTTGTTAATTGAATTTAAGAAATTTTGAAATATATTTAGTTGTCTAGATGTCCCCGTCCAAATGCAGAATATGTCATCTACATACCTTGTCCAGTAATGGATATGTTTTGACTCAGTTTTATTTAAAAGATTATTTTCAAATTCTGACATGAAAATTTCAGAAAGTAATGGTGAAAAGGGGGAGCCCATTGGTAGACCATCAGTTTGCGTGTAAATAGTATCATTAAATTCGAAATTATTTCGTTTAAGGCAGAGATGAATTAGTTCTGTGATTTCTTTTTTATTTATTTCTGGGTTATCAGAATTGTTGATATGTTTTTCTAGAATACTTTTTAGTTATTTTATTGGGATTGATGTGAACAAGGCTTTTACATCGAAAGATGTTAATTTTGCATTTGGGGGGATGACGAGAGTTTTTAATTTGTTGACTAGCTCTATGGAATTTTTAATTGAATATGGCGATTTGAAGTTAATGAAGATTGGGAGTATTTTATTTAGAAATTTACATAGGTTATATGCTGGGGCATGTATGTATGAGTTTACTATTCTTATTGGAAAATCATCTTTATGGAGTTTTGGTAGTCCATATAAGGTCGGTGCTCTAGAATTCATTTTTATAAGTTTAAATTTTTGTGATTCATTGATGATATTTGTGCAAGATTTAATTGATTGTTTCAGTTTTAATTGGAATTTGTTAGTTGGATCTCTTGTCAAAATTTTGAATCTATCTGATTATATTTGAGCTTCTGTTTTTCTTATATATTCTGATCTAGGTAAAATCGTGACTGTATTACCCTTGTCTGCTTTTGTTAGAATTAAATTGTTATTTATATGTTTTTGTTTGATGTTATTTATTATTTTCAATTCTGATTGTTTTACATTCTTTATTTTATATTTAGATTTTTGTTGAGAAATTAATTTAGCAATTTTATGTTTTGTTAATGATCTATCATTTTCTGAAGATAACTTATTACATATGATTTCTGCGTCTATACCTAGTGTTTGAATTATATTATTGGATTCGATTATTGTACTATATTTTAAGCCCTTTTCTAGTAATAAGGATTCTCTTGGTTATACATTTGATAGATTTACTACTCTGGGATAGAATTTAACATTATTAGTCTCACCCATGTTGTTTGTATCTAGCGTGTCCCTTAATTCCGTCTGGTTTGATTTCTTCTCCAGTAGAGATTTTAATTTCTTTGATTGTCTATGGAACTGCTCAAACGTGGTGTGCCTAGCTTCTTCTCTGAACATGGTGTCGATTGTATTGAACTCTGCTGGATGTAGGTGCATCGTTAATCTTGAATGTAGTAATTTGAGTAGGTGTGATATGCTGTCCCTCCTATTGTACCATTTTTTTCATTTCGAGGTAGATCAATTTTTCATATGCTTGGTTCACAGCTTCTTGGGCTTCTTTTGATCGGTGGTTGATGTGTATCTTCATATATTTTTAAGTTTAAGTTTTTTCTTACGGCATATGCTGTTAAACCATATATGGTTATTTGCTTTCAAAAACTTGATTAGATTTCTTCTGTACTTGGAAACGAGGTTTGCTTTACTGGCGTTTAATATTTGTTGAATATGATTCTCGTTTATCACGTAGTGAAACATTTTTAATATTAAGGGTTGTTTATAGCAAGGCACTTGGTTGGTTTCACAATTTTTACGATTTATTTCGAAACTAGTCGGATGCATATCTGCAGCATATCTTAACTTAATAAATCTGTATCCACATAGATCTTACTTAACAACTTCAACTAAAATTACTTTATGTGATACTTTGGTACTTTTACATTTTAATTACTGCTCCACGCTGTACCATCCAGCAATCGATCAAAATACTAACCGACGCATACAAAGGGTACAAAACTCTTGCCTTCGCTTCATCTTTGGTATACGTAAATACGATAAAATATCTCATAAACTTATAGATGCTGAAGCCAAATGTTTATATTTCAAAATTGTGCATACTATGAAACCATCGTATCTTTACAATAAAATTAGATTTAGAAATGACGTCTTTGTTTGAGCGATCATTTTCTTATCATATTTATAAAGGGTCCGCCAATAGGGACGCGCGAAGTTTGCCGGAAGGGTGCGGCCATGTTGTTCGAGGTAGAGCTGTCAAAGTTGCTGTCATTTGTTCAGTATATAACCCCAAATCACCATGGCAAGTTTGAGTGTCGAGCAGCACGTGCAAATTATTAAATTGTTTTACGAAAATGGGTCATCAGTTCGAGCAACGTTCCGCGCACTTCGCCCATTTTACGGTCGCGATGATCGGCCTTTAGAGTCGACTATCCGTCGATTGGTGGGCAAATTCGAGTCGACTGGTTCAGTAAACAACCAGCCAACACTGACACGTCGACGAAACGCCCGATCGAACGAAAATATCGCTGCTGTCCGTGAGAGTGTGCGCGAGAACCCGAGGCAGTCCATTTTTTGTCGTGCACAGGAACTTGGCCTTTCGGAGACATCAACTCGCAGAATTTTGCATCTGGATTTGGGTCTGCACCCGTACAAAATCCAATTGACCCAGGAGCTCAAGATAAACGACCACAGACAGCGTCGGGCGTTCGCTGACTGGGCTCTGGAGCAGTTGGAAGCAGACCCCCATTTTGGCCGAAAAATCATCTTCAGCGACGAGGCTCATTTCTGGATGAACGGGTATGTGAACAAGCAAAATTGCCGCATTTGGAGTGAGAACAACTCACACGAGGTCCACCAAGTGGCAATGCATCCCCAGAAAGTCACTGTTTGGTGTGGATTTTAGGCCGGCGGCATCATCGGTCCGTACTTTTTCGAGAACGAAGCTGGGGCGGCCATAACCGTCAATGGGGAGCGCTACAGGTCGATGATAACCAACTTCTTTTGGCCTAAACTGGATGATATGGACACGGACGACATGTGGTTCCAGCAGGACGGCGCCACGTGCCACACAGCCCATGCCACAATGGACATTCTGCACGAGCGATTTCCGGACATGGTCATCTCGCGCGGAGGCGATATCAACTGGCCACCGAGATCGTGCGATTTAACGCCTTTAGACTTTTTTCTCTGGGGCTATCTCAAGTCGCTGGTCTACGCCAACAAGCCTCTAAACACTGATGACCTCAAAGTCAACATACGCAACGCCATCGCTCAAATTGAGGCCGATATGTGCTCCAGAGTCATCGAAAATTGGACCTCCCGGATCCGGGCTACCAAACGGAGCCGTGGTGGTCATTTGAACGATGTTATCTTCCATACTTAATGGGGTCGAATACCCTTTCGAATGAAAAATAAATTTCGTTTCTACCTCACACACAACTTGTTTTATTCAATTTTAAAGTTCACGCGCCCTTATTGGCGGACCCTATATAACGTATAATTCGATCCCCTAGTCCCTTATATGTTTGGGTGTATCTAGATTTAAACATGCAATTAATACTAATACTCAACTTCTCTAATGTCTGAAAAGTTTGTACTTATATACAGGGTGACTGACGAAAAACCTTTGGTGCTGTATCTCGCTTATTTTTATCCTATTTTAATAAATAAAACATAAAAATTAAATCATTTTTAAAAGTCTTTAATATGAACTAAACTGATATTTTTTCTTGCGTCCAATTTTTGACAAAAGACAATCAACTTTTTTTTTCAAATTGCACTGTATATATATTTTTTATTGATCCGCAAGAAAAATTTTTTGTGCATATAAAATAAACTATTTTGGGGAGATAATCCGCAAACAATTAGCGGCAATTAGCCCTTACCCCAAAATAGTTAGTATAAAATCACAATTTCATCAATTTATAATTCACTTGATAATGACGATAAAACGTTGAAACTCGAGTCGTGCTGTGTTGTTTAGATTTATATAATTGTGCCTACACGCTATATAATATTTTTACAATAATTATTTGTGGTTAAAACATAGTGAATTTTTCAATTCAGTGTAACGATTTTTAATAATTTTATAATTAAAATGTTGCAAGATTTCAAACACACTACTACTACTCTACTAGAATTTTGTGCCTCTACAGAAATAGTTTTTCTGATAGAGTAATTCCATGTGCCGACAAGTTTGGAAGACTGGGGCGTAAAAATTGATGTGTGCGGTACATTAGGAGACAGAGACTTATACTAAAGTCAGCCTTAATAAAAAAATGTTACCTATCAAACGAAATAAATAATTTCTGGATAAATAGCAGTACTGAAAACAATCGGGATGCATCAGGACGGTGCTTTACCACATATATTTTGATTTTTTAATATTTGTTTTAGTTTCTGCTTCCCTTTTTAAATACATTTTTTGTTGTTCTTTATAATTACATATTCGAAATAAAATTCTCTATTATAAATACTAATAGAATACTTCTTTATTCATTTTAATGGTACAATTATTAAAAGTCATTGCAGCATTGTACCAATGACTGACACTGTCACTTTTGACATTTGGAATAGGCTTTGTATATTGTTTGCTATGGCTACTTGATTTTTAATTTTTTTTTCAGAAAATCCCCAATTTCTCGACTTTGGTTTGATGAATGAATAAAATCTTTTACAATTTTGTATTCAGAAAAGAATCTCCCTGCGGATCAATACCAAATATATACCCAGTGCAATTTGAAAAAACAAAGTTGATCGTCTTTTGTTAAAAACTGAATACAAGAAAAAATATCAGTTCAATTCAAAGTCTTTTAAAAATGATTTAATTTGATATTTTATTTATTAAAATCGGATACAAAATAAGCGAGATACTGCACCAAAGGTTTTTTGTCAGTCACCCTGTATACTACTTAAGATAATATAATATTTTTATTTCTCTTTTCTTTTTTTTTCACTGCATATTATGTATATATTTATATATATATATATATATATATATATATATATATATATATATATATATATTTTTATACATAAATTTATATGTAACGCTTTTATGTATATATACTTGTCTCATACTTGAAGGTTAGGATGGTAGACCAGATGGATACAATTTCATCCAATTCTGAATCCAGCCTTCGGATTCTTCATTTCATTTATTAAAAAAATTATTTTATTTACTCCTGTACTTAATTTTGGAAAGAAGAATAAAGTTTTTTTATTATTATTATAAAAAAATTTAAAATATTAAACTAAACTTAATCACACGACCTCGTGTACTTACTCCGGTCCTGCGGCCCAATATCTAAGAAACAATAAAACAAAGAAACAAACAATAAACTTTTACAACAAATACAATCACTCTGATGAACGTGAGTATTATCCGATTTTTTATTCCAATAAAATAAAGAAATTAAAGTTTAAATCAATCGTAAACGCATTAATCAAATGCACAACCCCACGCGTATCAAAAAATAATCTCGGAGTGCGCAACAGTAACTTAATACGCGGCTTAACCACAAACAAACTCCAACTGTGGTCCGTAACCATCAAATAACTAAAATATACTCGGTATATAATTCAAAAACAACATTAAATTACTCGTGGTTCGTAACCATCAAACAACTAAAATATACTCTGTATATGATTCAAAAACATCATTAAATTACTTTACATGTGTAATTTATAATCGATTACTCAAATTAACACGGATTCAATAAGATTCAAATTAAATTTAGCTGTCGTATCGGAAAATCTCGCATCAATAAACCCAAACACAAATCGTTATTCAATATGTAGACTCAATAAAAGCTGGAACTGGAAGAGAGCACCTGGTGGGCGTTTTTCGCCTTTTAAAGGTTGTTGGAAGAATATTCAATATCCATATAAGAGCAAAAATGGTAAAACTAGCGCCCAAGTGGCATAAACTACAAATTCTTATACTTACAGTAAAGAAAATTCCACACCAGTTTCACTATTCACCGCCGGATGACGCGACAATGCAGAAACCATTATAAGTCAACTTTTCTAAGCGCGCTAGATGTCGACGCCTAAGTATGATTTAAAAATAACGCGAGTAAAAATTTAGAATAAATTGTTACAATGTAGTTAGTTACTTCGATCTTTTCCTCACTCTATTTTAGTTATTTATGCATCTCATTTTATTTATGTTTATATATAACATATATTACACTACGTAGTTTAGTTTTAAATCTATAATTATATTTATTTGGCAATAAATATTATGACTTTGTGAGAATCTAAATTGGATAAAATAAAAATAATATCCAGTTTAAATACGTATATTTATTAATTTTTTATTCTTTTACCTATTACGGGTGTCGGACATAATCTCTACAATATGTCTTAGCTATTTTCTTTTATTTTTCTTTTCCACTGATCTCTATCTTGTGCCATTTCCTTTTTCTCTCTATTGTATTTCTCTTTTTTCCGCTGATTGATGTACTTGCTCGTAAGAACCCTTCCTTGGTCTTTATGTTTTATTTTAGCCTTGTATTTTTACCTAGTGTATTCTTATTATTAATCTAATTCTAATCCCAACCATAAGAATTGTCCCTTCTCTTACTTCTGTATCTCGTACTCTATCTCTTCTAATTCTCTCTATCTTGCTCAGATATCTCATTTCATTGTGTTGTTTTCACTGGTATTACTCTATGTGGTTACTCATGATTCACTACTATATAACAGTGAAGGTCTTACAATTCTTTTATACACTTCTGTTTCTATTGTTTTTGTAATCTCTTTTTTCTCTAAGAATGTTTTTATTATTGTGTTGTAAGTCCTTCCTGCTTTACACATTATTTCATTTATTTTTGGATCTATCTTCCTGAAGCTTAACCTGCTCTATCTGGTTTCCTTTTAGCTCTATTTTGTGATTGCTCCCTTTTAATGATATTTTCATTATTTTGTTTTTTTTTTGTATTTATTTTCACAATTACATTTTCCAGCTTCTCTTTGTATATTTCCAGGTTTTTTTGTATTTTTTCTTCGGAATCTATTATTAGTGTTAGTGTTATGTCATCTGCAAACATTAATATTTGCGTTTTTAAAAATTCCATACTTCTGTATCTTATCTTTGTGTTGTCGGCTCTTTCTTTGCTATTTCTTGTTACTTCGTCTATGAGTGATGCAAATAGTAAAGGGCTTAATATACAACCTTGTTGAATGGAATGGAAATAAACCTCTCCAACGAAGTAAAGTATCTAGGTATAATTCTGGATGCCAAACTGACGTGGAATCAGCATGTCGATAAAATCATGACCAAGGCAGCGACGTCGCTCTGGGCCAGTCGGCGGCTAATGAGAAAAACCTGGGGAATAAAGCCCAAAATCACGTATTGGTTGTATTGAACGGTGGTAGTACCCATTGTCAGCTATGCTGCCCTTGTGTGGTGGCCAAAGATCCAAAAACTAGACACGCAAAAGAAGCTGGATAGGTTTCAACGTTTAGCATGTCTAAGCATCACAGGGGCCATGCAAATGACCCCAACCGCGGGATTGAAGGCAATCATTGGCCTCACACCGCTCCATCTAGTAGTACAAAAGGAGAGACTTGTGGCGGCCCTCCGACTACACTAGAGGAAGAAAACACTGCCGGGGGACTGGATAGGATACTGCAGCAAATCGACCCAGTTCTCATATCCAAACCGACGTACATCATGTCCAGGAGGCTCGAATTCGATTTACCGCTTTGGCGTTGGCGAGAGTCAAGGAGTTTGGCCTGGTACACGGACGTTGCCAAGAATAACAGAGGTACTGGAATAGGCATTTATGGCCCTAACCAAATCCACACTAGCTTAATGACCCACGATTCTACAAGCGGAAGCAATTGTAATTGATATGTGTGCCAGAGAGTGCCTGAATGGGCACCTAAATGGCGCGCATATATTTTCTCAGACAGCCAAGCCGTTCGAGTCACGACTCACGGACTGTTTGGGAATGCCGATGATCGCTTTCACAATTGGCGAAGAACAACTCGTTGACCCTCATATGGGTCCCATGACACGAGGATATTAAAGGCAACGAAGTGGCAGATAAACTCGCAAAAAGAGGTGCAAATGCCACTCCTGTAGGACCAGAGTCGTGTTGCGGACTCCCCATGGCTCACAGAGTAGAGGTGGGCAAAAATGGGAAGAGGACAGAAGCAGCAAGCAGTGGAACATTGTACCAGGCCTACGTCAATCAAAGCGACTCATCAAACTCGATTACAGCCATAAGGGGCTTGAACTCACAAGGAACGAGCCAAGAACTTTCACCGGACTCCGATACCATTTGTGGAAAATGGGAAAAGAGGAAAGTGGAAATTGCAAACTATGTGATTCGGCAGATGAAACGCCCGAGCACATACTATGCACTTGTGTCGCGATTGTTTACAACCTTGTTTCAGTCCTATTTTCTTCTTGAACTCCTCCGATTCTTTTCTATTTTTACTTTATTTTTGTAATTTCTGTATAACTCCTTTATTATGTAATATGTGCCATATGTCTTCTCTTCTTACCCTGTCATATGCTTTTTTAAGCCGATGAAGCATATGTGTAATTCTTTTCTCTTTTTAATCATCTTGTCTGTTAGTTGACTCATTATGTATATAAGTTTTACTATATAGTATATATATAGGAGTATTGTTTTTTTTTGCGGAAATATCCCTTTTGAGGTCCCATGAGTCCATTGCACTGATTTCTGGAAAAAAACAATTGAGTCTGTGTGTGTGTGTCTGTCTGTCGGTGGGTGCTGTATCTCAAAAGCGAATGATCCGATTGAGATGAAACTTTAAACGTAAGGTTTTATCGTTAAAAACTAGAATTGAAAAGCTTTTGGTAAACATTCATAAACCGGAAGTGGATGATTACTAGAGGCGTTTTTTTGTAATATTATTCTTTCTCCCTTGTCCCCCATATGTTTCATCATTTCGTTTGTGAAGTTATTTGCGATCGGAACTTTTCTAGTTTTACTTTCTTGATTGCTGTCAGTTCTTCCATTAGTATTTCGTTGTTTCCTATGTTGTTTTCACCTTTAATTAATTTTTTATCTCCGTTAGGGTCTGCTTCTGTTATTTCGTTAAAGTTAAGGGTGACTGGTAAAATTATTTTGTTGTCGGGGAGGTTAGTTAAATTGTCTATATACCGGCGTATTCTAAATAAAAATCTATTGTTGTTTTAGTTAAAATTTGTAATAATTATTAATTAACTAATAATAATGATCCCACTGTGCATGCGATCGTGCCTGTGTGCACACAAAATCTAAACAGCGGAATGCCGAGTATAGCGCCATGTCGATAGGATTCATACAACGTCGGCCAGAACCGCAGGATGCAGAGCCCGCTTTTGCTCCTTCGATATCCCAGATGGAAAGGAAAGCCGCTCGCATATATTCGGAGATGTTTGGCCCAGTCCAAGGTTATTTAAAATCATGCAACCAGCGAAAAGATAAAGTTGTGCCCCTGGTCGTGTCCGGCTATTGACAAGCGTTCCGTCCATTCGTCGTAAATGGGAGTTTTACTTCCTTGGCTCTGCTATTAACAAGCGCTCCCTTGGTCGGTAACTCCTGGTCGTGCCCTGCTATTGACAAGTGTTCCGACCACCCGCCGCATTGAAGCCGTACCGTAAACGGAGTTGTACTCCCTGGGTTCTGCTATTACAAAGCTCTCCCTTGGCTGACAACGTCAGGTCGTGTCCTGCTATTAACAAGTGTTCCAACCACATGCCGCCGAAGCCGTACCTTAAACGAAGAAGTTGATGTCCTTGATATTAACAAGCGATTTCTCAACTAAGTCCACCATGCCGTAACTTGAACTGTATTTGTAAATATTCCCGAACCAGAGGCGACCGAAAGCGTAGTATTTTTAAAGTATTAATCTTTGTCTCTATTATAAGCAATTTACAGAAGGGATCCTAACCAGGACGGTTCAGAGAATCACTGTTTTAGAGGACCTTTCATGGAATAGTCCGCCGCCGCCTAGACCAGTCCGACGCCGCCACATTGAACCACGAAAAAGACCTTGAGTTATGATTTCCTGTTCATACATTTTTATTTGGATCTCTTCTTTAATTTTGTAAATAAATATGTATGTTAATTGTTTGATTAATTGTTGGACTTCAACGGTAAATTTAAAGAAAAGATCCAAGGACCAACGTGAGGTTCTATAGACAGTTAACATATACCCCACCTGTTTACAACGATATATCGCACCCGTGCAATTACCAGAAATTAAAAGTAATTAACCAAAAATATAAAGTCTGATAATCAAGCCATAAATAAGGTATTTTAGAATGGATAGTAAAGAATTTGGAGAATCAGCAGATTACTCTGTCGAAGATGCCGACTTATCCGTATTATAGATATACTTGAAAAAAAGAAATGAATTAATTGACTCGCTAAAAGATTCGGAATTGCACCAGAAGGGACCGTCGCATTTCTAGGAGCTAGGATTGAAAACTTTTTTTTAAGGACTAGAGAAGGGCGAGAAGAACCGCAAGAAGAATAACCGGAGGGTGAGTTTGAAGAGTCAAAGATGGAGGGAAAATAACTCCAATTACCTACCACCGCGCAGATATGTAAGAGTATCCGAAAGTGGAATTTTAAATTTGATGGAACCAGCGACCCCATTTCATTTCTCGAAAGAATTGAAAAATTATGTACATGTTATGGATAGGCACCGGACAGTTTACTACCAGCATTACCGGAATTACTAAAATGGAAAATACTATTATGATACTGGAATTAAAAACACTTTCGGGCAACATGGTCCGAGTATGAAACCGGCCTTAGGAAAATCTACCTACCGCAACGATTTCAAGTCCGAATGGAGGAAGAAATACGAAAAATGATGTAGGGATATCAAGAGAAAATATCAGAATACATAACTGCAATCCAGTCGTTAATTCGGAGACCAAGAAGTTATTCTGCAAGTGACTAGTTAGAACGGATTTACGAATATAAACTATATATACGCAGGAGAGATTTACTACATTGCCCTAAGTAGTGGAGATTAGTGAAGAATTTTAAATAACACAGCTCATTCGTTCCAGAGACCGCCTTCTTCGGAAAGCAGGCCAAGGTAAACGTCAAACAAAATTTGTCCACCGTCGTCCGGAATAACGGGATGTTAGATGCAGTCATTCCAGTAATAAATCAAGCGAATTCCGTGGATATCGAGGAACATAAACCCCTATTAAGCGAAGCCCGTAATACGAACACATACCGTAGAGTAAATGTGTGTAATGAGTAATGACCCAAGACTTTATCTGCCGTAATCAGGCAAACGAGCACCGCCGGTCGGAACATTTACCATAGGCAAGGCACACCGGCCACCACCTCCCTCCACCGTAGGTATACCGATAAGTAGAGACGACCCAAAGAAAAATTAATAGACACAGGAGCAACAGAGAGCTATATAGGTTGGAATGTCTGATAAAATTTGCAAGAATGTAACTAACTAACTACTAAATGTGGAAAGTAGGAAGATGGTTAAACTGGCAAATAGTTTTCCTACTAAAACCGGAGGAAAATACATTTCCAGGAATTATCAAGTGACCAGCAAAATTAGAAAAACTTTTGAAACAATATACCCAAGCAACAGAAAATAATAGAAGTGGTAATATTTCAGTGGAGCACCGAATCACACTGAAACCAGGGAGTGAACCGATAAAACGTAGATATTGCCCAAGGAATCCAATTATGCAAGGTGTAATTGATGCCGAAATTGACAAAATGCTAGCCAGAGACATTATAGAGCATACCAGAAGTACTTGGAGCTCGCCGGTGATGCTAGTACAGAAGAAATCCTGTGAATTTCGTTTCTGTATTGATTTTAGAAAGGTAAACCAGGCAAGTAAACCAGACACATATCTGTTGCCGCACATTCAAGATAAATTTCGAGGTGTAAAATACCCGAGTACAATAGATTTAGAGGACGGATATTGGCAAGTTCCGCTAGCCGCAAATAGCTGTTCTATGACAGCTTTCACCACGCCAGAACGAGGATTTTTTTCAAATCAAGATGATGCCCTTTGGACTTCCCTCAGCCCCAGCCCCCTTCCAGAGATATTTGGACTCTATAGTGAGCCCCGAATGTGACAATTACGCCCTATGTCACTTGGATAACATAATAGTCAGCTCCACTAAGATCATACGGTTTAAAAGTCAACACGGATAAGTACAAATTTCAAAAGGAAATTGAAATATCTAGGACATATAATAACGTCTTAAGGCATACATACCGTTCCTCGAACCTCCCGGAACTGTCAAAGCAGTAAGAAGATTCTTGGGAATGGCATCATGGCATAACAAATTTATTCCAGAATTTTCAACCATGGTACAACCGCTAACGACCCTACTAAAGAATAAGCCCCCTTTTATCTGGGACAGCAGCGTTCCAGAAATTAAAAGAAGCCTTAACCTCCGCACCAGTCCTAGCTTGTCCTGATATTACCAAACCGTTCACTGCTCAGACCGATGCGAGTCAGACAAGACTAGGAGCAGTGCTGACAAAACTTCAGGAGAATCAGGCAATAGAACAAGAATATTTAGCGGCGATCTGGGCGATTCGAAAATGGAAAGGCTACATAGGCCGAAGGTAAACGGGCCGTGGGAAGTCGTGAGCTCTGACTTAATTGGTCCCCTTCCCCGATCAACGAAAGAATACACTTACTTGTTGATATTTCAAGATCGATTTACTAAATGAACCGACGTTAATTCTATAAGGGCTGCGACCGCTAAATAATTGCACAAAAATTTTAAGAAATAATATTCAGATACGGGAAACAGAAACTTTTACTTTAACAAATGAATGTCGAAAATGTGTGCTGACTTTAAAATAATGCATCAATTTAGCCCACCGTACAGTCCAAAAAATAATTCAGTAGAGAGAATGAACAAAGCCATTATGACGACACTTGCTCAAATGTGCCATGGATATCAGCGCACATGGGAACAATAAACAGCGAAGTACATGAATCAACCGGTTTCTCCTCAGCAATTTTAAATTACAGAAGAGAGTTGATAGCGACACACTCAGAGCAAAAAGAAGTGATACCTATGGTTTTACCTGCAAGAACACCGGACGAACTGAACGAGCAACTTATAAGAAATTGGAAGAATATTAACCAATAAAAGAAATTCAACAGGCGTTCTAGAAGAAACTGCACATATCGCAAAAATAAATGATTTTTTACACTCCAGCTATCATCAAATTAAACAAAAACCCAACTAACTCTTTTCTCAAACATCTAAAATCAACACTTAATAATTCTAATTCTATTTTCTACAATATTAACAAGCCTAAACTGTTTCCTATGAACCCTATCGCCCCAGACTTTATGGTTTCGTAAAAATTCACAAAAAAGCTCTATCTATTCGCCCAGTTGTTTCATATATAGCTTCGCCAACCCATTTAATTCCATCTCGCTTGTATTCCTTATATACAGATTTCCGATATCCACACTCAATTCAAATATGTTTGTTTAAATCCCTCCAGAAAACTGCATTAAATTAGTCGAAGAATCATTTGTCAAAATCAACGTAAATATTACAATAAAAACAGAGTTTTAGAAATACTACAAATCAACTAAGATAATAAACACTTCTTATTCAACGAAAAATTTTATAAACATACAGAGGTTCTAGCAATTAAACAACTAAATCCAGCTGATATTTTTATGAATAACCTTACTCATATTATTTTGAACTTAACTTTAGATAAAATACAGATTAAATTCTGACATCAATTTTTTATTTTGATAAATAACTTACACCCCAAAATTAAATTCACCGCAGAGACAGAAACTAACCATAACATACTGGCCACTATAAGTAAAAGAACAAGAATTCGTTGCTCAATTTTTGTGAAAATTTCAGATAATATGTAAATAATCTAAATTAATAAATTTCTGGAGCACTCAGCAACTCCCCTAGGCATACTGGAAATCAAATTATCAATATCAGCCTGAGGGTTTGCATCCCAAGCTTCTTGCATTCGCATTCTAATATCCGGTAAATTGAGTGGGGGTGGTTGAAGATGGCCCAGTCTTCTGCCAATTGTATCCCACTCGTGTTCAATAGGTGATAAATCTGAAGAACGAGAAGGCATAGAAGTAAATCAACATTAATTAGTTACAGGAAGTCCGTAATAACCCTAGCTGTATGCGGCTTTGCATTATACTATTGGAAAATGTGGTTTTCCAACCTTCTCAGATAGGGCATTAATGTTGGTTCTAGAACTGTTTTAATGTAACTATTTGCATTTAATGTTCCTGGAATGAATATAACTTCCATATATGGCGTTCAACTGCAAACTGTAAATTTCCTTGTTCTCCTCGGTGATATCTAACCATTTTTATCATGGGCAAATAACCTGCCTCTATTGATCAACTCATTGTAGTCTCTCATTGCATCATTCCAAACGGCACCGCTTATGGCGAGGAGTTAAGGGCAAACAAGAAAATGACGGTACGACTTGAGACTAAATGATCGAATTCTCTGGAAAACTCATAGAACGGAGATTACTTGATTAATTGAACCTCTCCAGATGCCTCCAATGGCTCTTGTAATTGAAAATAGATCCCGGATCTTCACGTTCTGTAGTGTTTCTAGGGTGTAATCTTCGCCCTTGTACCTGTCCCTAGGTCCATCTATACCAACATTGAGATATTGTACTGACACTTCTGCCAATTCGTTGGACAATATCACAAATTGACAAACCTGCTTCTCTGAGCCCGATTACTCCACCGCGTTCAAAATCCCTTAATTGTTGAAATGCGCCGCACTGGCAAACTCGGGGCATCTTTTGATTAAAATGGGGAACCAATTAATTGATTTGCATGATAAAATTGTAATTTCACTGCTCAGTCAATTTAACAAAATAACAATAAATTTTCTTTCATATAAATAAAATATATTAACTTCCTTTCTTTCTTTCACAGAAACTAACAACAAATTAACCTTTAATATCTTTCGGAAATCCTTAATACAGATTTAGTAATCCCTAATTCATAATGACATAATTCAATGATGTACAGAGCTTTAAATCTACCTAGCTATCTAATTAAACAAATTACAGTAACAAATAGGGCTATACTAAAAATGCTATTGACAAACTTATCTCTAACCATAAAATGAAAAAATATTCAATTTATACGCTGGAAAAGATGTCAAATAAATTTAAACCACTTACAATTTTAGGTGCGGTTAGTTTATAAATCGGTAACTTGCTTAAAAAACATAATATTAAAATTACATATAAAATAGCGAACAAAGTAATTCATTGTAAAAATTTATTAAAGCTCTAGTGTTGCTTTGATAGCCTTGCTATTTGTAATACGCAAATTACTTTTGTATCATTCAATGTCTGTCGAAGTATTAGCCAGAGAAGTAGTGATTGGTTTTGTAGTTTTAATAATACTTATGTGTTGTAGATATATGAAATGTTTTCGTGTTTAATTCATTAATTCATTGTATAATAGAAGCATTTTTTTTGTTTTGTTGAGTTATACTAAAAATATAAATTAATTTAATTATCTGATGATTATTCTAATGACAGCTCATGGCAACTATTATTTATTATAATAGCTAGTATATTTAATTTATATTTTAAGTAAAACTTAGCAAACAAAAAAAATAGGTATCTAAATAAGCCGTATTAAGTGATATAATAACCTCATTCCAATTATATTAACGCAATGTATGAGATAAAAATTAAGAATACTAATTTTACATGTAAATTCCCTATGATACGTGATCATCTGAGACATACGGTATAAGCTAACCTGTTTACTGATCTTAAATTCATCACAAGATTTAAGGAACACCAACGATCCTTCCGCCTCGGACAAGAAGATAAGTCCACCTTCGCCACGTATCTTCTACAAGAGAAACATTCTTTTGGAGAGGAAATTTTATAAATAACTTATACCCCAAAATTAAATTCACTGCAGAGACAGAAACTAACCATAATATTAACTTCCTAGACCTTTCAATCACAGAAACTAACAATAAATTAACCTTTAACATCTTTCGGAAACCCTCATATACAGAGTCAGTAATCCCTAACTCATCATGGCATAATTCAATGATTTGCAGTGCTTTTAATATACCTTTATCAGAACTTGACTTATCTAATGAATTAAATATCATTAAAGAATTTGCAGTAAAAAATGGATATATGTACTAAAAATTCTTTCAATAATCCATATTTCGAAGAAGGGTCCAAAAATAGACCTACTAGAATCCCTCGAAATTCACCGAGCACGCCCTAATCCAGAAAATCCAAAGTTAAACGAGCACCTCAATTTGATGTACACCCCTATTTTTAAAGCACTTCTGTAATTTTCTCCTTTATACACCTGTCTTAATCGGTTTGTAAATTACTACTTGTTTGATAATGGCACGTGTAGTTAACTAAACTTGAATCACAAAAATAAATATAGTATACAAGTTTAAAGTGTTTTTATAAAATTAGGAAAAATTAATGAGCTGGTATGGTTCTGTTATTAACAAGCGCTCCAATGACTGAATGGCTGGTAACTCTGGTCGTGGCCGACTATTGACAAGTATTCCGACCGTTCGATGTAGATGGAAGTTTTAAGGTTCATTTTTTAACTCCTTTACATGAATTAAATTCCGTGCATACAATAAAAACTGCAAATCACTAAACCTCTATCGTAAATGACTTTTTATTTCGGCCAGGTATTAAGTTCATGCCAACCAATAGTTATTATAGTAATTAAGGTACCAAGGGCGTTAGTAAGGAAATAATGCCCGCCGCCGACAGTGTACAGCCCGAGGGCCTAAGGCCCGAGGTATGTACGAAATTGAAATATGATAGGCACGACCACATTGATTTATTGACTTTATATTTTTATTAATTGTTAGATAATATGAAAATAGAATAATATTATTATATATTACATCATAATTCCGGGGACATAAAATGTTGACGGCACCTCAGGGCGTTGTAGGAAATAGTTCCCGCCGTCGACAGTGTATATAAACGTTCTACTAACGCCCTTGGTACCTTAATTACTATATCCTTAAGTTATACTGGAGCTCAAAAGTAATGCAACACCCCTTAGATGTGGTTTAATCCAGCAACAAATACGCACGTTTTATTCACCTTATAATGAAAAAAGCGACAACGTTTTTACTACTTTATCTCAATTTTTTCTGTACTATTTTTGCACTAATCCGAAAAATAAAGCAAATTTAATAATGTTAATAACCAGTCATCTGTTCTACTCGGATCCTTTCTGAACTCTTCAGTATATTGAAAAACCTTGCTAAAATTCCTAGAATTTCAACGAGGTCGCATTGTTGGTATGAAAGAGGCGGGCTTCAGTTTAAAGGAAAATAGCCCTAAGACTCAAAATTTTACCCTCGACAGTAATGCGAGTACGGAGAAGATGTTCTGAAGAAATTGACTATCCGACAAAGACGTTCTGGTAGGCCTAGGATTATACATGGTGGTCAAGAATTGTACCTACGACTGCTTGCGATACGTAATCGTCACGATACTTTGCGACAAGTTCTAGATGTCTTTGTTGCAGCAACAGAACGTGGGGTTTCTAGGAAAATAGTTAATCGAAGAGTTTTTGCTATGGGCCTTTATGCGTTCCCTTTGTTTTGGGTGGTACCGATGACTCCGCTGCACAAAGCTCGTCGCTTGGAATGGTATCAAGCCAGATTCAACTGGGATGTAGAGTGGAACTTCATTTGCTTGAATGACGAGTCCAGGTTATATTTAGGGGCCCGATGGATGAAGACGTATCCGTCAATTTCGCGGTGAAAAAAAAAAGCAAAATGTAGAGTATTCCTGAGAAAGCCACACAGTCAATACCCTTGGCATCGTGGTATGGGGCGCTATATGTCTTGGATGTAGGTTCCTCCTGGTGTTCATTGGTGATAGTCTAACAGCTCAACTGTACATCGCTGAAGTTCTACAATACCATACATTGAGACTATCCTAAACGCCATTTTTCCTAAACCTGTATGGGATAGCATTGGAACAACACTTCAGTGATTGCCACAGCCACCAAGGACTTTGGACCAATTGCGCGTGTGAGTTCAACAGGTATGGGACCGCTTGCCACAAGAGGACATCGACCACTTAATTCGGTCTATGCCTCGCCGAGTTAGAGAGTGCTACAAGAAACGTGGTGGGCCAACACATTTTTGAACTTTTGTCAATATTTTTTGTTCAATCTGCACCAAAATGTAATCGTGAACTGAATATAAATTTAATTCAGAAAAATTTTTCTTTCTGGATTTTGCATTTCTTTTGAGCTCCAGTGTATAACGTTACTGAGGCGAAGGCTTAATAGCTTGATAGAAATAATGTAATTAAATTACCTTTTAATATTGAGATATTATTAAAGAAACGCGCGAGCGACGAGGGCGAGCCTTTAAACAAATATAAATACACAAAAAGTCGATAGCCAAAACACTACTATTGCCAAAATCAAGCTCGCTCATGAAAAATTTATACAAAATATATAAAAAGTAATACAAATATGTAAAAAATAATCAAAATAATTATCTTGTATTTCAAATGAGCAATGAGTGAAAAATATCAATATTTTAATAATAGGTAATTGATAAAAAATTCACTTGGTTCGTTTCACTTTATTTTTTATTTTGTTATCCGCCTAGTTTCGGCAGTGGGTTATTATCATCATTTATACGTAGGACAAAAGGGAAGGTCTTTGAAATACAATCAAAAGATCATCGCACGGACATATTGAATAATAAACAAATTACTAGTTTTGTAAAACATTGCATAACTTATAATTATTATTTTAGCGCGCATAATTGTAAAATATTATACTCAGAAAATAAAGGAAAGATTCTCAACCACCGGGATGGCCTAGAGATTAGTCTGGACATCAGACAAAAATGTGGTCAACGGCAATGAAGCGCTCTGAGTTTCCCCGATTTCAAACGCTTTTATTACCTGAACCTTATATAACCTGTTAAAATTACTTTATCTACGATCGTACAGAAAGTAGACGCTTTTTGCATCATTTATCATTGTAAAAGTGTCTTTTTAAAGCACTAGTGCTTTTTTACGTTTTTATTGCACGGTAATGTCAAACTGTTTTTATTGCACAGAAATGTCAAATTTAACAGATGAATATATTATAGCACAAATTTTCGACAAAAAACTTAATTTTTTATTAATTGATACAAATAACTAATAAACTATAAATAAAATATATAATACAAACCAAATGGCATATTTAAGAACTCTGAAGATTTCATTTAATGCAAGTCGAAGCGATTACAATAAAGCGAACATTTTTTCTATAAATAATAATGGCGGCCGACATTTGTGCAACTTGTTTACTGGTTGCTAAGTAACGCCTTCATTAGTGCACTGCGGGTAAAATATGTTTTCATTAATTGAATTATTGAAATGACATTAAAATATTACTCATAAGAATATATTCTTTGAAATCCTTTACGATCGAAGATAAAATTTTGTAAGGCACACGTGTAAAAAGCACTCCTGGCTTTAAAAAAACTCGCTCGTTCCTCGCTCGTTATTTTAAACGCCAGTTCGTGCAATAAAGCATCACTTTTTACACTTGTACCTTAATAGTTATTTAAGGTACAAGTGTAAAAAGTGATGCTTTATTGCACGAACTGGCGTTTAAAAACACGAGCGAGGAACGAGCGAGTTTTTTTAAAGCCAGGAGTGCAATAAAGAAACTTTTTACACGTGTGTCTTACAAAATTTTATCTTCGATCGTAAAGGATTTCAAAGAAAATTCTTATGAGTAATATTTAATGTCATTACAATAATTCAATTAATGAAAACATATTTTACCCGTAGTGCACTAATGAAAGCGTTACTTAGCAACCAGTAAACAAGTTGCACAAATGTCGGCCGCCATTATTATTTATGGAAAAAATGTTCGCTTTATTGTAATCGCTTCGACTTGCATTAAATGAAATCTTCAGAGTTCTTAAATCTGCCATTTGGTTTGTATTATATATTTTATTTATAGTTTATTAGTTATTTGTATCAATTAATAAAAAATTAAGTTTTTCGTCGAAATATATTCATCTGTCAAATTTGACAATTCTGTGCAATAAAAACAGTTTGACATTAGCGTGCAATAAAAACGTAAAAAAGCACTAGTGCTTTAAAAAGCCACTTTTACAATGAAAAATGATGCAAAAAGCGTCTACTTTCTGTACGATCGTAGATAAATAACTATTTATTCATTATTCTTGATAATGGCCCAGTGCCCAATACTAGTCGGATAATAAAATAAAAACTAAAGTGAAAGGAACTAAGTGAATTTTTAATCTTATTTACAGAAATGAATAAAAATTAATCAGATAGTACTATTTCTAAAATAAGAACATTATTATGATTGAATTTCAGATTCGCATGACCTTCGACACGTATCTCATAATCTGAAAACAACCACTCATGTTGTGACCTTTTCGGAATATGATAATGTTTAATTTAAACAGATTTCAATAGAAAATATTTAACCAACTTTTCTTCACGTGCATATTATAGATATACTGGTATTTAAAACTCACTTCAATTAAACATCTATGACTGCTATGCTAAAATTACTATAAAAATATTAGAACTAATAAGATCCATATAGATAAATAAAATTATTATCTATACAAAAAATCAAATTGTAAAAGTGTGTACTTGAATGGCTTTATCTTAAGTAAGATTATTACAACAAGTACTTTATCCGCCAGCGTTGATAATGAATCGAAGGGGTATATAATCTAAATTAATAGATTATAATTCATCATTTATAACATGTTAACCCAAGTAATATTAGTTGCTCTTTTTTCGAGTGCTGTGCTATCACTACCTACAGCAATTTTTCGTCAAAATAATGCACTGGAAAATATTATGACTTCTGGAATTAGTTTACCAAAAGAACGATTGCACCCAGATGCTGGAAATAACATTGTAAGTTGAAATCCTTGATAATATAAAAGCATTTCCCTAGAAGTCATTTATTGTATTTTATAAATCTATATACTAAAATTAGAGACAGCAAAGTAATTTTCCTTTAAAACGTTGTTATAATGGGATATTTTTGTTATGTGTACTAAATTAGATTTAAATGAAAGCTATAAAAACAAAATATATTCTGTTGATCTAAACTAAACTAAATCATTTTTTATACATTGTATATTGGTTCTCATTAATATATTTAAAATAACTAAATATAAATAAAACATATTAACTTTATAAATTATGTAAATATATGTAATTAAATGGTGTGATTGTTTTATTTATCCCGTGTATATACCGAACATTTCAATATTTACCACTTTCATTATCTTAGGTAAAGTATATTATTTATGCATACATAAAATATTAATTATGACGGGATAATCTATGTATAATAAAATTCAGACTGAAATAATAATTTAAGATATATTTAATCTAATTCGGAATTGGAAAATACTCGAAATTACGTTTTGTGATTACTAAATATCATTATTAGATTCTAAAAATATATTTGAAAAACTTTACCACATTCGCTACTTTATAAAATATAATAATAACATGAACATTGTCTAAATTTACTTTTTATCTTTAAAATTAAAAAAAAGGTTATAATTTATTATCAATTTTCATCAACCTTAATTACAACCAATTGCAATAAAATAATTTAGATAAAAATAATCCATGTATGTAAATTAAAGATACAATGGTAATAAATATAAAGGACCGCGTCCCGGAAAAGTACACCCATGCCATAGCAGAGTTCATTGGTGTATATATTCATTAATTGTTGAAAGATCAGCACCAACTATAAATAAAGTTGGTTGCTAAGTTTCAAAAATTTTCCTAACAGATCAGGTAAGTCTTGTTGTAGATGGTATTCATAAATGGAATGGTAGAAATGCTATTTTTCTTTAACTGTGTGTACTAAATTATTGGATAAGTGTTCGCATAATTTCTCCATATTTTTTCAGCAACATTTAAAATAGCTTCTTCATTTTCAGTTGTTTACTCGATATCGAATGAATAATTTGAGCAATATTTCCGATCGCCCTTAGCATTACAATGTGAACAGACATGACGATATTGGAGGATAGTGTCTCAAATTATAATTATAAAATAATATAACATAATAATATAGTAATATAACTTACATTTTTATTAATATTTCTTTAAAAAAACCCTTTTAAAAACTGCATTATCTGTTCTATTTATTAATGTGAATATTTACTAGAAAATACATAATTAATTTATAGCTAGAAATGGTGGCAAGAACGGAATACCCTCTTGAGCGTCATGGTGGACTAGTAACGGAAGATGGATATATTCTGGAAATCCATAGAATGCCTCATGGTCTTAACAATAAAAACCAAACGGGAAAGATTCCAGTATTTCTCATGCATGGGTTAACCTCTAGTTCTGCGGATTTTGTATTCTTAGGCCCTGGAAATGGCCTGGCTTACATTCTCGCCGATCTGGGATATGATGTCTGGATGGGTAATGCCAGAGGAAATGAATGGAGTCGTAAACACAAAATATATGATCCTGAAACTGATCAGAAAGAATTTTGGAACTTTAGGTAAATGAAATAAAAATATATACCTTTATTAAAATTGCTATAAAAAACACAACATAAGATAAATCATGCAATGCAAATATATTCATATTGGATTAAAATGTTTATTAAGAACACATTTTAAATGTCTAATTGCACAGCAATATTTATTAGTCAATATAACAATTCTTTTCAGCATACAATATTCAAATATTTTTGCAATGCCTGTTATTTGCGTTACCGGCCTATTATTCTATTTTCCTCTTCAATGCTTCCCTCAATATTGGAATGACTAGATTTCTAGGATAATATACTACGTTTATTAACAAATTAATTAAATTTGATAATGAAGCTCTAATAGAATTTCATAATTAAAACTGGTGTATCATCTGAACCCGATGAAAATTGATTTTTTTAATTTTCTGAAACAACTACTGATTTTACTTTCCGTTGATACTAAGAAAATATTAAAAGGTGCGTCAGTTTTAAATGTTGGATAGGGGATTTTATTTACAATAATACTAAGGGAATTTGTTTAAAACTATAATCGAATGATTGGAATTATCAATTAATTTACCATTAATACTTAGTTTAATATTCTTACAGCTTTTACTACTAAGGTTAGACACATTTGTAATTATCTTCCATATAGTTTAAGCATTCTTCGTTCGTTATTTTAACTAGAGATTTATGTTTTATTTTAGCGTGTGTGTAGATTTTATATAAAGCAGAAAATATATAAATCGCATAGTTTCATTCTTGGCGTGCGAATATTTTCATTTATTCATGACTTTTAGTTTGTCCTTTTGTTCCCACTTTTAGTGAAAACTCATGGCAGTAAGTGAGTAGTATTTTGTGTTAACTAAAGTAGAGAAACTCATTCTCAGAAAATTTTCTAGACAGAAATTTAATTAAAGTTTATCAAAAAAACATTGTCTAAAGTAGTACAAATACCTGTCAAGTTTTTTTGTAGACATGGTCAATACATGTACATTGTCGTTGTTTTAAGTTAATTGTTTTCAGTATGCCATATAGTAGATTATATTCAGATTAATTAATTTATTTATTTTGAAGGAAATATATGGTATAATTTAATAACAGTCCGCAGGTAGTGATTTGTAAAAATTTATAATGTATACAGAGTTTTAAATTATGGCCAATTTTATCCAAATCTTAATATCTCCTTTTCTAGGTTATCTGATGTAACTTTCCCCTAAAATAAACTAAGACAAGTATAATATTTTAACACGTTTCACAATATTTTTAAATCACCTTTGGAGTTATCAATAAATCGACTTTTTTTTAATGATCGAGTTTATTTTAACTTAATAATCTAACAGTTGTAAATCATGAGTTTTTGCACTGTTTGCATGAATATGTTTTTTTAAATATATTTATTGAATTCCGTTTGTCTATTTTAAACACTAATTCTCGAGAATTGATGATTTATGTATGGCATATTCATCAGGTGTATTGGAAATCATTCTTTCCAATTTGGCTCCTTCAGTAATAACGGATTAAAAGTATGATCATCAATATCCATCAAATCCACATTGTAAACTACAAATAAAATCGGAAAAGAAAAGGCTTCAAATTAAATCATCAATTTTGTTGATCCTTTGATATAGACTTATTAAAGTGATGTGCTATACTTTATAAATTACTAATTTCCTTGGTCTCTTATAATTATCTTTTACACAAATGAAAGGAAAGTCAAAGTAGCCGCATAAATCAAAAATCGTTTGTTGTCAGAGTTTTCGCAGCAAAAATTTAGTCGCGATTGATTAATAGAAATAGAAAATAATGAACACATTGTCTTCTTCTATCGAGAAGTCAATTGAAAAACACAACCATTAGTATGACAGTTATAATGGAACATGTAATTAAAAAATATAGTAAAAATTTCATTTATTATTTTTCCCATTAACCGAAAGCGTTCTTTTTAGTTGTAGTCATACTATTTCATCATAAAATCAACCTTCTTAGAATAAAATGATGTCAGTAAATTTAAAAAATCTAATCTAAACACTAGTACACTATATATAAACATAATGAGTTAATGTTCTCTTAGTTAACGCAGACGATTGCAGGCATATGTGGTCTTCATCGAACTTACCATTTTAGCTGGAATGAAATCGGCATATACGATCTTCCTTTGATGATAGATCATGTTTTAAAAGTTAACGGAGCTGATAAACTTTTCTATATTGGACATTCACAAGGCACAACGGCCTTTTTCGTAATGACTGCTGAAAAACCTGAATATAACAATAAAATTTGATTAATGAGCGCAATGGGTCCTGCTGCTTACATGGAATATGCCTTCTGTCCTTTCTGCCAGTTATTATCTCAATTTGATGAAGATGTTGAGGTAATTAAGCATTTTTTTAAAATGTATATTACTTTTTCAATAATAATTTTTAGTGGTTAGCTGAGAACGTCGGTTTATATGAGTTTGTGCCAAAAAGTGAAGTTATTGAAATTATTGGCAAAGAACTATGCGAGGAAACGTCACCAGTACGTGAACTGTGTACAAATTTTTTCTTTCTGTTGTGTGGTTTTGACTCCGATCAGATAAACAGGGTAAATATTTATTTACTAATTTCTAACATAGATATTACAACTCTAATATACTATATATTTTTAATTGTAGGCTAATGGCATTTTAGTCTAAGATATTTATTTTATTTTAAGAAAAATATCGACAATACAACTACGATTAAAAGCAAATTACAATTGAATTATCCAAATGAATCAAAATTATAACTTGTCTTTTAATCATAGTTCTGACATTTGTATATAATTTATTTATTCCTAATTTTATCATAAGAATAACTATTTCGTAGTAGTTATGATGAATTCAAATGTAATAGCACTATCTTAACGTTTTTGATTAAAGTTACCTAATTCATTATTTTCGATTTATTTATAATATTTTATTTAGTAATTATAATTGTGTGTATTTGTAATAATGGATATTTTTTATTTAAGACACTGGTTCCTGTAATATTGTCTAACCTACCTTCTGGATCAGCAACGAAACAATTTCTTCATTATGGTCAGGAGATCAAATCTGGTAAGTATATTACATTCAAACATATGCACATATGAATTCCAAATAAATAATATTCTTATCTAGTACATTCATAATTAGTAAATTTAAGAATTTGTGTTTTTAATGTGTTCAATAAAAAATCATATTTTAACTTTACAATAATTAATTAATCGTCTCTAAAGAAAAATTTTCACAAATATATTTATCTGAAAACAATTTTATTATATTAAAGCTTTAACGTTAAAAGAATCAATAATAATAATAATAGCATTACCATTGGTATGATCATTTCAATGATAAGGTTAAAGTAACCTTAACAATTGTCTAGGCATTTGTAACTAAAACTAGCGTCTAAATTTGAGATTATGAAATTATTATTATAGCGAAACTCTAACCAAGAATAACTGCCTATAATCTATTACAGTCTGATATAATCAATATAAAAACTATATAATTTAAAATCTTTGAATATTACGCTTATAATTAAATTAAATACGAAAACAACAATGAGACTTATTAGAACCACAAAACAAATCACTCACTGAAACAACTACTTCTCTGTAGTAATTGAATTTAAAATAAAGTACATATTAAAGTTATACTGATGACATCGAGAGATCGAAAAACGTGTCTGCAGATGTTTATAAAATCTATTTTTACATTGTTTAATTACTTTTGCTAGATCGTTGTAATTAAATTAGCATAAATTCATATTTTTTTACATCAAATTTACTAAAAACTGTTTAATGCATATTTATCTTTTTAGTTTATTAAACAGAAATAATTACATTAATATTAGTGTTGCTTTGGTAGAATTGCTATTTTGTAATTTAATTTTTTGCTATATTTGTAATTTAGCCAGATAAGTAATTGTTCCAATTAACATAATTAATGTATCTCATAAAACGACCTAAACTATTTGTATCCCAAACTGGGAATAATACGACGGATCAGTGAGGAAGAGGATCAGCGGGTTCGAGTGGAAGATCGTTCATAAGAGTCAAAATTATTTGTATATATATATATATATATATATATATATATATATATATATGTATAATGCTGTTAATCTCTCCCATTATTTCAAACTTCTTTCCAAATGCTGTTTTCTCTAGGTCTGGTCTATGTCCAAAAAGTGATCGAATCCGAGTAACATTTAATTGTCCTTTATAGTTACGTTTTTAAGTTAACAATAATCAACACATAAGGCGAATCAATGCATCCTTTTTCTTTACCAACATAACTAGCATGGCTCATTGGCTTACTAGAAAGCTCTAT
>OZ018388.1:47675217-47726422 GCA_963969525.1 Ontholestes murinus | reverse complement strand
TAGAAAGCTCTATAATGCCTTCGTAAGTACGGTTTTTTTCTCACATTCACTTTTAGGTTTCTACACTATAGATCCAACTGAAATCTTTTAGTATTCATGAAGGTCGGATGATAGATATTATAAATTGGCGCTGAAATTATGTGTTGCTTCTGGATATCACAGATTTTATTTCACTGCGCATAGTAGGAGGTTCTCCAATTATAATTCGATTCCATGTCGTTGGTCGAACACATTCTGTCGAATAATAGTCCTACTTACTATTTGGCACAAAATTTTGTTAATATATCCATCCACAGAAATCGAATTTCCATGATGTGACAAGTATGCTTAGAGCTTGAATTTATAGTCTCCAATTTTTCGACTTGTGCTCGTACCATTTCTTGGTTTGACTTATCCTTTCATATTTTTAGAATTAACCAGCATTTTCTTTTCTAAATACCTAAAATTGTAAAGTTTTTCTCAATTTTCGAGAATTTTTGGGCCGAACGCCAGAATATATCAAAAATCAGCGAAGGAAAAGCAAGGAAATATTTTTTTTTCGTGACGGGAAAGGGAAATGGTTCGCCTTTACAATAGGGCAATCTCGGACTGCTACTAAAACCACTCCTTGCTAAGAATTTGGGGATCCAGTCGTCCACGTTACGTTCTTCTTAAAATAGTGCAAGAATTTATGGATTAACTTAAAAATAAAAAAAGTTACGTAAATCGATCAAGTCTTACTAAAATTACTGACTAATAATGGTACAATTTGCGAAACACAATGTCATTGCCAATAGCAAACATCGAAAGCATCATAATATACTATTTAGCACTCAATTAGCCACATAAATTCTTGATAAAATATATGAGATGATTTTAAACTTGATTTCTTCATTATTAATTTTTTTTAATTTCAATAAAATCACCATACATTCATTCCGTTTTTCAAATTTTTTGTACACCAAATTCATTTATAAACTTTTTAACGTAATTAAAATTCTTGAAATTTATTTGACAAAAATAAATTCAAATAGGGTTGTTTTTTGTTATAGTTGTGTTATTTGTAATACGCAAATTACTTTTGTATAATTCAATAACTGCCCTGGTGTTAGTTGGGAAAGTTGTTATTTCAACAAATGATTTTTGTACTCTTAATAAGAGTCATTGTTGATTTACGTTTCGTATTTTTAAACTATATATTATATATATATATATATATATATATATATATATATATATATATATATGTACATTGTCAATGTTCGGCTTTAATCTTCGAATTTAAAGCCGAACATTGACAATGTACAAAAATAGTCTTCGCGAAACTATCCGCACCAACATATATATATATATATATATTGCATATTTACAAATTTATATATATTATATACCGGGTGTCTCAGACCACCCGTACCAGCATTTTATTTCGACAACGCGTGGTCGAATATGACTGGGACAAAAAAAATAATTACTAAAGTGAACCCAAAGAATCCACTGATGAGTTTTTACCGCAATAATCCGGAAGTCCCCGGAACAAGAAGTAACTTTAAAATTTCAAATGGCAACATAGATCGAGTATGGTATTAATTGATAGGTCTTTTTAAAAGAAGCAACTTTTATTAAAATGTTTTTTTAATAATTTGCATATTTACAAAAAATAAACGAAAGAAAACTAAATTGAAAATTAGTTATCCATTCAACACTAAATTTCCTCAAGTAGGCTTTGCTTTTTTGTTAGAATAACAATTTGTATATGTGTTAATATTGCAAATATTATTACTCTGGTGAGAAGAGTTCCTCTTATTCAAAACTGAATTATTATTTTGATATGGGTGGCTTCTATAGTACGGATGTCTCAGACCACCCGTACCAGCCTTTTATTTCGACAAACAAAAAACATCAATTGTTTGAAAGTATTTTATTTAATAATTCAAATAAGAGTGTGAAAGTAAAGAAAATTATAATTAAAACAACTATTCAATTATTTATGGTATGTTCAAATTGCCTTCCTTCTTGATCAATGCATCTTTGTAGCCGATTTCGAACGTCGTTGACGGCCCGTAGTATCTCATCTTCACTAAGTGAACGGCAGACATTCCGTATCCTCTTCTTCATATTATCCCTCGTGATTGGAAGCTCTTTATAGACTAGGTCTTTGATACGCCCCACAAGAAGAAGTGAAAAGGCGTCATGCCAGGAGAACGAGGTGGCCATGGAAATGGTCCTAGCCTTCCAATCCATCGACCAGGGAAACGGCGATCAACGGTTTAACGAGAAACTCTTGCGTAATGAGCAAGATGCAAATGCATCGTTAAACCTGTTGCATATGGAACGGAATCTAGAAGGTCAAAAAGATTATTTTCTAGAAAATCCGCGTATTTTAGCTCTGTTTAATGAACCATCGAAAACATGCGGACCAATTATTTGGTTTCCTAAAATACCACACCAAACATTAAGGGTCCACACGTGTTGATTATCAACTTCTCTTAACCAATGAGGGTTTTTATTACTCCAGTAGTGAGCATTATGTAAATTAACAACTCCGTTGCTTTCGCCTCATCTGTACATAAAATTTTGTGATTAAAATTATAATTTTTATGAGACAACCATTCACAAAAATTCAACCTATCTTGAAAATCCCGCTCTTCAAGTTTTTGGTGTAGAGAGATATGATATGGATGAAATTTGTTTGTTTTTAAAACTCTCCATGCAGTGGAGCGACTTATTCCAGCATCGGTTTCAATTCTTCTAATATCATCAGCACATCAAAACCTTAGAGGTTTGTAAAAACCATGTTGACACATTTAATACTTTTAAAATAATAATTTATTTTACTTCAAATATTCACGAACGTCAATTATTTTGACATAACAAAAATGCAAAGCCTACTTGAGGAAATTTAGTGTTGAATGGGTAACTAATTTTCAATTTATTTTTTTTCGTTTATTTTTGTAAATATGCAAAATATTAAAAAAAACATTTTAATAAAAGTTGTTTCTTTTAAAAAAACCTATCAATTAATACCATACTCGACCTATGTTGCCATTTGACATTTTAAAGTTACTTCTGGTTCCGGCTACTTCCGGATTATTCCGGTAAAAAATAAATTCATCAGTGGATTCCTTGGGTTCACTTTGGTAATATTTTTTTTTGTCCCAGTCACATTCGACCAAGCGTTGTCGAAATAAAAGGTTGGTACGGGTGGTCTAAAACACCCGGTATATATATATATATATATATATATATATATATATATATAATGCACATTTAAGTTATGTTTGACAATTAAAATGTCAGTTCATTTATTTGCAACATGTAAGAATCGACCTACGTTCAACACGTTCCAACGCCACCCGGGACTGCAATAATTGTTGGACACCCGTTATATGTTATATTTGAGGTTTTCGCGGGTAAAATATGTTAATACAGGTTTTCGGGTGTTTTTCCGCGTGAATTGTGTATATGTACGACGTTTCAATGAGCTCTCTGCCATCTTCATCAGGTATCTTCGCTTGTGTTGATCCACACAACAAAATAAGTAGTCGACTATTTCTGTTGGCGACTCTACTATTCCACGCAGGACCTTTTAAACTTAAATCTCAAGTCAAGATTTTTGGCATGGTGTTAATACTAATTTTAAGCTCACTATGACTAATAAAAAAGATGACCGATGGTTCGCCAAGACGATCTTTATTGGACCTTTTTCAATGTTTAGAACAATCGCAGTTGTTTGTATATTCGACATTTTGTCGAGCAGAAGCTGAGAGTCATCGAGGCTACACTAGACAAAAATGGCAGTATCACTATATCTTAGGTCGAAGTTGTTAACCTGCTGGTAGATGATGTACCCCACGAGAAAACCTATTTTGCCTTAGCGAATGCTTGGAGTCACTGTCGCTGGCTGAATGGTCGCCATTGTAATTATCGCATTACGCGGTGAGATTATTCAGAATTTAATATTCCGATGTAAGATAGTTGCCTGCACATATTAAACAGACGAATTGTGCACGACAAAACTGTTGAGAGTGCCTTAACTGTTGGCTACGACGGCATGAGTTGCCGCCATTTGATTTTGATTGGGCTTGACCTTGATGCAGAGCACGTTGATATTGGTGTCGCTGATGACCTTTCCGGCTTCAGACTTTCATACGTTAACTTATCACTTTGAATGTGAGGTTGTTACGGTCGGTCATTCCGTAACACGAGATCAGCATGATATTTTAAACCAAAAGGCTCCTAAGAACTTCTTTGTAGAGACGTCGCACAGTGGTTCAGAACGCGAAAAACGCGATCGAAAATAAAATTTTCAACTTCTTCGTACAAAATTAAAATTGCACTAATTTAATCTTGAATAGTTGTTCTATTTGATAATATTAATGATATTAACATAAGTTTTTCTATATTTGCTTTCGAAGTTCAGTAAAATTGATACGTTGCTGCGTATAGAAATTAGGGTGTAATTAAAAAGACTGTACCACAAGCAAATGCAGTTATTTATTAATGTCATTATAATATTGTTATACATTGCTAAGTGTATTATTAAGTAACATTTCTTATTATTGAATAAAGTTTACCTGGTACAAGAAAGTTTATTGCTTGTAACCGGTAATCGGATTATAAAAATTTGCCTTAAATGAAGGATTACGTTTAGTTCTACACAACCCTACACGGAAATTTCCTCATGTATGCTTAAATTAACTATTTGGCTTTGTAAATTCATAAAAAATAGCTGCCAATATTTGCCTATTCAAAACATATAAAAGAAAATCCCGCTCGGTACCCGATCAGTTGAAACGCAACTTTGAGTCGAACCTGTATGCAGATTATTCTGGGCGCATTTTCGAAATTTGCGACGTTGTAAAAGATTGTGTTTTTGTTGCAGTAGTTCTTTTGAAAATTTGTAACATATTGGCCGCGAGGAAAATATGTCTATTGGTATTAGACGAAGCCTCTATGATGAATGATGATAAATCGACTGAAAGTAAGAAACGAGCAATTTATCGGTTTATTCTTGACATACACGGGCTTGCCGAAGATAATAAATCAAGTAAAAATATTTTGTATTGGCTTGAACAAATGTTTTTTCCAAGATATTTTAAATATTGCAAATCGTCTAATAAAATATCGAGTGTTTTTACGAAAAAGCAAAATGTTTGGCTAGAAGAAGAAATTATTTTTCCTTAATCCGTTTACTGCGATCGACCCTCAACTTCGGGTATTCGAGGTCGCCCTTAAAAGAGATTTGCTCAAAGTTCTGCTGTTATAAAAAGGCATAAAACCCAGGAGCTCAGAAAAAGTACTTCCGTGGCAAAACTTGTGCAATCAAAGTACGAGAAAGTGGAGATATTAGTACTGCCGATTCGATAATTGAAAGTACTTCAACTGCACTAAGTAGAGGCAAACGAATAATGGAAAAATGGAGGAGTCCCGAACAAGAACAAAATGCCATGATACCTGAAGAGGCTTTGTCCATTTATTTTCTCGGGTGGTTTTACGAAGCAGCAATATATGCTTATTAGAGCAACAGCTTTAAAACATGGTTTCAAATTATATCAAAGTTAACACGCTATTCTACAAGCAAAAAGACAGTTTTGTATTTTGGACAAAAATTTCTACAATATAATTTGAGGATATTTTGAAGTTTGTTTTTTTTTTATTAGCCCAGTGCATACTACTAAACATGTCATAGTCAATGCATTAAGGGGTGCTTTTGACAAACAAATACTTCGAATTTGCAAACTAAACTATATTATTTGTATAAAAAATATTCTTCGTACTTGTATTGAGTGATATCAATTTTTCGCATTTAAGGGTTGTATTTTTAGGTAGTTTTGACAAATACGGTTTTTTAATTAATAATTTCAGATTCAGCATACCCAAAAACATAAACTTACTCAACTTTTAATGTAAAATCTGTTAATAGTAAAGAGTAAACAATTTCGATCACGTTTTACGCGTTCTGAACCACTGTGCGTCGGCAGGGATATTACGTAAAACCAGTGTTGCGAGTTTCGCGAAAGTGCGAACGCACATGTCATCTGACGTGCGCGCACTTGCGACCGCATATGTCACCGCATATGCCCGCACATAAGATGACACGATTTTACATTTGTCTGCGCGACTCGCGGCATATTCGCTATCGGGAATGACTAATTCCCGACTTTTTTTACCTATAAAATTTGATACGGATAAACAATAATACATGTTCAGTGCGGTAAAACTACTTGGGGTGTTTTCTTTTCCTCTGTATAACTGCTTCTAGCCGGGCAAGGAGGTAACCCTACGGGAGGTAATCTGAATACGGATGCCTAACCATATTGATTGGGTTTTGTGCATAAGACCATATATGGGGGCCTTAAGTTGCTGTTGCTTATTTTACAACTTCCATTGCAATTATCACATTTCGCGAGGAGATTATTCCTAAGAGTAACCTTAATCGGATGCCTAACAATAGTAGTAGTAGTAGTAGTAGTGTTAGGCTATCGACCACGTGGTCCTTCCGCCATGTGTCATTTGTGTATTTGTGTGTGTGTAAATGAGCTTGTTACTTTAAAGGATCGCCCCCGTCACTCTAAAGCACCATTAATTGTATCCCAATGGTGAATGGTACCGGTCACCCATCCGACTACTGACCCGAATCAACGTTGCTGCACGTCAGTTCGGGGCCGTAACCGATGCGCCACCGCCGGCGTGTGCCTAACAATATTAATTGGGCTTCGTGCGCAAGACGATAACAGGGGGCCTAAAATTGCTGCTGTTTGGTTGCAACTAGCGGCGAAGTGCTGGTTACATTCGCAGTGATCGATTTATTCCAGATATTGCAAGGCGGAGTTGTTTATATCGCCTGAAAGGACTTATTCCTCCTTAGAAGGGCGAAAGCTTATTGCAATTATGCTATTTAGCGGAGAAATTATTTAGAATTTGATAATCCGATTTCGGATAGTTGCCTGTCCATTTCACAAAGATAAATTGTGGATAACAGAACTGCTGGCAGTGATGGCATGAGTTGGCGCCATTTGATTTTTTCTTACGCTCTACTTTGACGTAGAGCACCTTTGTCACAGCCTCCGGTTTTTCTACATTAGCATAGATCATTTCGAATTTGTGGCGATTGCGGTCAGTTAATCCATGGTATCACTAGGAATTACGGAAAATTACTTTGGTCAAAAAAATGAAAACTGTAAAAGTATATATAACTTCTACTGGAACAATGCGGAATTTAGTAAGGGGGCAACCTTAATACGCATACCTAATGATATTGGGCCTCGTGCGTATGCCCTGGGTGCCTGGAGTGGTTTATCTAAAACCGGGGGGCAAGTGCTGGCTACGGGAGCAGCAATTGATTTATTCCCGACATTGTAGGGTGGAACTGTTTTTAACGTCTGAGGTGGTCGAAATTTGAATTTTGAATTTACACGGCTTATTATTAGAGGATAATTGCGCCTTTATGGCGAAAAGCTCAGACATATTGAGTGGTCCACATCGCATTTGAGGGACCGAATATAATGATGTTGCAAATTTGGTCTCCATTTTGGTTAGGCGTTTCTTGTCGAAGCGCGGGTCACTAATAATTGAGGGTGGCTTGCCACCCGGATCAACAAGTCCGATAAATAATGCCAGCAACATCCACGTCAACTTCCATGAGTGGCGTGGATAATAATTAAAATAAAATAAAAGTTAAAACTCACCCTTCCTTTCTTCCTTTTCACTATACATACTGAAAACAACTGCAAACAACGACTGTTCACACACTACTGCTCATAGAAAATTGAGGTAGATATAAAGGTCCACTGCAATGTATTAGCGGGTGACTGCTTTCAGCGCACCTTGCGAAACTTGCTTCAACTAAATGCAATTTAAACGTGCCAGACAAGATTTATATATTTTAAATAAAGTATGAAGTAAAGTGAGGATATTATATTTTTTTCGTCGCACTGGGCTGTTATGACGTAAATAATATATCACTTTTGAGGTACGTTAAGCTATTCATAACTCCCTGGCAACGACAAAGCGGGCTGTTATGGGCTCATTACAGCCCGCATTTTTCTTAACGGCCCGCTCTCAATCAACAAATTATTAATACAATAATAATTTAAAGATACGAAAACATGTCCTGAATCTACAACAATGAGTCTTACTAAGACTACAAAACAAATTAATTTTGAAACAACTACTTCTCTGGCTAAAACCTCAACAGACATTGAATAAAACAAAATTAATTTGCGTGTTACGAATAGTACAACTATCAAAGCAACACTAATTTGAATGAAATTATTTCTGTTGAATAAACTAATAAATGAATAAAGTGTATTTTAGATTGTTTAAATGTGACTATAACATGAAAAATTATGAACAAAAATTGAATTGAAACTGATTTCATTAAATTAAATTAGCAAAAGCAATTAAAAAATCTAGCATTCAAGTTTATAATCATCTGCAGACACGTGTTTCGAACTTTCGCTCTCTTCAGTACAGCTTTATTATAAATTTGATTTAAATACAAACGAAAACATTTACTAATATAAATATAATGAAATATAATAATAAATATAATGAAATATAAATAACACGTGTCTGCAGATGATTATAAACTTGAATGCTAAGACTAAGATTTTAAAAATAAATTTTATCTTTAGAAAGAGTTATATAAAAAATGCTAACTCGATGAAGTCGGGGATATCACCAAAAATTAGTTCAATGTTTTCTCAACATTCCGTACCTCCACCGGCGCGATTTTGGGGTCTTTTTAATTTTTTTATTCTTGCTACCAATCAAAATTTGGTCGAGCGAGCCAAAGTGTCGCGTCGAGTCGAGTGCACTATTTTCAAGCAGAACGCACGTACAAAAAAAAATAAAAAGGCACTTAAAACCCACTTGTAAAGTTTCAAAAAAATAAGGCAGTTACAGAAAACATTGACAAATGTTTATATGTCAGTCACAGTCCTCATCATTTGCGATTTTCTGAAAAAAAAATTGTTAATCAGAATATACATTAAATTTCTCATTTTGCAGAACGAAGTTATTTATTATTATTTTTATTTATTTACCTCTTTAAAATGAAAATTTGTTAGTATCCTCATCAGTATATTTGTATTTAGTGCCACTTGTGTCCGTTTCAAACATCAGTATATTTGTATTTAGTGCCACTTGTGTCCGTTTCAAAAATATAACTAGGTAGTTATTTATTTTATTAATTTTACATCGCTTCTCAAAGACGATATGACACTGAACAGAAAGGATAATAATAATAATAATATTTTATTGGTGCTAATAACTTTTAGTTTTACACAGGTCAAGGACAATTGATAAGTTTGAATGCTTATATTAAAAATAAAACAATAAAATAAACATATATATATTAAAAATTGAATACCGTAAAATCACAAATAGCAGATATCAGCAGATATATAAAAATTAATAATAATAAATAAGAATAAATTTGGCACATCATGGAATTAAAATACTAAAATATATATGTTAAAATATTAAAATATACATGTTAAATTATTAAGAGCGAAAATAAAATAAAATTTAAAAAAGTACAATATTTTAGCAGTTACAAGATAAAATAAGTTTCAAAAGTAATATACAAACAACAGGCATTAAATAATAAATAGTACAGTGTATTTTGATTAAATAATCCGTAAAATTAACACAGTAACACGTAAAAGTAAAACAAACATTATAAAAAGATAAAAGAGTATTAGTAATGGTGGTACAAAAAGGACATCAAATTTAATTAGAGGGCGATACTGGGTATTAAGTATGACTCGGGCAATGTTGCTCAGGTACTCTTCAACTGAGTAATATGTGTATTTCAATAAAGTAGTTTTTATTGTACTTTAAAAAAATTTATGTTTAAATTACGAACATTTAGGGGAAGTGTATTGAATGTTTTTATCGCAAGGTCTCTTGTTGCCGTTTTTGTTTTTTCCAATCTATTGCGTATTGGATACACCTTTTCCTTATTTCTTATTATATGGATGTATATTCACATGATAACACATATAATCCTCTCAAGCCTTAATTTATTTTGCACATTCAAAGATATATAGACACGGTAGTGATAAGACACCTATTTTTTGGAACAGCGGCTTGCAAGTTAGTCTGATAATAATAATAATAATACTTTATTTCCCAACAGATTATTACATCCAATTATAGGGAAATATACATATAATTATAGAATGTACATTTGATAACTATAAACTTAAAAAAAAAACAAAACTAAACAGTATAGTAAAATAAACTAAATAAAATGAAACAAAAATAAATTAAAATATGATAATGAGCTCCGCATATTATGCGCACTGCTTTTCTCTGCAGTCCAAACACTTCGGCTTTAATAGCAGAATGGCCCCAGAGTAATAATCCGTATCGTAGATGGCATTCGAAAACAGCATGATAGGCTGCTTTTAAGGTGTACACTGAATTGTATAGTCGCCGCAACAAAAAATACCACTATTTAAAATTTGAATTAAGTGTTCGCCCTGCTTGTACCAGGTTAATTTCTGATCAACAAAGAGTCCCAAAAACCTTATATGGTCGCTATAGCTTTCATTGAGATCCGCATCTAGATTTTTCAGGGTGAAAACCATATTGACTGATTTTTCAGTAATTTAAATTTATTACGTTGTAACCATTCATTGACACACACGAAAGACGAGTTCCTTTTAGTGATGCTCTGCACTTCACTGGATCCTTTATTGATTATTGTTGTATCATCCTCGTATAGGATAAGTTCACTCTCTCCTGAGATAGAGGGTAGATCGTTTACAAATATTAGAAATAGTAGTGGGCCCAAAATAGAGCCTTGAGGCACCCCGTACTTGTTTTCCCAAAAGAGGATCTTACCCCATCTGCTTCAACACATTGGGTTCTTTTGAGTAAATACGAGTTTATGAGACGACATGCTGTGGGATGTAAATTATGCATATAAAGCTTACGGATAAGGATTTCATGTGAGATTGCGTCGAACGCCTTCGATAGGTCAATAAATGTGGCATGAAGAAATTCTTTGTCTTGAAAACAATCTATGCACTTTTCCAGAAAATTATTGTAGATTTATTTCTACGAAATCCATGTTGGCGATGATCCAATAAATTTTGTTCTAAAAATTCATTCAATTGAATAAACATAATCCTTTCGAAAATTTTTGAAAGGTGTTCCGTTTTTAGGTATGGTTATTACTTGAGCTAGTTTTAGTGAGTCTGGAAAAGTGCACGCTTGAATACATTGATTGAATAATGCTGTGAGCGGTAGTATCAGAAAATCCTTTACAGATTTTATGAGGTCCACAGTCATATCATATACATCTCTGGAGCATTTAGGTTTCAGTAAATTGATTGCGTCCCGCATCGTCACCTCTGATACCTCATAAAATTTAAAAATCTCAGTATTTGCATTGGAAAAATTTCCCGCAGCCGAATTAATGGGATCACCTTTACTTGATATATCCTTTAGTATGTTTGGAGCAACATTTGTAAAGAAGATATTAAAATCATGACAAGATCTATATCTATCTATTATTCGTGGTATTTCGGGTAAACTTTGGTTTTAATGAATTCACTACTTTCCACATTGTTTTGGAACTGTTACGAGAACTTTTAATTTTGTTATCGTTTGCTTCTATTTTGGCTGTACGGAGTTCAGCTTTATACTTGCCCCGAAATTCATTTCTTAGTTTCCTTAAGGTTTCATTACTATTTTGTTGATATAGTTTATTTAATAGTGCCAGTGTACCAAGCATTATTTTCAATTCACCTGTGAACCATTTGGTTGCTGTAGAGCACTGACTTTTATTCGAAATAACAGGGAATGCCTTTTCAATATTTTGTTGTATAATATTTAAAATTAAATCAACCTTATTATTCAGAGAGTAATAAGTTGAGTGTACAAAATTAAAATCCACAACAGACATCAAAATAAAAAAAATTAAAAGTTCCAAGTTTAGTGTACGGCCTAGTTTCATAATCACGGTTAATCTCAACGCATTATGCTCAATGTTGAGACTAAAGCATATGTCTACATGATCAGATACACCAACATGTACCGGAGACACTGTATAACATTTTTTGTTAAGGTTTGTAAATACGTTGTCGATTCTTTTATGGAAACGTGAGTTAAAGGATATAGTCTCAAAAAGACCGAAGCCTACTGCAAGACTAGACAATTATGTGGCATTAGTATTACTATAATTACATTACATTAAAATCTTCTCCAATTATAACATATTTATCTATCAAATTTAGGCTAGAGAGTACATCATCCATAATATTAAGGAACAACATGAAATTTCACGATGGCGGACGATAAATAGTAATTATATAAACTACGTTTTATCGATAGGAAGAATGCAGCCAGATAATTCTCATATTCCCTCTTTTGAATACGAAAGTAGGTTTAATTTTCTTACCGAGTAATATTGTTCAGCTGTCAGTAATAATGAACCGTCATATGGGCTATTAGCAAAAAAATCAGTTGTAATAAAATTGCCAATTTTTAAATTTGATAGTTCATTTTGTAATAACCAATGTTTTGTAATACCTAACACAGTGTAGCGTGGACGGCTGCTACTAACAAATGCTTCGAGCTCATTACATTTATTCCTTAGCGAACATATATTCAAAAACAATTTTTTTATAACTTGCGTCGTGGATTCTCGACCACTCACGATCCGTCTTGCACAGCTGGGCGCCGGCCGTACAAAATTTGAAGGCGCTTGATTTGTTTTCGGCTATTTGCGGGCTTGAGGATACTTAGTTG
Source organism: Ontholestes murinus (assembly GCA_963969525.1). Taxonomy (NCBI): domain Eukaryota; kingdom Metazoa; phylum Arthropoda; class Insecta; order Coleoptera; family Staphylinidae; genus Ontholestes; species Ontholestes murinus. The sequence goes on along the minus strand of OZ018388.1, from coordinate 47,713,678 downwards.
TTTATAACATAATAATAATAATATGTATAAAAATAAAGTCTCCAAATGATTTGGAACAAAAGTTAAAGGTTTTTGAATATAAATAATATTTTAAATATAAATTTTAAATTTAGAAAGTGTTAAATAAAAAATGTCAACTCGATGAAGTCTAGGAATATCACCAAAAATTACTTTAATATTTTATCTAACTACTCTCAAAAATTCATAACTTCACTGGTGCGTTTTTAGTGTCTTTTTTAATTTTTTATTCAGCGCCACCAATTTAAATTGGGTAGAGCGCAACATGATTTTTTCGTTTTTAATTATATCCTGACATTATGGGTACTTTTCTCAGCATCCTAATTGAAGTACTCTTCAATATCATATTAAATATTTTTTAAAGCAACCTGTACATTTTTAGGATATATTTGTAAAATCATATACCCAAAACAGAATCTTTCAGAGAAAGATGCTTTGAGTTTCTGTTCCCCCATATTCACCTAGTAACTTGTAATGCTTCATTACAGAGCCTGTAATAATAACAAAATGAAATGCTAACAACGCCGATGGTCCGGTAAGCAATTTGATGCATGCCATCGGAATAAAATTAATGATAGTGACAGTGTTAGAGGCGATCCTTAAAGTAACAAACCCATTTATATAAACACTAACAGGTTAAAAATTGCAATATAGTGTTATTGTAATGATTGCGGCATATGCGGGAACTCATGGGAATATGCAAATTGAATAAATAACTTGAAAAATATATAAACAAAAATGAGAATTTTAACTCTGGAATTCCAAAGACTAAAACTTTCCAATAAAAGGATTAATTAAGCACTTGGTTATGTTTCATTATTTTTATGTTTCTCCGGCTAGTTTCGACCGTTGCTTGGTCATTCTCAAGGAGATATGTACAATATTTAGAAAGTTTACAAATTTATATACAAAATTGTGACATTTTTATTCTAGGTAATAAGGGCTGTTTCAATGGGCGAGTTCCAGATTTCTTCGATGTTATTTAGTGTGTTTTTTCCGCATTTTATTGCTTTATTGATTTCTAGACCCTCCCGCAGATTTAAATCACGTCCCTTATTACCCGAATACAAAATTCGAAAATCTGCGTCATTGAAAAAATGGTTGCACTCAATGCAATGTTGTGCCAGTCCAGTAGAAATTTTATTATTTAATACGGCTTGTTTATGTTCCTTGATACTTGTTTTAAAATTTCTACCCGTTTGCCCTATATACACAGAATCACAATCACCACACTTAATCTCATATATACCGCACTTCTCTAGATCGTTCACTTTCAATTTATTGTTCACTAATAACTTATGTAGATTTAATGGGTTGGGCATTATTATATCAAACTCATATCCCTTATAATTATTCTTTATATCTACAGATAGATTGTCAACAAAATCTAACTTATACCATTTTTTTTGTTTTGATTTTATTCTCTGCATAAAAATACTTTTGCAGTTGTTTAAGTTTCTTCTTTTTTATGAAAGTATCTATTAATTTTATACTGTAACCATTATTACTAGCTATTGTTTTTATTGTTTCCAATTCTGTATTAAAATTATGTTCGGAAAGAGGAATGTGTATGAGCCTGTGGATGAGAGAATGGAAGGTGCTATATTTAATGTTGTAGCGTGTGTTGGAGGAGTTGGGAATTATTGTGTCTGCGAAACTGTCTTTCCTATAAATTTTAAATTCTAATTTATTATTAATAAATTAAATTTAAAAAATGTTTCACCACAGGTTAAGTGAGGAATTAATTAAATATAGCAAATAATAAATGAGATATAATACTACATTTGAAGTGTTTCAAAAATATAAATGTCATTAAAAAAATATGTACAAGGTATTCATAAGTTATTGTGTTTTAGGTCACTTTAGAAAATATGATTATCATTCTGATGAAAAAAATCTAATGGTCTATGGACAAATATCTCCTCCTGATTACAACATTAAAAACATTGTTGCACCAATTGCCCTTCATTATGGACAAAACGATTGGCTGGTATCTGTACGAGTAAGTTAAAACCTGTTAAAACTTCATTATTCATTAAATTATAGGTGTTGTAATGAATAAAGAATTTTAAATAAACCTATTATGAGCTAATTACATATATTCTCTATTTTGCTCAATGGGTGGGTAATTGAACTACAATAAAGTATTCTTTATATGTTATCTTTTTTTACAATACAATGCAACTACCATAAATAAAATTTATTTAATAGTTTATATATTTCGCTATTTAATGAGTCGATTTTTTAAGTAATAATAAATAATAAAGTTTGTTGTTCCAAACATCATACAAATTCATCTTAATAACATTATGATATAATAAATAATGATAAATTAGTCTTTCAATATTTAAATTAACTAAAGGGTGTGAACTATTTTAACGTTGCAAAATATAAACGTATTTAATATAAATATTTCAGTTTATTTTAACATTTAATTCTAAAATAAACATTTAATTTTATTTTATTTTCAGGATGTGCAACATCTACGCGATGAATTACCTAATGTAGTCCTGGATAATAAAATCGCATATAAAAAATTCAATCATATCGATTTCCTATGGGCTAGTGATGTGAAAGAACTTCTTTATAATGATATAATTGAAACCATGAAGAAATACTAGTATAAGTCAATTAATACTTCTACCAGTTTCATATAAATCCGGAATCTATAAGTTCACTTGTTCCCTTTGTAAATGCGTGCACATCGGTCAATCTGGTCGTAATTTTCGAATTAGATTAAACGATCATAAAAAATCAATTTGTCATAAAAAAATAATAATTCAACATTTGCAAATCACTTACTGGAAACAAATCACCCTTTGAAAACGACATTCTTTCGGTAATCCACTTAACAGATAAAGACCTTAAAATGGATTTACTAGAAGATATGGAAATTTCTAAAGCTAAGAATAATCCGGGAATTTCCCTTCCTAACGACGAGGTTGACTTAATGTACACGCCTCTATTCAACTGTTTAATATAAATATGTTATTTTCCGTAATTTTAAACACTTTGTGTTTGATAATGACTAGTTGATAGTCAAAACTATAGTCACGTGTAATTTGTTAAATAAAAAGTGGTAAAACAAAGTGATCCTGTTTTCTTTCTCCAGTATATTCCAAGTTCAAATACTGCGCAATTGTTTCGGGACATTGCCAATTTCATTAATTCCCACAAGTTGCTTTGTACATGTCCCTTTTTGGTAATTCGTAAAAAAAATGGTTGATGTTTGTCTCTTTAAGTTTAACACGTATAAATGTCAAATTAATTTATCTAGGCTACTTGATTGGAGCTATGTCATATTAATTAATACGTAATATATTACGTGCTAGTTTTTTTCTTCATTACGTGAATGTTTCATAATGCCGTCGTTACTAATCAACAAACTATTGGGTTCTTTCATACTTACCATTATGAGAGTAGAAAAAATGGTTTATTTTCTAGTAGTAGTAATAGTAGTTGTCGTGGTGGGGGGGCTCAAAATTCAATCCGCTAAGATCTCTGCTAGAGTGAGTGGATAGTCTTTTGTTAAGCGATTCCGGGGCTCATTACAACCTTGCAGTGGGAGCTCCCCTTCATTAGAGTCACTTTTCACTCCTGCTATGAACTATCGTCCTCCCTTGGACAAACTCTTCGGCCTCTCTTGGCCTCCTTTTCGGTCCCCGACTCTATTAGGATGCGAGGGATAGAGGGCCAAAAATCTTTTCTTTTCCCGACGGACGACACGGAAACGACACGGCAATCGACTATGGTAAACAATTTTATAAACAATGGAAGACGACAAAACCAAGCGAACGTTTACGGAGCAGGGGAGGGATACCCCAGTTCTCGTCAGTGACGTAGTGCGCACGCAGGCAACGCCCGACGGCTATCCAGCTACTGCAAAACACAGGCAAAAACCAAACCTGGACGATAAAGCGAAGGGCTGTAATCCATTTAAGGCAAGAGACCTGACAAGATCGCCAATACGCCAGAGGACAATGTCCCTATCAGAGATGGACAGGAGGCACGAGGAGGCGAACCCTTTCGGCAGAAGACAATCTCTGGCTCGCACGCCGCCTATGGAAGGCAAAACACTGGCGCCTACAAAAAAAACAAAAGGAAAGCCATGGAATCTGCCGAACAACCAGTGCCAGGCTTATAGGCTTTATAAATGATGTGAAAAATAAAAACGTCATGTACAAGTCAAAGAGTTGACTAAAAAAATCTACAGACAAATTTAGTAATTTCACTGGATATTAGAAGCAGACGACACCAAAAGCTTCGAGCAACACATAAGACAAACCAAAACAGAAGTTCTAGAACTAAGAGAAGAGGTGAAGGATCTAAAAGGCCACATAAGCAAACTGACACAAGAAAATAGGAAGACCACAGACAAGGAAACAAAGGATACAGGCTGCCAAACGAATGAGCAGTACACAGACAAGAAGACACAAGACCCGAAAAAACTAATCCAACCCGAAAAAACCCTAAAAAACTTTAAAGAGGTAGCAGGACTGTAATGGAAACTCGAAAACTACACCCATACTGAACTTATCAGGGAATCAGTCACAAGGGCGGGAAAAAGCTATGACACCCTCAGAGTCATAGATAGGGAGTACAAAATAGTAGGAAGAAGCACGAAAATAGAAAATGGTCGGGAGGATAAGCCCCAAATTCAGAAGGAATTGGAGGAGCTCAGAGCCGAACCGGGCGGCATAGCCTATATGATCCACTCGACAAGAACCCCTCAAAACGATTGCTCCTGGAAGAGCAGCCAGCAGTACTGGCTTTACCTTATGATGAACATGGAAGGAAACCAGGAGGAAAAAACGGGTCAACTTTTCACGAGTCTCAAAGAGCGAGAGAGATTTTAGAAAACGACCACATATCACAGTTTGCGATTGAGCTTCCGGAAATGGACCAGTCCATCGGAAAAAGGATGGTGGAATACATATGGCATGACACAAATATGCAAATACAAATATACTCGCCCATGCAACAACAGGACAAGGTGTCAGACGAGTTTACCACCCTTAAAAAGGGGAGACAAAACAACGAAACGTTAATCATTAAACCAAATGGCAGAGATGGGTATGCGGATATTCTACTTAACATAAAGCAAAATGTCAGCACTGATGGGGTAACAATAAGGGACATACGGAAAACACAATCAGGCAGCGTCCAACTTAAAGTAAGAGGAAAGGGGCCTTTACGGATACACTCACGCAGGGGATAAAAGAAGTGGCTCAGGTTACCCTGAGGGAAGACAAACGCACCTTCAGGTTACTGGACTTGGACGAAACGGTACAGGAGGAGGATATTCGCGCCGCACTAAAGGATACTCTGGGCGGGAAGGCGGCCCTTAGCAGACCACCACATATACGCCTAGCGGATAAGGCAAACATGCAGGGAAAGAAATATGCCTTTATCACAGTTAGTGCGGAAGAAGGCAGACTCCTAGAAAGCATGAATACGGTAGGGCAAAATTGGCACCGCTGGAGGATAAGAGAGGCGAGAAACCCCCCAAAATGCAATAAGTGCCCATGAGTGGGCCATGAAGCAGCGAACTGCCCAAAAGGAAACTCAAATTGAGCCTGCTACAGGTGCGACGAGCAGGGACATATCGCCAAAGACTGTCAAAACGAGCCCAGATGCTACCTCTGCCAGGAGGAGGGGCATAGAGCAGAGACGATGAGGTGCCCGCGAAGACGGAAATAGACAGAGACAGACCACATGCAGGATAAAGCAACTAAAAATTGCCCAAAAAACACAATACACAGGGAGACAAAACTAAAATTGCTCCAGACAAACCTGGGAAGGTCCAAAAGAGCAATGGACCTCATGAAACAAAAATGCATAGAGCAAAACATCAATATCGCCTTGATCGCAGAACCCAATAAATTCATGGCAAGGAGTGGCTCGAACTGGACACTTGATCAAGATGCCCAAGCAAACATACATAAGACGGGCTCAGGCCGCTACTTCACGTGGGTAGAAACGGAAAAAGTCGCCATATATTGCTGCTACATACCCCCGAGCTGCTCACTCGAAGATTTCGAAAGGGCCCAAATACAACTGGGAAAGGACGCTAAAAGGCGGGACAAAGAGGTCATAATCGGGGGAGACTTCAAAGGACTGGCCGAATGGGCACACGAGCTGGACCTGGTGTGCATGAACCAAGGTACCAACCCGACTTTCGACAGGGATGACAAAACATCCTTCATAGATGTGACTTTCTGTTCGCCAAACTTGGCATCCTTGATACAAGGATGGCAAGTGAGAACCTAGCAAAACACATAAAGAAGGCCATCAACGCAGACAATTGGCAACCGAAGCCTGAAATGTTAGATCAAATAATAGCCATAGCATGCAGCAAATCCCTAAGGAAGAGAAACACTCGCAATAAGCGTAGGGCGACGTACTGGTGGTCGGAGGAAATCGCCAAAGCTCACAGAGAATGCACACGGGCGAGGAGGCTGTTTACACAGGCCAACCACACCTTGGACGAGGATAAAAAGAGAACTACCCTCTGCCACTACAAAGAAATGAAATGAAGTAATGGGGAAAATAGGTAATCTCTCGACCATCTCAATCCCAGACAGAAAACAGCTGGAAATTGCCAAGTCCCTCTTTCCTACGCACGAAGTCAGCCAAAGAACAAGGGTGATAACTACAGACGACAGCACATCATGTCCGCTGGAGGAGATCATTAAGGCGGGCAAGAAGCTGCGTAAAAAGAAAGCCACTGAACCAAGCGGAGTTCCACCAGACGTCATTAAATGGTTGGCAACCAAGCATCCAGAGACATTCAAGGATACCTTCCAGCAGCTACTTAATAAAGGTGACTTCCCACATAACTGGAAGAAGGGAAAACTTATACTCATCCCCAAGAAAAGTGGATACAGACCCATCTGTCTGCTGGACCCGAATGCAAAGCTCTTTGAGCAAATAATAGTTGGCCAACTGCTAGAGGAGCTAGAACACAATCAAATCAGCAATCACTTATACGGCTTCAGAAAGGGGAAGTCGACAAAGGATGCGGTCAGCAAGGTCGTTGAGATCGCCAACAAGAAGAGAGGCCATCCCAAGAACAACTTCGTGGTTCTGGTAACTTTGGACGTGCGGAATGCCTTTAACTCCGCCCTTTAGAAAGGTATTATAGAAGAGCTACAAAAAAGAAATATGCCACAATACTTGATTAACATAGTGAGTAGTTACCTTCACGACAGGCACATCCAAGTAGGATCCACGGAAAGCCTGTACTTACGTGTGGTGTCTCGCAAGGATCGGTCCTAGGGCCGATCCTATGGATCATCTACTTCGACGGTGTCTTCGGAGTGGAGGTACCCGAAGGCATACATCTAGTCGACTACGCAGATGACCTCGCGGTAGTGGCCTGCGAGAAGGATGAGGAGGGGTTAGCACTCAACCTAAAACACTCCATACATAATGTAACAACCTGGGTGAAGGGGAATGGCCTGCAAATAGCGCCTGAAAAAGCAGAAATGGTAATCCTCGCGGGCAGGAGAACGCTCCGCAACATAACGTTTAGGCTATGGGACACAGAAGTAAAGAGTCAGAAAGCGATAAAATACCTTGGAGTAACCCTGGGACACAATATCGACATGGCGGATCATATCAAGAAGGTGGCAGAGAAGGCAGAAAAAGTAGCGACCGCACTAAACAGGCTGATGGCAAATCTCAGAGGACCCAAAGATCGCCGACGGCAAATCCTATACAGTACCTGCACATCAATACTACTCTACGCCGAACCTATATGGGGCACATAGGTAGTAACTGAAAGGTATAGGAAAATCTTGGAGAGCGTCCAAAGGAAGGCAGCAATCAGAATCGCCTACGCTTACAGAACAACCTCGACCAGGGCGATCCAGGTAATAGCCTCTACCATACCAATCCACTTACTCGTTAAGGAAAAGGTAAGCAAATATAACAGCACAGCAAAGGGGAAAAATGACACCTGTGAGGAGACATTAAAAATATGGCAGCAAGAATGGTCCAATGAGAGGGAAAAAGGCCAATTGACCAAAAAACTAATCCCCAACCTCATACCATGGGTTACTCGTGGACTACTAACCGGCCATGGATGCTTGAATGAATACCTGTACAGGTTTAAACTAAGGGAGAATGGAAACTGCACCTACTGCGATGAGACTACCGATACCCCAGAGCATACTATCTTCAGATGCAATAAGTGGGAGAGCACGCGTGAAGAGATAAAATGCTGGCGTCAGAGGAAAAAGAGCGGGATGAATGGGAAATCCAAAGAGCAAACAGATCGATAACAACTAGGGCCTGAAAACACCGAAGGTCCGGGCGTACCCATCCTGATGAAATGCCGAAAGGACTTTCCGGATGGGCTACAAAACGCCAAGTGGAAGGGGGTTTAGTGGATGAGAGCTCCACACTCAGGCTGGTAGAGCTTCCCCTATACCACAATAAAAAAAGGCTATCGACCACGTTCCGCCATGTGTTATTTGTGTATTTGTATGTGTGTGTGTGTAAAATGAGCTTGTTACTTTAAGGATCGCCAGGTCACTTTTCGTTGATGGTTTCATTCAATTTGTTCAACTGGTGGCAGTACACAGCCGTATTGATCGTTTGGTTCTGTGGTAGCAGCTCAAAATACACGACCCTTTTGTAATCCTACCAAATTTAGAGCATAATCTTCTTCTGGTGGATATTTGCTTTCGAAGTGCAAATGTCTTTCCACGGCCATTTGGGAAATGTTTAATATTTCTACAACCTCTCAAGTCCTGTAACTTTGGTTTGCTTTAATGAATGCCTTTATTTTATCGTCTGCGGCTTCAACTAACCTTCCTGAATGTAGCAATCTTTGACATCGAAATTACCGAAACGGAATTTGGCAAACCAATTCTGGCACTGGCATTCTTTAAGCAATTTTTACCGTACACACAACATAACTTTTTATGGGTTTTCCGTTTTCTGAAGTACAACAGTAAAACATAGCGATATTCCTCGGTTTGCTTTTCCATCTTACCATCGACCACTGCTTTATGACGATTACTGAATCAATTCATTTTTTTTAATGACAATTGAAATATCTTCTGTCAAATGGTATTTTGGTTGAAGATAGTTGGTGATAAATACAAGTTTATACATCTTATATATGTGTTACCGAGACTGACTAAAACGAGAAAAAAAACCCTTAGATGTGGTTTAATCCAGCAACAAATACGCACGTTTTATTCACCTTAGAAAGAAAAAAAGCGATAACGTTTTTACTGCTTTATCTCATTTTTTTGTGTACGATTGTTGCACTAATCCGAAAAATAAAGCAAATTTAATTATGTTAATAACCAGTCATCTGTTCTACTCTGATCCTTTCTGAGCTCTTCAGTATATTGAGAAACCTTGCTAAAATGCCTAGAATTCGTGCACCCCGTCGATTTCATTAATTAAGTAATTTTCAAAGAGGTCGCATTGTTGGTAAAAAAGAGGCGGGCTTCAGTTTAAGGAAAATAGCCGACTCGAAATTATACCCTCAACTGTAAGGCGAGTATGGAGAAGATGGTCTGAAGAAATTAACTATCAGCGACAGAAACGTTCTGGTTGGCCCAGGATTATACAGGGTGGTCATGAACGGTACCTGACTGCCAATGCGTAATCGTCACGACACTTTGCGGCAAGTACGAGATGCCTTTGTTGCAGCATAGGACGTGGGGTTACTAGGCAAACAGTTAATCGAAGAGTTTTGCCATGGGCCTTTATGCGTTCCGTCTGATTTGGGTACTACCGATAACTTTGCTGCAAAAAACTCGTGGTTTGGAATGGTGTCAAGTCAGATTTAACTGGGACGTAGAGTGGAACTTCATTTGCTTTAGTGACGAGTCCAGATTCTGCTTAGGGGCCCATGATGGACGTACTCGTGTCCGTCGATTTCGAGATAAAAGGCAAAATGTAGAGTTTGCTTAAGAACGCCACACAGCCAATACCACTAGCATCTAGGTCCTCCCTCGTGTTCATGAGGGGTAGTCTAACAGCCCAAAGGTACATCGCTGAAGTTCTACAGCCTGTTGTAGTACCTTACATTGAGACTATCCCAAACGCCATTTTTCAGCACGATAACGCCAGGCCGCATACTGTTCGTCAAACCATGGACTTTATACAAGATCCCCTGATTTATCGCCAATAGAACATGTATGGAATATCATTGGAACAACAATTCAGAGATTCCCACAGCCACCAAGGACCTTTGGACCAATTTCGCATATGTGTTCAACAGGTCTGAGACCGCTTGCCACAAAAAGACGTCGACCATCGACATCGATCGGTCTATGGCTCGCCGAGTTAGAGAGTACTGCAACAACCACGACGGGCCAACACATTATTGAATTTTGGTCAGTATTTTTTGTTCAACCTGCACCAAATTTTAATCAGTTATTCTGACACGAAAACTGAAGATAAATTTAATACAAAAACATTAATACATTTTTCTTTCTGGGTGTATTAATAAATAATAGAAATAATGTAATTAAATTACCCCTCAATATTGAGATATATAAACAAATACAAAAAATACACAAAAAGTCGCTACCCTAAATACTACTATTACCAAATCAAGTTTGCTCATGTAAACTTGATACAAAATATATAAAAAGTAATACAAATATGTAAACAATAATCAAAATAATAATGTTGTATTTGTTGCTCATTTATCACTTGTTTATGTTAATAAAAGGTAATTGATTAAAAAATAACTTGGTTCGTTTCACTTTATTTTTTATTTTTTATCCGACTAGTTTCGGCACTGGGCCGTTATCATTTTTATACGTAGTACAAACGGGTAGGTCTTTTGAAACACGATTAAAAGATCATCGCACGGACATATTGAATAATAATCATATTACTGGTTTTGTAAAACATTGCATAACTTATAATCATTATTTTAGCACGCATAATTGTAAAATATTGTACTCCGGAAATAAAGGAAACATTTTTACCCACCAGGAAGACCTAGAGATTAATAAAGGCTGAGCATCAGACAAAAAATGCCAATTTTAATTTTCCTCTATTAAACCTTTACATTATTCAGACATTTTTTTAATAAAAAAATTTTGGTGTAAACAGAAACCCCCGATTTGCATTTGTTTCCAGGTTATTAGCGCTATCTTTTGTTTTTCCTATAGTGGCCATATTGGATTTTCGGTTTATTAGATAGTGCTTAAAACTGCTTTTCAATGATGTATAGAAAGCAAAATATTTAAAACGTAAATTAATCTTAAATATGACAATAGAAAGTGAAAAGATATTCCTAAGTAATACTGTAATCTTACGAAACGATGACCAAATAATAGAAACAAAAAATACTTAAATTTCAAATTCACTTAAAGAAATTGTTCAATATGACGACCATTCTGTTCCACACACTTTTGACAACTTGTTCTAACAGAATTAAAACTCTACGTAGTGTGTTTCGTTTACTAATCGTAGCACATCTATTACTCTTTGTTTCTTTGTTTTAGTGGTACCCCATAAATAAAAGTCAAGGGGAGTAAGGTCGGGTGATCTTGGAGGGCAATGCATTGGTCCATTATCTGAAATCACTCTCTCATTAAAGTTTACTCTCAACAAATGTTGCACGTTTCGAAGGTTATTAGCCGGGCAACCATCTTGCTGGAAACAGATGTTTTGCATATCCTCGGATTAATAATTTGTCTCAAAGCAGGCATTATCTCATTTATTAGTAGCTCCAAATATCTGTGACCAGTTTAATTGTAATCAAAGACGTAACGAAATATTACGTAACTATCTAAAACGAAAAGAAATAAAAAAAAACAAAATAATAATATAAACAAAATTTCATACCAATTAAACCGCACCAGACATTAAAACCAAATCGAACTTGAAATCTTCTTTGATTTACCAAATGTGGAATTTCTGTAAACCAATGATGATAGGTATTCTTATTGAATACTCCACAATTGGTAAATCGTGTTTCATCTCTCCATAGTATTTTCCTAGGAAAATTAGCGTCATCTTCATATTTTTGAAGGTACCACCTGCTAAACTGCAATCTTCGTTGATAGTCATTATCACTTAAACCTTGTACAATTGTTGGTTTGTACTTGTTTTTCTTCAAAGTTCTATGAACAGTAGATTTTGAAATCCCTGTTTCTCGAGCACATCAGTTCGTTGTGTAACTGATGTGCTGAAATTGTTCGTAACGTTCTGCTAAATAATATTTCGACGTGTATCAGCATCATTAAAATATAATATATTATATAATATTGGTTAGCTCGTTTTTTGGAAGCTTCCAAAGTTCTGTAAATTGTTAACTAGTCTTCTAAAAATTGTCCTGTGTGGTTGTTGTCTTTTTGGAAAGCGCTTTGCATATCTCGAGCATGCATTTTTCAGTGTTTCTATTTTCTTTGATATACACGTCTAACATATCAACTTTTTCTTCGTTTGAATATGCATGTGCCATTATCAATACTTATAAATCGTAATACTTGAGAATAAGTAATTATTTATCATTATCTACAAGCAGATAAAGAGTTTAAATTAACTTATCACTCCAGTGCTAATTGTACTTTGACAGGTTATCGTTCAGTGTTTAATTCCATGGCTTCCTAATTTTATTGGGCAGCCTGTATTTTTGTTAATAATGAAATTAAATGTCAGTACCGTTTCTTTATTTTACATTATTACTTAGAATGTTGTTTCACTTTCATTTGTCATTGGTGTTTAATTTTACAGCCTACTAATTTTATATTAAAGATTAATTTACGTTTTTATTATAGTAATTAAGATACCAAGGGCGTCAGTAAGGAAAACATGCCCGCCGCCGACTGTGTACAGCCCGAGGCCGAAGGCCCGAGGGATGTACATCGGCGAAGGGCATTATTTCCTACAACGCCCGTGGTATCTTCAACATTTTATGTCCCCGAAAATATGGTGCAATATAAAATTCTATTCAATTTTTATATTAAGTAATTAATAAATATATAAAGTTAATAAATCAATGAAGTCGTGCCTGTCACTAATTGGCATATTTCAATTTCATTTCGGAAATTTAAGTTAACGTTAATTAAGGATGAGAAGAGCAGACAAGACAAGCGTTACTGCCGAGGAAATCTTCACCAGTGTATGAGAAGGAATACATTTCATTCATAAATTGGAGAAAGATACACAAAATAGAAGTAAAAGAAGTTTGAGAAACGGAACTGTTGGCATACTTTTAAGAGATATCACAGACATTTGCGCCGAACTCTATGTGGACCAAATTTTCAATGTTAAGGAAAAAGTTATTATTGAACTAGTTTTGTTATTTGAATGAATTATGAAAAATAACGCCCGGCCCTAGGGCGTATTATAAAAATTCTAACTCCCTAGGGTGTTATAGGGTTACTAAAGTACCCAAAATCAGGGCAATTATTTTCAATTAATATCATAATACTAGGAATATGATAATGTTTCATTTAAACAGTTTTCAATAGAAAATATGTAACTAACATTTCTTCACGTGCATATTATAGATAGACGATCATAGATTTGACAATATTTTTATAAAGCTACTCTGATTGTAGAATAAATAAAAATTATTAACATAAAATGTTACTTCATGGTATTTAAATCTCCCCTTCAATTTAATATATTTGACTGCTAAGCTAAAATTATTATAAAAAATATTATAACTAATTAGATCCAATAGATAAATAAAATTGTTATCTATAAACAAAAACAAATCGTAAAAGTGTGTACTTGAATGGCTCAGATTTTATCCGCCATTGTTGATAATGAATCGAAGATTAATATATAAACTAAATTAATAGATTATAATTTATCATTTACAACATGTTAACCCAAGTAATATTAGTTGCTCTTTTCTCAAGTACTGTGGTACCACAACCTACTGCAAAATTACCTCAAAATAATGTGTTGCAAAATATTATAACATCTGGAATTAGTTTACCAAAAAAAAGATTGCATCCAGATGCTGGAAATAACATTGTAAGTTGTAATCCTTCATAATATAAAAGCATTTTCCGTAGAAATCATTTATTGTATTTTATAAATCTATATACTAAAATTAGAAACAGCAAAGTAATTTTCCTTTAAAAAATTGATATAATGGGATATTTCTGCTATATGTACTAAATTTCATGTAAATGGAAGTTATAAAAACAAAATATATTATGTTGATCTAAAAGGACGAAACGAAACTATAAACTTAACTTTTAGTAAAAAAAAATGGAAAAGTTTAATGTGTATACTAAATCATTTTTTATGTATTGTATATCGATTTTCATTAATATATTTAAAATAACTAGACCTATATAAAAATATTAAATTCATAAATTATGTAAATATATGTAATTTAATTAATTTAATTATATTTATCCCGTGTATATACCGAACATTTCAATATTTACGACTTTTATTATCTTTGGTAATTAATAATAATAATACTTACCCAACAGAATGTTTCCAATAATAGGGTAACATCAAATATACAAAACAGAATATAAAATTATAATATGTAATATAGAGAACTAAATATAACACATAAACAAACATCACCGCGCATACACGTACCACAAACTCAGTTAATCTAAACCGCACTTAGGTCTGCCAAAGGTGATCAAATCATTGACCAGAGCACTTAGGCTTCACTAGGCCCGTTGTGCCCCCTTGACTGGGACAGCCCTGCGTTGTTCTATCACTCATTTAGCCACCCAAGGTGGCGAGCAAAGGACAGCACAACGCTTGGAGGGTTATCCCTTATGTTGGCCATGTTCGGCCAGAGCTCCCCTAGCATGGACTCTCTAAGGTGGGCGAGAGCCGGGGAGGTGGTTAACACATGTTCCACTGTCTCGTCCTCTTCTTCACATGCTCTACATATGGGGGTTTCCATCAGTCCCATAGTAAACAAGTGTTTCCTTAGCTGACAGTGGCCGGTAAGGATACCTGTGATAAGACGCAGATTCCCCCGGGATAGTCGCAAATAATATTCAGCTGTTTTCAGATTGGGTGAGCGTATTGCTTCCTTTGCCTGTCTGCAGCCTGAGGTGTTGTCCCAACGTTGTTTTAGCATCTTGAGAGTATTCTTTTTGAGGATGTCAGTGAGGCATTTCGGTGTTGGCGCGATCGGGGGCCCGTCCGTGGTATCACTGAGAACCGACCCAGCTCGCGCCAACTCGTCTGCCTTGCTGTTGCCTTCCTCATTATTGTGTCCCTTGACCCAGCGCAGCTCAATACTGTTTGATTGTGCTGCTTGTTTAAGGGTGTTGTGACATTCTTTTACTAGTGTTGAGGTGATCTTGTGACCAACGATTGTGATGCCAACGATCTCTGCTTGCAGAGTAGTTGTGTGCTTCTCTAGGGGTATAGCTAATGAGAGGTCCATTTGTTGCGAGTAAATTCCCACCCCGGATCCCCTTTTGGTTTTAGAACCATCGGTGTAAATTCGGAGGGTTTCCCCACCCTCTAGACTCCCCGTTCCTCTTTTTATCGATACACTATAGGGTCTATTGAAGACGTAGCAGGGTGGCAAATTGTCTGTCTTCCTTCCAAGGAAGGGTGTCTTCTTGACAGCCTCCTCTAAAAGGTAACAGTGTCTACCAGCCCTGCCTCCTTTGTACCAGAGTCCAACTGAGTTTAGGCGCAGTGCTGCCGCCGTGGCCATCTCCTCTACGTATAAGTCGAGAGGTGGAAGGCAGAGCATTGCTTCCATTGCTGCAGTGGGTGTTGTTCGCATTGCTCCGGTCGTGCTGAGGCATGCTATTCTTTGCAACTGAGTAAGCTGCTTTGCTGAGGTTTTCTGTCTGGCTCTGGGCCACCAAACCAGTGCTCCATAGATTAGCATTAGTCTTACTACCGCTGTGTACAGCCAAAGTGCTATCTTGGGAGATAGCCCCCATGTCTGCCCCACAGCCCTCCGGCATTGCCAGAGGGAGACGCATGCTTTTTTACATTTCATTTTGAGATGTGGTTCCCATGTCAGCTTGCCGTCGTGGATCACTCCCAGGTATTTGACTTCCGACGACAATGTCAACTGGGTGTTGAGGAGCTTAGGAAGCTTTAGCTTACCTATTTCCTTTTCTTTGTGAAGAGGACCATTTCAGTCTTTGACGGGTTTATGGTCAGAGACTGGTCGTTACACCAGTGTTCAATTATTTTGAGGGCTTCCTGCATCAGGCTGATTAGCACCGTCTCAAATCTGCCTGTTAGCAGGATGGTTATGTCATCTGTATATCCTATGGTGTGGAAGCCATTGTCGTTAAGTCGCCGCAGTAGGCTGTCAACAACTATGTTCCACAGGAGTGGTGAGAGTACTCCATCCTGTGGGCAGCCTTTAGCAACGATCTTTCTGACAGTGGTGTTTCCTACATTTACTGTGACTGCCCTATTCTCCAGCATGCTTTTGATCCATCCACTAACTGTGGGGTTCACACCATGCGTGGAGAGAGCAGTTTCCATTTTTCTGAAGGTCGTTTTATCGAAAGCACCTTCTATGTCAATGAACACGCTCAAGGTGGACATTTTGTTGTCCAGAGATCTTTCGATTCGGTCTACAACAGTGTGCAGAGCCGACTCCGTTGATCTCCCCTGAGTGTCTCGCGAATTAATTTTTCGCAGAATTTCTCTAACGTTTTCAGGAGAAATGACGTTAGACTAATTGGGCGGTGTGATTTGGCTAGTGTATAATCTATGCCACCAGGTTTCGGTATGAAGATAACTTTCACTTCTCTCCATGCTAGAGGGATGTATCTGAACGCAATACATGCCCTGAAGATTTTGGCTAGGTGGGCTGATAATATGTCCAGCCCCATTGGAGGAGGGCCGGGAATATACCGTCCAAGCCTGGCACTTTAAATTGTGAGAAGCTTTTGATTGCCCAGGTTATACGTGTTCCTTCCGTGAGGTGATCTGCCACCTCCCAATCCTCCTTGGAGGGGTTTGAGGGTATGGGTTCTGACCAACCTTCATCGGAAGTGTTCGTACATCCTGGGAAATGGGTGTTGATGAGAATCTCAGCTGCTTCCGAGAGGTTAGAAGAGTAACTTCCATCCACTCGTTTTAGGCAACCTGGTTATCGTGAGGGATCCTTGGAGAGGATCTTTTTGAGCCTTGCAGCTGCCGAGGTGGTTTCAACCTCCTCACAAAAAGACCTCCAGGCTGCCCTTTGTTTTTGCCTTATTAGTTTTTTGTAGTCTTGTTGGATGTTTTTATAGACCATCCAGTCCGACTGTTGTTTAGAATTCTTTGCTTTATTAAAAGATTTTCTCGCAGCTTTTCTGAGATGGTCGAGTTCTCCGCACCACCAGGGTGTGGCGTTCTCGGAGTCTTCCACCTTTCTCGCAGGGCAGGAGTCCTTATATGCTTTTATAATGGAGTGTTGAAACGTATTTACATAGGCTTCAATGTCTTCCACTGTATTAAGTTGGCCGGTAGCGTCGCAAGTTCGCAGACTCCGCGAGAGGTAGTCTATGTAGGCATACCTGTCCATTAGTCTAGGGTTGCGAAGGTAACGTGTTTTCTTACCGGTTGTATGTGTTAGTGTATATTTGATCCACCTATGATCTGACATTGAAACCGACGGTGATACATTCCAGTCGTGGATTTTGTTTGAGATACCGCTAGTCGCCAATGTAATGTCTATTACAGTTTGGCTCCGAGTTGTCACGAACGTGGGTTCAGAGCCTCGGTTTAGTATTTGCCCCACATGATATGGTGTGCGTTGGCGTCGCAGCCAATGACGAGGTGAAGATTCTCCATCTCACAGTGAAGCACGAGTTGCTCCAGCCCCCTGGTTGGTGCGGGGGCGTCGTGAGGAAGGTAAACTGACGCCAGGATGGTGTCTTTGTTGCCGTCTCCTGCTGACAGCCTTACCACTTTGATGTCACTAGTGGAAAGCTGTGTCATAAGATAGGATGTTATGTGCTTAGGTATGTAAATACATGATCTAGGCTTATTATTTGTGGGGTGCGTGAATATATTCCCATTTAACTTACCAAATCCACAAATCTTGGATTTAACAATCCATGGTTCTTGGATGACGGCTATTGTGTCCTGCATAGTGTCGAGGTGGCGGCAAAGGGTTGCCACGGCCGCCCTACAATGATGCAGGTTACACTGTATCACCTTTACGGTTGTGAAGGCTCGCTCCTCTGGGATGGAGGTGGCGCACTTCTGGCTTCCGCCCGGTGTGCCTCCATCCTCCGTTTCCATCGGGACCTCCACCAGAGGTGTTTCTCTTGTGACTGAATTAGCCAGTTTTATGGGGAGAGTGAAGAATTTATAGCTAATCCTCCCTCCCTTTTCTTTGATGAACTGGGCGTCCTTTTTTCCTACCCCGAAGACAAGTAGGTGACCCAAGGGTTCCTTCTTCTCTTCAACGTGGAAGACGCACCAGCTCTTTATTTCCATTGCGGCGTTTTGTGCCGCCAACCGCCTCTTTACCAGGTCTATGTTTTCCGGTTGCCCCGGAATCCACAGACGAGCTTTTGTCAGCGTTGGCAGCTGGTCGACCTGGACGACAGTCAGTTTGGCCCCTTCCCACAGTGGTGGTAGGCGGGGGACTACGTCCTTGAGCCATTTCAGGGCGGGCTCATTATCGCAGGTGATACGTAGTATCTCCCCTGAGTGTGCCCATTACTAAAATGTAGGGATGTGGTCTGAGGAGTTGAGCAATTTGTCCAGCTCCTCAAGCATTACTTTTTCGACCATTGCTACCTGTTCCTTGGTGATTTTACCCAAGGGGTTGTTTTGGTCTATAATGGCTACTCAGAGGTGCCTAGAGGCAGCCTCCTTGTAGCTTGTCCCGTCGCTCCTTACTCTCGAGAGAGGCGCATTTTTCCCGGAGGATCTCCCGTCTGCCTTTTTTGCCACCTTCTTGGGCTGACCGGGTGATGGCTCAGAGGCAGCGGATCGATTCCTCTTTTTCTGTGCGCTGCCAGTCGGCAGCATCCCTTTGTCTTTGGGCATTGGGTTGCCAGCCTGTCCTGTGGGGCGCAATTCTTTACCAGAAGGGGGGGCTTTAGCTGTCTTTGCAGCAGCCAATGCCTCCCTGGCCTTCCTTCTGCGCTTTAGCTCGGCTCCACAAATGCGCTTCCTTTTTGGGGGTTGCTTCTGAGGACCGGCTTCTTTTGTGGTGACGGGTGGATCAGTTGATCCGCCCGCAGAATCCAGGGATGAAGAGTGTGAGGTGTATTATATTAAAAGGAATTAGAATTTCTGCTTGCAAGCCTCGGAACATGAAAGTTAATGGAAGAGAAGGTAGCCAAATCGTCTAACATATTGTTAACTAATTTCTACAAGTACAAGACAGAGACACGCTTATGCCTATCACTTATTGAAATATACTTAAATTCCAATAATAAATTAGAGTAATTAATTGTTCTATCAGGGCAGTGATTGTATTTTATAAAATTAAGGTATTTTAAAAATTTACCTTGGATAAGCCAATATATTTTATGAAATATGGTGCCCATATTACTGAACAATACTCTAATTTACTACATACATATGCATTATAGAGATTTTAATGTGTCAATAGAAGAAAATGATTTACTATTTCTAATTATAAATCCTAGTAGACGATAACATTCACTAACTAAATTACTAATATGTACATTAAAAATTAAACCGAGATCTTTAAAATTATTCACTCTAGACAAAAACTCATCTCGTATTTTGTAATTTAAATAGATATTGTTTGTTTTTCGCGTAAACGACATTATACAGCTAACACCAGTCAGAAATATTATTAAGATCCTCTTGAAGTATTTTACAGTCAATGTTACTCTTTATCTTCCTGTATATCTTCAAGTCATCAGCATACAGTAACACAGATAAATTAATAGAGCAGCATACATCATTTATAAAAAGTAAAAACAGAGGAGGTCCCAGATTGGAGCCTTGAGGTATGTCTGAAGTTGAACTGAAACTAAAAGATCTTACACCTTCATATTCAACAATTTGTTCTCGATTAGATAGACAAGAATCTATAACCCTTATTATGTTATCATTAATATTAAAAGTCTTCAACTTGCGTATCAGGGTCTGATGTACCATCCGGTCGAATGCCTTTGACATATGCTTATATATAACATCTGCCTGGTAGTTGCTGTCTAAATGATTAGAGATGGTTTGCGTGATGTTAAATAAGTTGGTAGCTGTTGATCTACGGGATAAAAATCCATGCTGATGAGGTGACAAACTATTTCGAACATTCGATAAGATATGCTCGCTTATTACACTATCGAAAACTTTGGAAAAATTATTAAGAATTGAGATTGGTCTATAATTTTCTACTGTCATTTTATTTCCTGATTTAAACACTGGACAAATTGGGACCTTTTTCCATAAAATGGGGAAACAGCAGTATCTAATTAAATTAAATTAAATTAAATATATAAGTTATTTTTCGGGTACAACGACTTGTGTTTTTAAAAAGGAATTATTTTATTGTAGCTTGCAGAACGTCTGCTCGGTACAGGAACAAAATCTAGACTAACTAACTTATGAAATAACAATTCTCTCAATGAAACATAATACTTAAGATAAACCTACGCTTTGTTACAATTACGCTAATGCAGCATGCAAATGCATTAGCGGCCACTATAATTATAATAAACAATTATTAATTATTAAATATAAATCTATGCTATATAACTCCTCCACCCTTAGAGTCGAGCATCCCCTGGGAGGCGGAGACCTTGAAGGTTTAGTTCTTGTGGGGTACCACTTGTATCACGGAATTTGCGATTTTTCAACCACTTCACTGCGATATAACTAATACCGATTAATACACACACATAAAGTACAACAGTCCAAAAACTTGGCGTGAAGATTTGGGTTGTCTCTTGTAGTGGGAGGATTTCCTGGTTTGTAGATATTTCTTCTAAATTCAGCTTCCGAAGGTCGATGTCGAATTCGGTAAAATTTGTAGATTCCAATTTTAGATGTAAATCGTTGATCACGAGGGGGCGTCCAGATGTAACGTCTAGGTATTTAATTTCTCGGCCTCGAAAAAGCATGGCACAATTATCTTCTTTGATTAGATAAATGCCAATTAAAATCATAGTTTCAGTTTGTTCCTTGCATCTGATTTTAATTCCTTCTTGATTTGGGAAGACTGCCAGGTATTGGTTTATATATGGTATTATTTCCATGTGATTGGATTTTACATGTAGTGTTGTGTATTTGCAGTTACTGTTGTTTCCACTGATGATTATATTTCGTTCGCATTCTGATTTGTAGCTAGTTATCAGATGGCTAGCACATTGGTAATGTTTCGACGTTTTTGTACACAAGTGGTTTAGAGGCAGAATTTTATTTCCATTAATCGATTTTAAGATGTACTTTACAGTAGGGATGATAGTAACAAATTCGGATTCGTGTACCGTAGGGATAGGGTATAAATAAAATAACTCGAACTGATACTCAAAGTTAATGGGTACAGATAAGAAATAATTGATTCGAGTTGGCTCGATTTTACAAGTAACTTCTATTATGGATTCAAAATTAAGAATGTTTTCAATTTTTAATTCGAAGGGAAGTTGTTCGTTATAGTAAAGTGAAATTTTTTCAAGTTCCAAAAATAAATCTCTAGGTTTTATGATACTCGGATGCAACGTATTTAATTTACAAAAAGTGAGAGAGTTTTCAATATCTTGCATTATGTTTAGAATTGCGTTATAAAGAATGATCAGCTGATTAAATATTTCTTTAGCAAATAAGATATTTTGGTGATCGATATCGTCCCTCAGGATTACGCTTAGTTTCATAATTTTTGATTTTAACATGTTTTCATTGTGTGCAATATTTTGTATGTAACGTCGTTGATCAGGCCAATAATACTTTCTTTTTATTTGGGAATCAGTTTCCTCTATTCCTCGATGGTTCGTTTTACCTTCATGATACGCTTGGATAATATTTATAATTTCGTCTTCAGTTTCTACATCATCTAATAATTGAGTGCATTTAATAAATGAAATTTGCGGGTTCCTAAAATGTTTTTGAAGAATAATACAGAATTTTTCGTAAACTTGATCTGCAAAATATAAGTAATAAGTTTGTTTTGGGCCGGTATATTCTTTTATAAAATCTATAACATTTTGTTCAAAATCTAATTTGGAAAGTTGTAAATTTATTCGCATTTTCCTATTATTAAAGAGATATCTAATTTTTGGTTTAGCGGGTGCGTAATTCACCTCTGAAATGATAATTTGATTGCGTCCTAGATTTACAGGTTTTTCCAAGATAGGAATATTAAATATTGGATTTTCAGTATTAGAGTGAATTGTATCACTGTCATTATTTTCATTATTATGTAGCACATGTTTTTCGGCATCGAGTCCAAGTTCAACTATCATAGAATCAGTTTCACGATTACGATCTATTTTATGCATAATATCATTTAATTGTTTATCTAATTCATCTTCGCTAGTTGTACCAAATTTATCGTCAAAGTTACTTATATAAAAGTCGTCAAGCTGATCTACCTTATCGTGCATATTTATTTCTATGCGTGAGAGTGCGTCCGCATTCTTATTTAATATACCTTTTTTATATATAATATTATAATCGTACTCAGCCAGTTTTAATCGCCACCGAACTAATTTGGAGTTCGGTTCTTTGACGGACATAAGCCATTGAAGGGGCTTATGATCGCAAATAATTTGAAATTTTCTACCGAACAGGTAGGGTCTGGAGTATTTAGTTGCCCATACGATGGCCAATAGCTCTTTTTCTATAGTACTATAATTTTGTTCGGATTCGTTTAAGGTTCGTTATGCGTATGCGATGGGTTTGTCGCTTCCAATTGGGCCTTGTGATAAGATTGCGCCGACGGCTATGTTACTCGCGTCTGTTGTCAAATTGAAACTTTTGCTAAAGTCTGGATATTGTAATATGGGTTCATTAATTAGTACGTTTTTGCAGGTATTAAAACAATTTTTATATTCTGAGTTATTAATATCAATGATTGCATTTTTCTTAAGGCACTTTGTGAGAGGTTTCGTTAATTTCGCGAAATCTTTGATGAATTTTCGATAATAACCGAGGAGCCCGAGAAATCCTTTGATTTGCTTGGTGGTCTTCGGTATTGGGTAATTTTGTATCGCTTTAATTTTGTCGGGGTTTGGACGAACTCCGTCTGGTGTCACAATGTGCCCTAAATATGCTACCTCTTTCCTCAAAAATTCCGACTTGTCAATTTGAATTTTTAAATTAGATTCACGTAATCTACTAAATACTTGCCTAAGCCGTTCTACGTGTTCCTGTAGGCTGGTACTAAATATAATTATATCATCTAAATAAACTAAACACTTTTCATTTTGAATACCCCTTAATATGTTGTCCATAACCCTCTGAAACGTGGCGGGTGCATTCTTGAGCCCAAATGGCATGCGTAAAAACTCGTAATGCCCGTTTTCGGTGTTAAACGCGGTTTTTTGAATATCATTTTCCGCCATCTCTATCTGGTGGAAACCCGACGCGAGATCAAGGGTAGTAAAATATTGACAACGGCCAAGTTTGTCGAGCAGGTCGGTGATATTTGGTAACGGGTACCGATCACCGATCGTTTTCTCGTTTAATTGGCGATAATCGATGACAATACGCCACTTGCGATTTCCCGACGCGTCTAGTTTCTTCGGTACAACCCAAATTGGCGATGACCAAGGGCTATGAGAGGGTCTGATGATTTTTTGATCTAACATTTGATTTATTTGTTTTTGAACTTCTTTTCTGTGTATTTCCGGGTAACGGTACGATTTAGTATACACCGGTAATTGATCAGTAGTATTTATACAGTGCTTAATTTTATTGGTAAACGATAACATTTTATTTTCTGAATGGAAAATATCTGAAAATTCTTTTATTAAATTCATAATAACATGTTTTTCTTCTGCGTTCATGTGCTCTGAACGGAATTTTGATAGATCAAATATAATTTCTTCATATTCGTAATTATTAAAATTCGGTGTGTTGGACTGATCGTATTCTTCGATCGGTTCAACAACAGCCGGATACTTTTGCCTAACATTCACATTTAATTCTGTAGGGTTTATGATTGTACAAATAGCTTTATAATTCTTAACATGAGTGGTACACTCTGGAATTTCTAATTTATTTACCTTAGTATATGGTATAATTACGTCGCCGTTTTTTACGTTTGCAACTTCTATTTCAATTACTTGTTCGCACCTTGCGTGTACTACTATACAATTCGTATTCGCAGGTTTATTAGAAAATCTTAACGGTATGTTGCAATTTGGCGTTATTAACATATTTTTATTGAAGTCTACGGTGGCTTTTAAAGCACATAAATTATCTAGTCCTAGTAGGACGTCAAAGCATGAATGAAAATCGAATAAATGAAATTTCATATTCGCATTTTCTTTTAAATTAAACAATTTTTTAAAAGGAATTAACGTGCAATAGTCTTGAATTGAGGCGCCATGTGCGCTGGCTACCTTAAAGTATTCCTTTTTTATGTTATTTTTAAAAAACTTCTTAGCTACATTTAGATTTACGAATGAATGAGTGCTCCCGGAGTCTATTAAAATTTTAAGATGGTTTTCAGGATCAATTATATGCGCTAATTGACTCTGATCCGCTTTAAGTCCCATTAATTGTATTGATTCTCCGAGGCATCTGTGTCTAAAAAAGTATCATGATTGATTGGGTCTTCATTTAAATTCAGAGTAGTCATAGTTGACATAGGCGTGGGTGGTTGTAAATTTTGAGACGGGCCTGGATTGTTTGGTGAATTTTGATATTTAGGGTGATTAGTCCTAATAGCGTATTTATTATTTTGGAAATTAGGTCGTTGATTGTAATGTTGATAATTTGGACGAGGCTGATTAGTTTGAGAATTAGGTCGTGCGTTATAAAATTGATAGTTTTGACGGGGCTGGTTAAAATAAAAATTTCTACTCCCACCGAATGGTGGTTTTACGATGTTTGTTTGTCTGTGATCGTTATTATTAAATTTCTGTTGATAATAAGGTTTTTGGTTCAATTTTATTTTATCTAATTTGTTCGTTGTGATTTCTAGTTGAAAATCGTTTGTTAGCATTTGTAAAGCGACATTCAAATCAGTTGGATTTTTTGTACGCATTTGAGAACCTATGGGCTCTTTTAACCCGCGCAACAAAACTCTCAGTGCATTTGCTCTAAAAAATATCGATAAGCAATACCGTTCCATCGCGTTCGCGATGTGATTCGACATATAGGAAATTTGTAAATTTAGCAAATTCTGAACTCGGTTATAAAAATCGAAAGGGGACTCGTTAATGTTCTGTTTTAACAGCGTTATCTCGTAATTTAAGCTGTACTGGTCACGTTTGTCCGCGTATGCGTTGAGTAGCGCATTTTTTAAATCGTTCCAGCTCGCGATTACGCTGGAAGAAATATTTACTGCTGCTTCACCTTTTATTTTCGCTAAGATGCTAGACATTAGGTATTCGTTTTGAAAATCTGCTACATCGACTGTATTATAAAACCTAGTGACTAATTTCTCACACACATCAATGAATCTAGAAAGAAGCTCTGTTTCCCCACTAAATTCGGGTATCATATTTAAATATTCGGGTTTTAGCACGTTAGCCATTATTATAATGTTATTATTTACTGTATTATTAATATTATTTCGAACTGCGATAGGTGATCTTGAGCGATCCCGGCTTGTACGGGGCGGTTCTACTTCTATATTTATTGAATCCGATTTTGTTACTTCCCCGTCCTTATTCATAGGACGTACCTTTTGTTTTACCCCGACGTTATTGAGCTACGCGAATAACCTCTAAAACACTTGATTGTACTCACAAAATTGTTATTTTTTCCATCGGAGTCTCGGATTCGACGATTCGATGCGGGAACTCTCTCTGGAATGTTGTAGACCTTCGCCGTGACACTCAGGGTACTTGGACTTCGTCCTCGATGCTTGGAGGGTCCTCTTGAGTGATGGATGTCCACGTGGATATTTTGAAACGAAAAACCAAGTAATATTCTTTTACTCGTCCGGGCCAATCCTACCGACTGCGCCAGTTATTTTTCGGGTACAACGACTTGTGTTTTTAAAAAGGAATTATTTTATTGTAGCTTGCAGAACGTCTGCTCGGTACAGGAACAAAATCTAGACTAACTAACTTATGAAATAACAATTCTCTCAATGAAACATAATACTTAAGATAAACCTACGCTTTGTTACAATTACGCTAATGCAGCATGCAAATGCATTAGCGGCCACTATAATTATAATAAACAATTATTAATTATTAAATATAAATCTATGCTATATAACTTATATATATATATATATATTTATTCATACACTAACATATGGATCAGAGACGTGGTGCACAAACAAAAAACAAACGAACATAATACAAGCCAGTGAAAAGAAGACACTAAGGAAAATAGCAGGAATAAGGACAAGATAAAAAACAAGGTAATAAGAAAACAACTTGGAGTAAAGGCCGCGACAACAATAATTAAAGAAAATGCATTGAGATGGTTTGGACATATGTCAAGAATGGAGAATTCAAGATTAGCAAAAAAAAGTATGGGAAATGGGTAAAGACAAGAAGAAAAAAAGGAAGACCTAGAAAAAAGTGGAACAACACCATACGAGGACACTTAAGAGAAAAATAAATTCATTTAAATGAAGCAAAAGAATTGGCAAGAGATACAGAGGCATGGATAACATAATAAGAGGCAATTAATTAATAGACCCTTACACTGGCCAAGCCGGTAAAAAGAAAGGGGTTGTTTATAAATGAATGAATGAATATATGTTAGAGGCTTAGCAAGTACGAGGGTAGATTGAAAAGTTTCCGGAATGGGCAAGAGATGGCGCGCGTATCGTGAAATTGTTATGATGGTTGTCAAGGCTAACCTATTTTAGGTAAGCTGTCAAATTTTCAGACACGTGCGTCTTTCCGTTTTTGTTTACTAGGATATCTTGTGAAGCAAGTCAGGCACTTTTGCAAAAATGTATAAAAACGAATTTCGTGGAGCCATCAAACATTTCTGGATGGATGGGAAAAAGGCGACGGAGATACAAGATATTTTGCGGAAAGTTCATGGCACATCCACACCTTCATTTTCGACTATTAGTTTCTGGGTGAGCGAGTTCAAACGTGGCCGTACGAGCACCATGGATGAATCATGCAGTGGACGTCCAAAAACGGCCACAAATGAAGAAATGGTCGACAAAGTCAATGATCTCGTATTAGCCAATCGACGAGTGAAGTTGCGCGAAATAGTAGAGACCACAGGCATCTCATATGAACGTGTGCAAAATATCGTGCACGAACATTTGGGCATGAGGAAGCTGTCGGCGCGATGCGTGCCGCGTTTGCTGACTATGGACAACAAGCGAAATCGTGTGACCACTTCGAAAGAGTGTTTGGCCTTGTTAAAGCGTAATCCAACGGATTTTTTTCGCCGATTCGTGACCGTGGACGAAACATGGATCCACCACTACACACCAGAAACCAAGAGGCAGTCGAAACAGTGGATTTCTCCAGGCAAATCTGCTCCAAAGAAGGCTGAAAGGTCATGGCCACCGTTTTTTGGGATTCGCAAGGTGTGATACACATCGACTTTTTGCAGAAGGGGAGAACTATCACGGGACAATACTACAGCGATTTATTGGATCAATTCAACGGCATATTGAAGGAGAAACGGCCTCATTTGCAGCGGAAAAAAGTGCTCTTCCACCACGACAAGGCGCCGGCCCATTCATCCCGAATGGCCAATGCTAAATTAGTTGAATTGGGCTACGATCAGACCTGGCCCCGTGCGACTTCCTTTTGTTCACAAACAAGACTTGGCTCGGAGGCAAGCGCTTTACGTCAAATGAGGAGGTCATCGACGCCACTAAAGCTTATTTTGCAGAGTTCCCGAAATCATATTTTTCTGAAGGCTTAACAAAGTTGGAGAACCGCTGGGATAAGTGTATCGCCCTGCAAGGGTACTATGTTGAAAAATAAAAAATAAACCTGTTTAATTACTGCGTTTTCTTGTCCATTCCGGAAACTTTTCAATCTACCCTCGTATAGTAGCACAATCTTTTAACACAAATGAAGGAATGAGATCAATTCCTGATGTTAATTTTGCCCTTAAAGTTTTTAAATGTTTGAGGACAGTTTTTTCATCTGTTCTAAAGTTCCCCATAAGAGAAGTTTTCTGATTATTTTCAATTTCTTTGTCCGGATGAAAATTAGAATTAACCGTTTTAAAATAAATTGCAAATCCGTCGACTATAGCGTTAAGAGTAGTCAGCACCGATTCTCTGTATTTCATGGTATATTATATATGCATACATAAAATATTAATTATGTGGTTACAATCTATTTATAATAAAATCGAGACTGAAATAATAATTCAAGATATATTTAATCTGATTCGGAATTGGAAAATAAAAAAATTGGAAATTGCGTTTTGTGATCACGAAATATCATTATTAGATTCTAAAAATATGTTTCTATGTTTTCAAATACTTTACCACATTCGCTACTTTATAACATGAACATTGTATAAATTTACTTTTTTTCTTTAAAATATAAAAAGGTTATAATTTATAACACCCATGCCAGTTAATTGGTGTATATATTCATTAATTGTTGAATCATCAGCACCAACTATAAATAAAGTTGCTTAGTTTCAAATAAATTCTGTCTGATTATCGATCTAACAGATCGTATAACAGAGTATTCATAAATG
The DNA here is from genome assembly GCA_963969525.1 of Ontholestes murinus. Lineage (NCBI taxonomy): Eukaryota > Metazoa > Arthropoda > Insecta > Coleoptera > Staphylinidae > Ontholestes > Ontholestes murinus. Next base: position 47,684,956 of record OZ018388.1, on the reverse strand, counting down.
TAATGTAAATATGCTATTTTCTTTAACTCTGTGTACCAAATTATTGGATAAGTGTTCGCATAATTTCTCCATAATTTTACAGCAACATTTAAAACATCTTCTTCATTTTCAGTTGTTTACGCGATATCGAATGAATAATTTGAATAATATTTTACGTATTTTCGATCGCCCTTAGAATTACAATGTGAACAGACATGACAGAGGACGATATTGGTGGATAGTGTCTCAAATTATAATTATAAAATAATATAATATAATAACACGCCGGTGGTGGCGCATCGGTTACGGCCCCGAACTGACGTGCAGCAACGTTGATTCGGGTCAGTAGTCGGATGGGTGACCGGTACCATTCACCATTGGGATACAATTAATGGTGCTTTAGAGTGACGGGGGCGATCCTTTAAAGTAACAAGCTCATTTACACACACACAAATACACAAATGACACATGGCGGAAGGACCACGTGGTCGATAGCCTAACACTACTACTACTACTATAATATAATAATAATAATAATATAACTTACATTTTTATTAATATTTATTTAACAAACCATTTTAATGTAGAATATTTACTAGAAAATACATAATTAATTTATAGCTACAAATGGTGGCAAGAACCGAATACCCTCTTGAGCGTTATGGTGGACTAGTAACGGAAGATGGATATATTCTGGAAATCCATAGAATGCCTCATGGTCTTAACAATAAAAACCAAACGGGAAAGATTCCAGTATTTCTCATGCATGGGTTAACCTCTAGTTCTGCGGATTTTGTATTCTTAGGCCCTGGAAATGGCCTGGCTTACATTCTCGCCGATCTAGGATATGATGTCTGGATGGGTAATGCCAGAGGAAATGAATGGAGTCGTAAACACAAAATATATGATCCTGAAACTGATCAGAAAGAATTTTGGAACTTTAGGTAAATGAAATAAAAAGATATACCTTTATTAATATTGCTATACAAAAAACACAATGTGTACATAAGATAAATCATACAAAGCAAATATATTCACATTGGATTAAAATTTTTATTAAGTACTTTTTTTAAATATGTACTTGTAGAGCAATATTTATTTGTCAATATAACAATTCTTTTCAGCATACAATATTCAAATATTTTTTCAATGCCTGTTATTTGCGTTACCGGCCTATAATTCTATTTTCCTCTTCAATGCTTTCCTCAATATTAGAATGACTAGATTTCTAGGATAATATACTACGTTTATTATCAAATTAATTAAATATGATAATGAAACTGTGATAGAGTTTGATAATTAAAACTGGTATATCATCAAAACCCGATGAGAATTGATTTTTCAATTTTCTGAAACAACTACTGATTTTACTTTCCGTTGATGCTAAGAAAATATAAAAAGGTGCGTCAGTTTTGAATGGTGGATAGGGGATTTGATTTACAATAGTATCTAAAGGAATTTGTTTAAAATTATAATCAAATGATTGAAATTATCAATTAATTTACCATTAATACTTAGTTTAATATTCTTACAGCTTTTACTACTAATGACACATTTGTAATTAATTATCTTCTAAATGGTTTCCATACTTGGTGTGCGAATATTTTCATTTATCCATGACTTTTAGTTTGTTCTTTTGTTCTTACTTTTAGTGAAAAGGGCTCATGGCAGTAAGTGTTAACTACAGTAGGCAAACTCATTCTCACCAAATTTTCTAGACAGATATTTAATTGGTTTACTAAAGTTTATCAAAAAAATATTATCTAAAGTAGTACAAATAACTGTGAAGTTTGTTTGTAGCCATGGTCAATACATGTAGGACACATTGTCGTTGTTTTAAGTTAATTGTTTTCAGTATGCTATATTATAGCAGATTATTATTATAGTAACTATTATTATTACATTAGCAGTACCGTTACCGTTATTATATTAGTAAGATGTAATTTGTTAAAGTTTATAATGTAAAATATAATTAATCAAAGGATTTATTTCTTGATTAATTAAATTTTACATTATAAACTTTAACAAATTACATCTTACTAACATAATAACGGTAACGGTACTGCTAATGTAATAATGGTAATGAATGAGGCGATGAGTCCTATTTATAATATAATAAATGCTAAGCTAATCGGAATGTCATCCGGTGCATGATGCAATCTTTATTGCGCATTAATTAAAGGATAAGTTAGTTATGCATATGAGATGAATAATATTAATTGTTTAATAATGAAAAATAACAATGAAATGTCTATTGTGGCCGCAAGGTTACTCCTCTCCCCCTAGATTCGACACACACGGGGAGGCGAATTATTGTCTTCTGAAATGGTCACTGCCCTTTTTCTTCTCAGGTATTTTAACACTAGGGCCACTATACATGCTAAAATTAGGAGGTACACAAATATTGTCCATAAACTAGGTTGAAGGGATATTACATTGTCTTCGAGGGGCACCTGGGAATATATTGGGACATCTTCTAATTTGAGTCTTTTGAAATTAATTGTAAAATTGTTTAGTTTTTGGGGTTTCAGTTTGGGGTTCACGGCACTCACTATCACAGGTGTTCCATAGAATTCTTCGGTTTTTGGAATCTTGTGGTTCCTATAGTAGAGGTTGCACCCTTGTGGTTGGATAATGAAGACTCCTTGAAGGTCCTGGTTTTCTTCCTTTTCTGGGCATGTTGTTCGTATCCTTTCCTTAGATACGAAGACAGCGAGGAACTGATCGGTGTACGGAATTTTCTCTAAATGGTTTTTCTCAATCTCTAATTTAGTAAATTTACAGTCATCTGTATTTCCATTATTAAGTATTTCATTTTCACAGACTGCTTTATAATTTATTACCAAATTATCTTGGCATTGATATTGTTTTTCAGTTTTTAAGCACATATCTCTTAGAGGCCAAATTTTTGAATCAATTCTTGATTTTAATAGTAGTTTGACATTTGGAATTACAGTTACATATTTCGACTCGAATTTTAAGGGTATTGGATACATTTTATAAAGGTCAAAAGAATGTTCATAGTTAATTGGTAGAGATAGGAAATAGTAAATTTCAGACTCTTTAATTTTGCAATTTACAGATATTATAGATTCAAAGTCCAAAATATTTTCTATTTTTATTTCGAACGGTAATTTCTCATTATAATGAATTGAAATTCTTTTTAGTTCATCAAGTAATTCTTGGGGACTAATTATGTCGGGACTAAGAGTTCTCAGTTTGCAGAACGTTAATGAGTTGGTAATTTTATCTAAAATATTTTCAACAATGCCAAAAAGTAATATGAGTTGATTATACAAATCTTTTACGACCAGAACATGTTGGTGATCAATTTCTTCTTTGTAAATTGAATGAAGTTGCATTATTCGAACTCTAAGGAGATTTTGATTGTGTGCGATATCTTTGACTGTATTATTAAAATTTTGAATAACTTTAATATTCGTACTATATCTAAATTTTAATTGATTTTGTAAATTTTGTTCATTAGTAATTAAATGTTTTAAAATTTCGTCTATTCTTTTTTCGTCGCGCGAATCCATGTTTCCGCTTATTGTCTTAATTATAGTACCTAAACCGTCGATCAGACCTCTTTTTGTGCGTTTTATTTTGGCACTCAATTCTATAGTTTTAATTTTATTTGTTACTGAATTTTGAGAATAATTTAGAATCTTTTCGTAATTTTGGAATTCATTTTTAAATTTGGAAATATTATTTGTAGTGTCTATTAAAAATTCATATTGTCTATTTAATTTATAAACTTCTTCAAATATAGTACTCAGATCGTAGTGATGCACTAGTACGTGTTTAGTCTTCTCTAATTTTGCTAATCCTAAATTTATTGGTAATAGTCCAGCATTTTCGGTAATGTTCTTAATTTCGAAGGTAGTCACATGAGTGATGAAGAGTAACCTAAAAGTGATTAATTATCTATTAGAAACTTTGTCAGCATAATTTTCAAAAAATGATTTCCTTTCTTGAACTAGACTAGGTGGCTCGAATGAAGTGCCAGGTAAGCTGTCATCTAATTTAGGTGCGCCAAGGTAAATGGTTATTTGTATTTGTGAATTAAGGAATATGTATTCGATCATGGCTTTAACAGTTTCATAATTTAATTGGTCCAGGCCACAGCCTAATTTAGGGATTGCTAATTTAGTAATGTTTTTATCTGTACAAAATTGTTTCAAATTCAATAAGGTTTTAAATAGACATTCTAGTGTAGGTTTATCATAATAATTTTGTTTTGTAATGAGATAAATAATGTAACGTTCGTCTTCTAAAATATGACAAAGTGAATATAATTGCGGGTTTTGTTTAGACAGTTCTCTAATTCTACCGAATCTTACTTTAAATTCCTGGGCTATGCCTGCACTCATTTTTAAATCTTGGCTAACGCAATGGGCAAGAGAAAAGTCAGATGGAGCATGGAACAAATCATCATTAATTTCATGTACATTTTTATTTTTGATTAAATTTTTGGCTTTAAAGTTATTGATAAAAGTTTTAAAATTCAAGATATTCTCAGATTTAGATTTTTTAATTCTAGGTCTCTTAACATTTGATAAATGAATTTTGTCTACTTTTTTACGGTGACTAGTTTCGATTTCAGCTGTATTACGATCAAACCTTACTCTCTTAATTTTCTCCTTTTTAAATTTGTTCTTAGTTTTTGATTGTTTTTGTTTATTTTCTACAAATATTTCTTCAGGGATTTGTGGTGGTTCTTCGCGAGATACGTTCCGTTTTTCAATGTATTTAGTTTTATTATTTATTATCGTCTCATTAATTTTTTCGTATAACAATCTTACTTTTTCTTTGTGTAATTGGACATAATTATTTGTTAGTAGAGTTTCCAAATCTAAATCTAATAATGAGTCATTGTCAATATGGCCTGAGATGATTTCGACAGGTTTTAATTTAGTAGTAGAATTAATTGAATTATTATAGGCAAGGATTGCATAGAGAATTTTTATTTCGACCGATTCGTTTTTGTAATTATCTTGATTGTTTAATAATCTTATGTGTTCGATAATTGTCGAGTGTACGCGTTCGACAATTCCATTTGATTCCGGATGCTGTGAACTAATAAAGTGGATATTAATTTTATGAAGGGCCAAAAGTTCTCGAATGACTGTATTTTTTGAATTCTAAATGATTATCGGAAATTATTAAATTTAGTGTTCCATGATGACAGAAAAATTTAATTAGGTTAGTCGCGATTTCTACAGCTTGATAAGAATTAAGTTTATACAGTTGAGTGTATTTCGAAAAAGAATCTATAATAGTGAGGAATTTTACATTTTCTAAGGCTATGCAATCAATATGAATAATTTCGAACGGTTTTAAAGCTGTGGGTGTAGTATTAAATTTGATTTTTTATGGTTTACGCTCATACTTTGAAACAAGACAAATTTCACAATTATTAATGTACTCCTGGATAGTTCGTCTCATATTTGGCCAATAATAAGTGCGTTTCAATTTTAATTCTGTCTCGTCTATACCCCTGTGATTAGTTTTACCCTCGTGGTAATTTTTAATTATCTCTGAAATATCATTTTCTGTTTCAACGTCATTTAATAGATTGTTACACTTGGTCATTTTGATTTCTGACTTTCTAAAATATTTTTGAAGGACACAACTTTTCATAAACAGGACTTTTGAAATAAAGATAATAACTTACTTTAGGAACAATATATTCTTTAATAAAATCAACTACTTCTTGAACAAAATTAATTTTGGAAAATTGTACATTAATTCTAATTTTCTTATTTTGAAACATGTTAATAATTTTGGGTTTGCATGGGGAATGTTCGACTTCAGATATTATGATTTGATTATCACATACGTTAACAGGTTTATCCGATATTGGTATGCCTACTATGGGATGTTCTAAAGAAGAATGGATCGTTGCACCATCTTCATTTTCTATTTCATTTACGTGTATTGTTTCTGCAGGTTCTACTATTAGAGATGAGGGGTTTTCTATGTCTTGAAATTTTTTAAGTAACTTTCTAAATTTGGTCCATACTCTTCATTAACATTAAGCTCTATTCTTGAAAGTGCGTCAGCATTCCTATTTAATGTACCTTTTTTATAAACTATATCATAATCGTATTCAGCTAATTTTAATCTCCAGCGAACTAATTTTGAATTCGGCTCTTTTATAGACATCAGCCATTGGAGGGGCCGGTGGTCAGTGACTATTTTAAATTTACGTCCGAATAAATAAGGGCGAAAATATTTAACAGCCCAAACTATGGCAAGTAATTCTTTCTCAATTGTTGAATAACGTGTCTCTGAATCGTTTAATGTACGGCTTGCATAAGCGATAGGTAAGTCAGAACCGATTTTTCCTTGCGATAAAACGGCGCTAAGGGCTTGATTACTAGCGTGTGTAGTTAAAATGAACGGTCTCGAAAAGTCAGGATATTGAAGTAGAGGTTGATTGGCTAATACATTCTTACAAAGGTTAAAGCAATTTTGGTAATCCGGGTCGCTGATATTAATTATTGAATTCTTCTTTAAACATTTAGTCACTGGTTTAGTAAGTTCTGCAAAGTTTTTAATAAATTTCCTATAATAGCCTAACAGTCCTAAAAATCCTTTTATCTGTTTAGTCGTTTTTGGGATGGGATAATTTTGAATCGCTAAAATTTTATCTGGATTAGGTTTAACGCCTTGTGGTGTTACAATATGTCCTAGATAAGCTACTTCTTTTCGCAAAAATTCAGATTTATCTAACTGTATCTTAAAATTTGATTGTCGTAACCTATTAAATACTTCACTAAGTCTATTAACGTGTTCCTGTAAACTTGTCGAAAAAATTATTATGTCATCCATATATACTAAACAATATTCATTTTGAATTCCTCTTAATACATCGTCCATTACGCGCTGAAATGTAGCTGGGGCATTTTTCAAGCCAAAAGGCATTCTCAAAAATTCATAATGTCCACGCTCGGTATTGAATGCTGTTTTTGGAATGTCACGTTCGTCTATTTCAATCTGATGGAAACCCGATGCTAAATCTAAAGTAGTAAAATATTGCGCTTTACCTAATTTGTCTAACAAGTCATTAATATTTGGAAGTGGGTACCGGTCACCTACTGTCTTTTCATTTAGTTTTCTATAGTCAAAAACAACACGCCATTTCCTCTGGCCTGATGCATCTAATTTTTTCGGAACTATCCAAATAGGCGATGACCATGGACTAAACGATGGTCTAATTATATTTTGCTCTAACATTTGATTTATTTGTCTATTAACATCAGCCTTATGCACTTCTGGATAACGATAAGTTTTAGTAAACACTGGTATTTCATCTGTAGTGATTATCCTATGCTTAATTCTATTAGTGAAAGTCAAATAATTATCTTTTGAATGAAATATATCTGAGTATTTAAGTAACAAATTCTTAATTACGGCTTTCTCTTCGTCATTCATATGTTCTGACCTTATTTTAGAAAAATCGAATTTTATTTTATTTGCATTAAACATATTTAAATTATTATTATTATTAATATTACGGCATTTTTTATTAATTTTATTTTTTACATTTTGTTCATAGGGCACCACATCATATCCATTGATGGGTGTCACAACAAAAGGTTTTTTCAGGGTAACTTCCCTATCTATATCTGTTTTGTTTACAACTGTGCAATACGCTCTATTATTTTTTACTAATGTAATACATTCTGGAATTAAAAAATTTAATACATCCATTCTAGGGATGACGGCTTCGCCGTGGTTTATATTTTCAATTTCTACTTCTATTATTTGTTGACTTTTTGCGGGCACTAATATCCGCTTAGGGACCGCAGCAACATGTTTTCTTTCATTATTATTATTATCATTATTATAATTATTTCTATAATCAGAATAAATATTACTACTATTATTATTATTATTTCTAGAATCAAAAATATTATTATTATTTCTACTAGTTTTATTATTGTTATTATTACGATTAATACTAACATCATTAAAATTACTACTAACATTATAATTGTTTATCACGTCTTGGTCATCCCTAAATCTAAGAGGGATTTCACTATTGGGGGTTGTAATTAATTTATTTTTAAAATCAATATTAGCATTAATTTTTATCATATTATCCACTCCTAATAAGATATCGAAAGCAGAGTGGAAGTCAAAAATAAAGCATTTCAATTTTGTTGCAAAATTAGTCTTAAATAATTTTTGAAGGTTAATGACTACACTGTGGGTTCCTTGAGAAGTACCGTGTGCACTTGTTACTTCAAATGGATCAGTTTTGAATAAATTTTTGTTTAATCTTTTTGCTAATTTTGAACTGATAAAAGAACGTGTACTTCCGGAATCCATGAGTATTTTTAATTTAGTATCTGGATCAATAACAAAAGGTAATTTACTTGCATTATTATCTATACTTAAAATTTCTACGGGGGTTCTGCCAAGGCGGTTTACTCTAAAAAAATATCTTCAGTTTTTTCACATTGACTAACAACGCTATTACTATGAGTACTAATATTTACAGAAGATGTTGGCTCGTCCAAATTGTGTAATTGGGGCCTATTAGTATAAATAGCTGAGGTCGACATCGGCGTGGGGCTTGGAAAACGCGGAGGGTTTGGTCTAGGCGGTTGATTGTTTAAATTATTATTAAAATTTGCGTTTGGATTAATATTAAAATTCGGTCTTAAATTATTTGCAAAATTTGGGTTCATATTTGGATTAGGATTTATGCGATTATTATAATTTTGATTGAATCTAAAGTTATTATTATAATTATTATTTGGTCTGTAGAAATTTGAGGGATTTCGTCTCCCAAATACTTGTTGATTCGTCGGAAATCGTGGTGGTGGTTGCGGCCTAAATTGTAAATTTATAGGTCTACTAGCAAAGTTGTTTGGACCATTACTATGATAAAATCTATTATTATTTCTATTAAAATTTTGGGGATTAAAATTTTGAAATTTAGGTTTGTTAAAATTTTGATTATAATTTGGAATATCAATAGTACTTTGGAAATTATTTTCTTCTATTAAATAATTTATAGCTTCTTCAAGCGTATTTGGATCTCGTAATCTTATTATGCTTTGTACGTTGCCCCCTATTCCACGAAGGAATGTCTTTAGTGCGAGCTCATCATAGCTGATGCACGCGTTTTGTTTCGTCTGGCATAACAGCTGCTGATAAAGAATTTATCTTACACGACAATTTACTACGCAAAACTTGGATTCGCTCTGCAAAATCTAGATACTTTTCATTTTTATTAGGCTTTAAATTAATTAATTCTGTAACAATATAATCATAAGTTCGCAGGTCACCAAATCTCTGCCTCAAATGTTCTTTTATTTCAGGCCAACTATTAAGTTCGGAACGCGAACCTATTGCGACTAATACACGGTCTTTCAATTTACCAATAATTGCATTAATTAAATAATTATTTATTAACTCGTTATTTAGTAGTCTAAATAGTGCTAAAACGGATTCGCATCGCGAGATAAAAATTTCTGTTAATTCATTACTTCCGTCAAACTGAGGAATCGTGTCGACATTTAATTTTAATAATTGATAATTTACGTTCTCCATTTCTACTTTATTTATTTTTAAATTATATAATTTATCTATTAATTCTTCGAGTACGAAATTTACTGGTGAATGAACGCGAATTGGGGAATCAAAAATTATTGGTGAATTCGAGTCGGAAGATGTATCACTCCCGAACATAAATAATTTGTTTAATACGAAGGGAAAGAAATAAACCTCTAAAAAATTCTGT